>JAPZEB010000015.1:17416383-17430827 GCA_029783705.1 Chaetodon striatus | reverse complement strand
CCCCCCCCCCCCCCCCCCCCCGAAAACGCTGATACTCAGATGTCATGTTGAGAAAATGAGGAGCTCCACTTAATCTTGTTGAAAGTTAGTCCACCTGCACAGACTGTATCATCCTATCAAAACAGACAGGAGCAGTGTGGGAAATGTGGCTGCACTGTAAAACAAACACACAGCTGCAGGCATTTTGAATGTGGGGGCCGCTGATAAAGTAGGTGGGATTGAGTACAGTGTTATGCCAATGACTCGTCCGTCCATTTGTTTACTTTCCAGGGCGATGGTGATGATTTGGATGCCAGTCAGGCCGAGTGGAAAACGTGACGGGTATTGAATTAGCGCCATGTTTTGCTGCCTCGCTCATGTCGATAAATGTCACATCTGAGCTGCGGGGCCGGCCGAGCGGCCTGGACAGGGTTTGGTATGCGATGGCTACAGTACAAGGATGGATCAGAGCATTACGTTCCACTGCATGCTGCTCGGTCATCTGACACATTCCTGTGGGAACAAGTCTCCCATGCTTGGGATAGCAGACACATCTACAATAGACAGAGCCTAAAATTAAACTGTGGACACCAGCTGAGGGGCCATTTCAACCAATAAAAATGTCTTAAATGTCATCCTTTAAACAATTAAAACTTGATCTCCACTAACTGTACACTGACTACTCAGCAACAAACAGCAAACAGACAGTTTGTGATTAGCTGGTAAACACTGTGAAGCATTTAGCAACTAAAGAGCAAGATATTCCCCTCTGGAGTGAGTATTGGAATTTGGCAAAGCAGTGTTTTAAGCTAAATGCTAACACTAGCATGGCAACATACAGCAGGCTAAAGTTTAACATAGTCTCCATCTTAGTACGTTAGCATGCTAACATTTGCAGATTAGCATAAAACAAAGTACAACACAGATTAACAGAAATGTCATTAATTTTGCGGGGTTTTTTGTCATTTCAAAAGAAATTATTGGAGCTAGCAAGCTAAAATGTTGACATGATGACGGCAGTAGCGCCCCCCAGAAATTTTTCATAGGGGTGCCACAATAGATAAATAGAGCCGAACCAAACAGGGCAGGTGTGAAAGCACCCTTAAGTTGTCTAGTTTCACAAGATGCCACTAACTTCACAGTAGCTTAAAAAATGACTGTGCCACAGCCTCTTAAAGACAATAATGTTGGCCTTCAGCTATCTTCAGTCATTTTCACAAGGGAGAGGGCAGGGGAGCGCCATCAATTGAATCAAGGTGGCCATGGACCCCCTGGCCATGCTTTGGGGGCACCACTGGATGATAGAACTATGGGAAATGTCTCATGTCTTCTCAATGTTTTCATCCTCTGGGAAATATAAATGTCTGTACAAAATGTTTGCTCAATTAATGCAATAGTTGGAGATGATTCAGTTTGAAAAAAAAGGTGGACCAGCCAACCCACAGATGCCATTCCTAGCTATGATAGCATGGCTTAAAATTTTGATTTTCTCCTCTACATGTAGTCCTTTTTTCCATAATGCCAGCAGCTCTTTAGTGACGATTACTTGGAATATTTGATGGAACATTCAGAATAAATCAAAAGAACCTAAGATCCTAGAGCTGTCTTAATAAGATGATTCACTTAATTATTAACACAGACCAATAGCACACAGTCTAAAAGATAAATGAACACTGATTTTCTGAAAATCGGCAAACCCGCATTACACTGCTCGCTTCAGAGATCATTTATTGTGAGGAGTGGTTTCATTTAGGTCTCAGTGGAGGCGCTATTAGTGCACAGAGGCTTTATTTATGTCTTAATTTCTTTGGGTTTTCCCAGTAAATCTTGAAAGGTCTCACCTAAGGCACCTTAATCTGCAGACCAGCCGAGGTAATAAAGGTAAAGGATTCCTCTGGTGTTAAATGGGCAACAACCCCACGCGCTCATTTTTTAATTGGCTGTGTGTTGATTTTGCATCATGGAACCGAGAGCGCCATGTAGTTTTCATCTGATTGCCTTCATTTTCAATTTGGCTCACCTCAGAAAAAGTAATTTAGTAGGAGCACGTGGAGAAGTTAGATCATGCATACTGAGGAGGAGCCGGTTGTGTGTAGGGAAATGTGCGGCTGAGGGTTTATCTGTTTCCTAAACACTTGCACTTCATGCTAAATCACCTGCTGTGGGTCCATTAACGCAAACGGAGGGGGCTTGTATGATAACCGTAAATTTGTTTCTGTGCAGCAGCAGCAGCTTTTTGGCTTTAGGCAGGACACATTCAAATGACAGGCAGACACACGACCAACATCATTGTTTCAGTCACTCACTCACTTGTGACACACCAAGATAGAGAGGCCTGTAGCGCCCCATCATCAGCGAGTGGCACATTTGACAGCTCTATTTTTGAAAATCACTTGACAACATCTGCTATTCTGGGCAAGGTAATGTGGGTTACATCTGCTCCTGTGAACTGTGCTAAAAGTGAGTCTTTTAATAAACATATCTCACCAGAAGTCAAGTTCATGATGGCAGACTAATATATATGATAATCTAATATCCAATGATCTATTTATTGATGTTATTCTAGATTTGACTTGCTTAGGGGTAGGTCTGGTGACAATCTATATTTTTCTTATTGTCAGTAACTTCTATGAAGAACCCAAAGCCAAAATGAAAACAATGAACTGATCCTGCCAACTTGTATTGTCTGTGTTGCGAAAGCCTGATATAGCTTATTGTTCCGAGCCACAGAGCTCCATTGTTTCCATAAAACTAATAAAAACGCATCAATGGACAGAACAATTGCTTCACTGATGAACCAATCCATATCATGAACATGGGCAGTGTAGTTTATTCTGAGTCACTCCCACATAAAACACTCTGTTTCCAACACTCACTAAAGCACCAACTGTGTAGTAATCCGCCACTGAAAGTAGTCCCCAGCAAAAGCACCTTTTCCTTCTGTTTGAGTAATGTTTGTTAAAAATCTACAGTGCCCAGCAGTTTTAGGAAATAAATGAGTAGTTTGTAGAAATGAAAGCTATTTGTAAGCAGTTTTTAAGGATTTATGCCATCAGTAGGAGCCACTGAGCGTGGGGCTGAGTGTAGGTTTCCAATCAGTGAAGCTATAACTTGACAATCTAATCATCCCCTTTCTCTTGACCACTCGATAAAGTTTACTTCAAAACTCAAAGATGGTACAGAGACAATCATCCATTTGCAAATCCAAAATTATCCAAAAACAAGAGGTAAAGAAAAAGGTAAAAGATATAAGAAATAGGAGGTCAAAAAAACTGTGGCTCCACTCTCCACTGCAGTTAACTCTCTCAAATCCTCATACTTCCCCAACTGGTGAGAGTGTAAAAAAAAAAGGGGGCAATTAAATGTACAATACAATAATAATAGTATCCTTATCTTAAAAGTTACAAATGTAAAACTGCATTTAGGCTCCTACACTGAAAGATCACAAACAGGATGCATAGATCTGTGGGTTCATACAACACATTCTCACCCCCAACTCGTCAAATACCGATGCTAGGGTTGTAGCCCTTCACATTAAAATATGATGCTTTAAGTAGCCCCCCCAGCATCAGGGACAGTTTGTCAGTTTACGTTTGATAAAAAGCATTGTGTCTTTTCAAAATGAACTTCCGTTTTCACAGGGAAAAACTCAAAACATAGGCAAAAAGTTCCTTAGGTTTAGACAGCAAAAGCATGTGGTGAGGTTTGTTTAAAAAAAAACATCATGATTTGGGTTAAAATAAGTATTTTTTGTTGCTGATTCAATGAAACACTACCCTACATATGTTGCTAGCGTAGTATGCTACACATATTTTCACACTACATTCTCATAATACCTCGACTAACTTTTGGTTTCACACGGGACACAATCAGCTGTCTCCCAGGTGAAAGTCCGTTCGTTTGACCGATCCACCACATGCAGATTTTCTCACTCTGCATCTCATACCACGGCTAAAGGGTGCTACGATGTGTCAGTATCTGACACAGAGGGCCACTGCCTAAGTGTGGGTATTTGACAAGTTGGGAGTGAGACCCGGATAGTTTGTAGGTTTGTTGGAAGTATTGAGACATTTGTGGACTACAGTTTTGGCATTTTGGCCATTGCCGTCTTATTCTATCTAGTTATTGAGCCAGAAGTGATCGTGTGTGGACGAGAGTAGAGCTGTGGAGGATGCATTGGTGCAAGGTGTAAATCCCAAGGTAGTCACTGCCTAAACTGTACCCCGCTGTGTCGTCTATTTTACTCTAAATGGGACCATTATTTACAAAATAAACATCATGCTGTATTGAATAAGACTTGAAACTAGCAATTGAGACCATAAACTCATCAGGAAAATGTTTACTGAGGTATGAAATCAAGTGAGACATCGGGTCATTATCTCATTGACTTCTTTACAATTGGACTTGTTTTTGGAACCAGTGTGGTCACCCTCTGCTGGCCATTAGAAAGAATGCAGGTTTCAGGCACTTAACCATTGGCTTCACTTCTCAGACCCGGAAATAACCCCTTCTAATGTTTTTGTGTGTTCGGTAACCCAGTTATTAATCACACATCTAAATGACTTAATGAATAGATTCCAAAACAAATTAAATAGTAATACTTTATTTATTGAAACTGGCGTGTGCAGCAACTCTTTATTTAAAGTACTCTGCTGTCATTGGCCAGCACCTAATCAATACCTGTATGTGTGTGTTTTCTAAAGGCAGCTATTGTCAGTGGATCAATGATTATCTATCTGAGAGACATATTTGTTTATCGAGTGGCATTGTTCCCTGTCTCTTCTGTTCTCCGGAGTTCTCCAAAATCACAGCTTGAGCGAGCAGTTTTCTCCTCCCGTTGGAAGCAATTAGTGGCTCCAGGCAAAGGATGCAGGGTAATTGTTTCTGCTAGTCCTCTGACAGATTGACAGACATTGAAACAGCTACAGGACGGCTCATAAAACAAACAGCCTGCAGTCCTCTTGGTCGTCCAGCTAACACTATGCTGGTGCAAACACATGCCTGAAACGGATGGGATTTTGAAATGTGTTTGTTTACACCTCAAGGGATTTGTGTGCTCACCTGTGCTCTGTGGCGGGGACGCAGTTAGCAGCTTAGCGGATGGCGTGGAAGTGTCTGCCAGTCTGGTGTCACCATCACTGTCTGCTGGGGGAACCACACCTTCCTCAGCCTCCTCAGCCTCCTTATCCTCTTTGCCTGGCAGCTCTGGGAAGACACATGCAAGTTAACCTCTGAGTGATCTCGAAGCGATCAGGAGTGCAATATAAAGGACACAACTCTGGAGCTCCAAATAGTCTGAGAAAAACAGATTAGCAAATCTAAAGTCTGCCAAAAGAAAGTTTAACCCTCTCTGTCCTCTGCTCGCAGCATATCTGAGACTTCACGCTGCAGATCGTTGAGGGACTATATTTCTTAACCCAGTTCTGTCAAATGGATCGGTCTATCGCCCACTTAGTTGTAGCCAGTCATCCATAGCGCAGTAGTCTGGCCCTCTGTAGTCTAATTACATTGACATCCTGATGTGTGTGTGTGCAAGTTTCTGAGCGTGTGCGCGTCCTAGTCCATCACAAATCGAGACCCCAGACCCGTTTCATAACGCACAGACAGAGAAAGAAAGAAAGAAAGAAAGAGACAGACAGAATAATAAAGTAATGATTATTCTCTTCTCCCTTTGGTTCACTCACAAAATATGTGTTCACAGTTGGCCCTCTGCACCGCGTTTGTGTGTTTTACATCACAGTGCGGCACTTATAAATGAATGATGGACCAGATGAGATTTGGGACAATATTCAGTGAGTGAATCTGTTGGGGAAAAGCCGATGAGCTGACTCGGTGATGAAGCCGGGGATAGCAGGTACACTGCAAGTTTATAGCTTCAGAATTAATATTAATAAAAGACACAGAGGCATAAGGCTAGTGGGGGGAATAATGAGTTAGAAAATAAAACAGCTACGAGGCAATGCAAGCTGCAATTGTACAGTGTAATCTAGGTCATGCTCACAGCTCCCGAGTTAATCGTAAGTTTTAAAAGTCTCCAAAGCAAAATCTGCTTTATTGCACTGTCGACTCGACACAGCTGGGTATGTCTCAGACAAAGGAGGAAAGACTGATGAGAAACAAATACTGACACATGTACACAGCTAAACACACGACACACCACAGTTTTGTTATATTTTTAGCCACATATATAAAAATATAACAATTTTAAGTTAGATTTCTTGATTTGAGTATCATTAGTTTGCAAAATTTTTTGTATTTCGTTTAAAACTTGAGATTTTAAAGGTACCTCATGGAGTTTTTGACCAGTAGGAGCAAAATGTTGTCAGAAGTGTCTCCCGGCATTTCACATCGCAATATACAGTCCATAGTCTCAAGCTGTTCAGCTGATTGACATTTAAAAGCAACGGGGCAGAAGGCAATAAAGAAAACAACTTCATGATGGTAAACCTGAATGTAAACAATACACCGATCGACGCCATACCCTACACCATAACTTGACATGCACCTCCCCAGAAATGTAACTACACATCGCGGCAACGCAGACCTCCTGTCGATGTTGGTAAGCGGAAACCATTTCCCTCGGTGGAAACAAAGCTTTTATTTATTTTAATTTCACAGATGATTTATCCTGGCTTCATATGAGCAGAGGAAATCTCCACTCTACGCTAGGCTAATAACATTAGCATGTTGTATTTGTTTGGAAAACGTGTTTAATATAACAGTTGTTTTGTCAGTGAACCTTGTGAGCTGTAATGGAGCCGAATTTTGTAATGCTACCTTTGTTAAATGTTGCTGTTGTCTCTGGCTTCATATGAGTAGAGGAAAACTACACTAGCCACTAGGCTAATTTATACAATGTAAAATGCCATAGGCTTGTGCTAAAAACATTTGAATCAACTAAACTTTACAGCACTTCACAGAAACCCTGCCACAACTGTAGAGAGACACACCACTGCACAAATATAAGTGTATTCAGCACGTTTGTTGAATCTCATGGATACACATGCTGCCTTTTGGGGATGAACACTCGCTTGCCGCAGCAAGTAAACATGCTGTCTGCGGTCATTTTGACTCGACTAGTGGACTTCACTACAAGCTGTTTGGCTTTAAATACAGGTGACGTGCTTTACGTTCTAAAACCAGCCGCCAGTGATTTGACCAGCTGAGTTGCAGGTGACACCATCAGCCGGCTTAAGTTGAGCTCAGACCAGCTAGTTTACACCGCTGCAACTTTGATAAGATCGGTTTTGTCTCATTGCAAATCTTTGGTCTGAGCTAGGCTTTAGACAGTCCAAAAATATCGTTAACATGAGCAACCCTCTCCAAAATCCAAAAGCTGGAGTGCTAAAGCTCAAACATGTGATGTCATCAAGTCTGGAACTGCTCAACAGACAATAAATTGGGAGATATGTTCTAGATGACACTGAGAGCGCCCGGGGGAATGTGTATTCGTACATTTCTTGTTCCAGAATTGAGAACACTACAATAGAATAAAAGAGAAAACAAACATTGTGTTGGTCCATTAAACAGGCTCCCATTTATTGTCTGTGGAGCAGCTCCAGACTTTATACCCTATGACATCACAAGTTTTAGACTTACTTCTCTGGTTTCTGGCTTTGAGAGAGATTAGCTCATGTTCCCAAATATTAATCCTGAATTTAGATGTTCCTATCCTTTAAGCTGTTGTTTGTTGAGCATGTCAAGTGAGTTGAAGGGAGACACTAAACATCACAGCCAGATCACTGCAGCATCTCAGCTGTGCAGCACACACTGATGTGCCAGCAGATTCAATTACAACAGCTAACAAGATTTGCGACAAATGAGATATAAGGACAGTAAACATGCGCACACACTCACACACACACACACACACACACACACACACACCCAAATCATCATGTATTTTAATAGTTTAAATCTATTTGTGTTTCACCCCCGGGGGTCAGGACCCCTACAGAGGGAGGCAAGATCAATCTCAGAGGTCACAAAAGGATTAACAGGATTCTGAAGAAGAAGAAGAAAAAAATAGCTTCACACAATAGTTTCTTTTTCAGATTTTTTTCTGTATCTCTGGTTAGCAGAAATGTGCAATGCCAACGTTTTCTGCAGATTGCGTCGCAGCCTTTTTCTAATCTCAATGCCTGAATACACGAATTGTTTTTTTTTTATTATTTTAAAGAAAGTAAAACAAAACATCCCACTCCATATTCTCACAAACAAAGAGAAATGGGGAGGAAATTAAGCAAACAATCCGAAAAAATTGCGTTTTTTTCTGTTAAGGAAAGTAGTTTAACATCTTCAGCTCTCTAAATAGCCGATCTGAGGAGAGGAAATCACTGCTAAGAGCTCACAGAGGGATGAGTGTGTGTAGTTTAATTTTAAGAAACTTTCAAACGCAAAAAAGATTGTGCAGCAGCTTCTTTAAACTTCTCAACAATATATGGGGATAAAAATCAATACATTAATAATTAATCAATCTAAAGAAATGCAAAGGAGCATTTTAATCTCAGATGTTAAAGCAGATTTTACTGTCCACACGATTAAGTCAAATGTTGAATGCTGGACTTTTGATGAAGTTTTCTCTTTTTTTTTTGACTCAGGTTGCCTCCTCCTTGAGTGTGCTGTTAATTTGCATAATTAAGATCTACATCAGCTGTAGAAGGTGGATAAACTATGGCTCTGCATCCGTGCTGAGATAATTTTAAAAGTTCCAGAAGAGAAACTAAGTGTGCACACATAATGCGTGACTTTTCTCATTTTTGCTTTTTTTCCTGGTAAAATTCTGAATATGTTGAACAGATCAGACCTGCAGAAAATACTCTGTGTTCAAACTGCGCAAAAACTAAACTGTGTTGAAAGACAAAGTAATACTTAGGGTCACATGCTTTATTTTAAGGGGACCCTCTGGTAGATAAGCAGAGGGGAGGTGTGGGGGTGGGGGTGGGGGGGTCTCTCATTAGTCAACAAAACAAACAGGCTCATTGTTGACACACTGCAGCATCTGCTCCATGAAATGACACATGACTGTGTGCCACAGAGCAAGGTGCGTGTTTTTGTGTATTAAAGCAGTAATAGTCTAATAGTAAAATACTCCAGTCTGTCAGAATGTTACTCTTGTACAGAGGAGTGTGATCACAGTGCCCTAAATTCGAGTCCGGCTGAGGACCTTTGTTGCATGTCAGTTCTCTAATAAAGGCAGAACACTGTAAATGCATTCAAATGTACTTGAAGAGTCAAGGACAGAGTTGAAAAGATTTGCTTTGGCTATTAAAATCTGCCATTTTGGAAATAGAATAAAATCTTGTTCCTCTAAATTTTGGATTCTTGATTCCCCTAGTTCGTCATCATTGACATGAAACACTGTCTCTGCGGGTTGAGTAGAACTTTTTAGATTCAGATATTTTAGATTTACGAACTTTATCCCCTGAGGTAAAACACGGGATGTGGCTAAAAGCAGCTTGGAAAAAGATGCAGTTTCCAAGCTCAAGACTGAACTCTTAATTTCATCTTTAGATAACGTTTAATGTGGTCATTAGGAAGTCCTGAAAACAGTTGATGTTTTGGAGATATCAGATTTCAACCTGAACAAAACAAAAAAAGCTTTCTGATATTGATGTGGGGAGGATTCAAATCTTTACTGAAGTAAAATTATCACTACCGCTATGGAAAAACCCTGCATTCAAAATCATACTGAAGTTGAACAGAAAACAAGGACTCCACCAAGAATTACATTCACATATACTGCAACAGCTCAAAGGTAACGCAGCAGAGATAACATTTTTCTAATCAACATATTGACAAAATATTCAACCTGAATATCCTCACATTATCCCGCTAAACTCATTTCATGAATCACATTTTGAATCAGGTTTATGGCAAGTGAAAACATAAAACATTCATCATCATTTTGGGTCTACACAAATGCAAAATAAATCTCGATGTGTCGCATTTGTGTAAAAAGGACCAGAATATTTCGTTTGTAACAAACAATTAATGTTGCGTTGATGTTGTCCTCCACTGCTGACTTCGCTTGATCCAAAGAAAGACCACTGTTGTCAAACTCTAAAATGAAAAAAAAAACAAAAAACAACCCCACAATAATAAATAAATAATTTTAGATTGTTGGCATTACAGAATATACCTTGAACATATGGAAGCATTTTGATACTATTTTCTGGTACTCATAGATATTCTGAAAATGAAATATTTTGGAGATACAAGATTTTTACCTGACATCAGGCATTTTTAAAATTTTATGTTGAATATAAAATCTGAATCTGCAAAACAGCTCAGTATTCCCACTGCCAGATAGAAAATACAAGACTTTCCTCTGAGATGTACGAAGACTCTCAACACTGATGCAGCACAGAACAGGAGTGAATGTACTGAGGAACTTCCCACCTCTGTGTGTGTAGCTACAGATAGTGTAGTGTGAGTGTGTAAGTGTGTAATTAGCCAGGAACATGGACGATCACAGTCTTTTTGTCGATGTGAAAGTGTTATTTTGTGGTTTTGTTGTGGAGCCACAAGGCACTGACTCCATCCTGCAGGAGCATTTAGACCGAACATGTACACACTCTGCAAAATGGATTATATATTTATCTTTGCCAAGAAGCGCACGTTTGTTTGTTTGCTTGTACATGTGTCTGTTTGCTTGTTAATTGGGCTGCGGGATCGAGGAACAAGTGATTTATTTTTGGTGCAGATCCAGGCCTTGTTTTGAAGTATTTTTAAGAATCACATCACCCAAATTACAAAATACCTATTTTCTCACATAACGTCAGGTTTTGAGATAGCTGCTGCACCAGATCTTAGTGGGGTTATGCTCTCTTTAGTTACAGCTGCTATGTTATCATCAGATTATCGGTGACAGTCATAGTATTCAGAATTCAGATTGTAGTAATATAAACATCCTGTTTAACTCAAGTGCTCTGTTTAGAATTTTACAGAGGTACAGATGTATTACTTATTCTCACCTGTCAAAAGTGAAAGTACTTGGCAGCAGCTGTCAGCACGTCAGGTGACAGAGCAGGTTGGACATTAACTGCAGGGTTAGAGTTTTTGATCAAGACCTGAACCTTAAATTGCTCCCAAAGTGTGCACGCATGGGCAAATAATTTCAGGTACATCGGACAAACGCATCCACATTAATGCAATGTTATGCTTATTTTAAAGAATTGCCATTAATATATCAAGAGTCACTGGCATATTAATGTATAAGTAGCATTTTAATGCTAATTCAAAGTGATCCTCAGTATCCTTTTGGGTAGTTTAATTACATCATTTTTGCAAAAAGAAAAAAAGAGCGACAACACTATTACTTTTCAGCTGAAATAAACAAGATAACATGAGGCATTAAAATTCGTCATTATGGTCCTAGTTACTTGGATGAATGATTAAGGATCAATGCTGAATTCTTCAAAGCTCTGTTTTTTTACTCCCATTTCTGATTGAGGTCTGAGGAGGCATTAACTTTTCAGAACTGCCTGCAGTAGTGACAGTTGTTGCATGAATGCAGGGAGCTCCATTTATTATTAAAATTTAATGTGGTCCGACACAGGGCTTTTGTTTTTTTATTGTACCTCCTCAGGCAAAGTGTCTACAAACTAAAAGCACCCATCCTATCAAGTGTTGTAAAGGTTACACCACCTTGTTGTTCTCCCTGTAGATGAACAGATGAACACAGAGGAGAAGAAGAAGAGGAAGCAGCGCAGGAACAGGACCACCTTCAACAGCAGCCAGCTGCAGGCTCTGGAGAGAGTGTTTGAGAGGACACACTACCCCGACGCCTTCGTCAGAGAGGACCTGGCCCGTCGGGTCAACCTCACCGAGGCCAGAGTCCAGGTATGAACAGGGACAGCATCACTGCAGAAAATTATTTTTAAAAAAAACTGTTAATCTCGTGATATTTCCTACAGACCTCGAGAGTCACACATCCTCCTCCTAACAAAATAAAACCCTGATCCCCTTATGTTTGAAGGTTTTCTCCAGCAGCAGCGATTGATACGACAGGTTCAAGCTTTGATCAGAGACGAAGAAGAGGCCATAACACTCACCAGATTACAAAGTATGCACAGCCATGAAGTAGGAAGAGGCCTGTGGTCATTATACTGTAAACCACTTTCACTGCAGGGACACAAAAATAAACAGATTCTTATAAACACACAGACACAGAAACTCGCTGCGTTACTTGGTACATCAGAAATGGTCCTTGAGGTTTTGGCACCCCTGTGGGACCTGTTAAGGAATCCTTGTGGGCCCTCATGACTCAGAGCAGGATTTATGAAATGATTCATGAACAGCTTTGTTTGTATTAACAACAGAGCGGCAGAGCCAGCCTGTTATTGGGGAGAAGTTTTATAAGAAACTGGAGGACAAGCAGTCACAAAACAGGATGTCTTCACATCATCTGTTAGCTCTTAACACTAATAGATTTAGTTAATAATCCTATAGTGGCTGGTAGTTATCAGAGTCTATTAAAATGTTTAGATTTTCCATTAAGGGGCTTTAGAGGGACAGATAAGAACTTGTCAGCCCCGTACAAACATCCTCTATCATACTCACATGATCTCTTGAATAATTGCTGATAGTTTTGAGTCTGTGAGCAGTTTGTAAACTCCCCAAAGGGACTGCCTGTGATCAGAAAAGTGGATGTAATGATGTCTAATTTCCTCAGCGGTTTACAGATCAGTGATAAGCGGCAAATGTGCAACACATGAGAGCTGCAGCAGAACGGGAGCTAAATATGACGCAGTAATTGGCCAAATGAGTGACATCACTCTTGTAAATGTCGTCAATTAAACAAGCGAGAATATGGATTTAATATTTGAAAGGCAGCTAGAGCTTTTACTGAAATTCGTCAGTGATGTCATGGGTTCTTCATCCAGACACACACACGAAAAAAAATGTGTTTTTACATAAAGTTATGTTTAACTCACATATTATATATTGTATTGTAACTAATCATAGCACGACCCACAAGTCTAACAAAAAAAAAAAAAAAAAAAAATAGAATTGCTGCATTAGTCTCTGTATTAAATTCACAGATTTGAAAAACTGAGAATAACGTTTAGTTCCACTTAAGGCGAACTGAGACTGAGATAAGGCTGTATTTACATCTTTGACCACACAATATAAATTAAAGAATGAAATATCTTTTAGTCACCAGAAGCCAGTCCTTGTCTCTGCAACGTTTCTATTCACTGCTTCAGCTTTGATTCATATTTTATTCAGAGTCTCGGGAGGAGAAAGTGTGTTGTCGCTACTTCACCAGCTAACTGGGTGCTAAAGTAGCATAAGGCTGAATATGAAAGCTCGTGATGAAGGCCCATGTGCCGAAACGGGTTGGTGAAATAAAGAGGACTCTTCCAGTTAGTCAGCTGGTGTTACAGAGTTGTTGTTTTTTTCATATACACTCTTCTCAATTCCCATATTCCTGTATCTGTGTCACTCTCAAGTAAAGAAAAAATGCCCCCCCAAAAACTGCTGAAAAAGGACACATCGTCATCTGCAAATCGAAATTTAGATCTATTATATATATTTTTTGTGTAAGAAGAACATCCCTGCACATGAAGGTCTACCATAAGCGTATATTTCGAGGAGAACACAGGGGACACGTCTCCCTAAGGATTTAGAAAATTTGTATGTGTCCCCCGCAATGTTGAAACAAAACCTACAACCTTGAGATTTACTAATCAAATAGGTTGGACAACCTGTTTGTGGCCTGACACACAAAAAGTAAGGCAAAAAGGTCCCACTATACTTGATGTTGCTCATGAAGCTGTGAGCTTGTGTATCAGCATTTATATAATGAGGATTTCTTTCAACAGGATTACAATCGCTAAAGAGTGGACACTATTTACAGAGATGTACTGAAACTGCAACTTAAAAACTAAAAATCAGGGAAACAAAGCAGTGTTTCTGATCAGCAATGGGGACATGCTGTCACCTATGTTCCCCCCTGGAAATTACGCTCTTGGTTGTACTGGATGAACTGAACTCAAGAAAAGTTCACGCACCTATTCTTTTAAATGCATACAGGCCATATGCATTTGTCTAATAATAATATGAATTATACACGCATGACTCAAGAAACAAGAATATCAGATGTATTTACTGCAGATTATACTTTTTTTGGATATTTTAATGGTGTGTTTTCTGAACACAACAGTGAAAGTATTAGCTCTGTGGGCAGAGTGAGAGGGAAAGAGGAAATGGTGATGTTGGAGGGAGAGAAGCAGCACATCTGTGAATAATGTGTAGCAGAGAGCGATGCAGAAATCCTTTGATAAAAGAGACTTTGGGCTCATTCCTGAGGCTGTGCGTCAGCGGACAGCGAGCCCCTGCGAGCGCCCACAGCATCTAATAATGGATTTGATTTCACAGCGAGGAACAACATTAGCACCCCCCGAGTCACATCATCATCATCTGCTTAGCAAAGGGTGGAGAGGGGGGGGGGGGGGGTT
>JAPZEB010000015.1:17373938-17388824 GCA_029783705.1 Chaetodon striatus | reverse complement strand
TGTCTGGGCTCAGCCTTAGAGATAGGGTAAGGAGCTCAGACATCTGGAGGGAGCTCGGAGTAGAGCCGCTGCTCCTTTGGGTCAAAAGGGGTCAGTTGAGGTGGTTCAGGCATCCGACCAGGATGCCTCCTCGACGCCTCCCATTAGAGGTGTTCCAGGCACGTCCAACTGGTCTGGCGGGCAGACCCAGAACTCCAGAACATTCTGGAGGGATTACATATCTCATCTGGGCTGGGAACGCCTCGGGGTCCCCCATGAGAAGCTGGAGAGCGTTGCTGAGGCGAGGGACATCTGGATTTCTTTGCTCGGCCTGCTGCTCCCATGATCCGGCTTTGGATAAGCGGTTGGAAAAGGATGGCTGGATGTACGTAAGTATAATTTTGAGATACTTGTACTTTACTTAAAAATTTTCATTTTCTGCAACTTTATTCCTTTATTACACTACATTTTAAATATTTTACATTTTACTCCCCTACATTTATCTGACAATTTTAGCTACAAATCACATTGCATATTCAGATTATTTATACAAAATGTAAATCAGCTAATAAATGATGATGTGTTATAATGGATTAAACCACCCAGCGGTGTATAAAGTGGTTAGAATATGCTCCACCATTACCAGCTGCAACGTCAAAGAGATTATAGCCAGAACTGGCCATTTTACACAGTGAATACCTTTACTCTGATACTTTAAAAATACTTTGATTTTAAATCTAAAGTACTTTTCAAACCTTGAATGCAGGCTTTTTACTTTAAACAAAGAATTTGTGATAGTGTTACTTTTACTTGAGTAGAATATGTCAGTACTTCGTCAAGCTGATGTAATGCTAATTTATACGTCTACATTTTAGAGGAAAATACGGTAGCAGTTTAAAACCTGCGTACTTGTACTTAAGTAATCTTTGAATGCAGAACTTTCACCAGTACCAAGGTGTTTTTACATAGCAGTATTTCTACTTAAGTAACTCATCTGAATACTTCCCCAACTACTGGATGAAGACGCAGGTGTTTGGTAGGTATTAGTGGTCTAATCCTTGAAAAATACAATGTAGTAAACAGGACTGAACAATAGATTTGATGTATTTGTGTAAACTAAGGCTGCTGTCAATGAGACAGAGTATCTGCACAATTTGAGAATAACGTATTTGTATTGTGTTACTGTTATTAATCTGGAGGACATTTTAAGACATGCATGTATCACGAGGGCAGTTTTGGAGTGATTAAACTCTCTGTAAATGGTTTGCAGGGTCACAGCTCAGATAGATCTGTGTGAGGAAAGTGGGCAGCTGAAAAAAAGGTAATTATCATGACGATAATGAACATAATAAAGTGCTGGATTGTATTATAAATGTGGCACAATGACTGTCTAATTATAAGCATTTCTCCTGGGCTGGATTTAATGAACACCACGAGGCTCGAGTCACTTTAAAAGACATCAAATCCTCAATATAAATTCATAGAAATGACACATCTGCCACTTCTACAATAGAATCAATATCAATTATACAAGTTTAATTTTAACAGTCATGAAAGTGCTCCACACACTGAAGGATGTGCTGTTGTTTCTGTGTTGGCTTCTGGCTCCATCGTGTGGCCCTGAACTGTGTTGCAGTTATTTGATTAGTAGGGCAGAACAAATTTACTTTTTGACCTTCTAATGTTTCCCTGTTTGGATGAAGTGACATGTCAGCGCGTTATCGTCATAGTGATAGCTTGTTCAGGTCACGATGTCCTTTGGACTATAAATACTAAATCCAGATATGAGCTCCGTTTAGAGCAAGAATATATCTTGATTAACTCTTTATTACTATGTTTTGGTTGAAGGGACAGATGTGTAATTTACCTTATTGGACAGAAGAGTGTGGAGATAGTAAACTTTTACAATCCTTATTGAAATATTGGTCGGACCTGCCATTTGAGGTACAGATATTTTGGTTATTACAAAAGTATTACAACAGACATGATGTGGAATTCAAACGAGTATGATGTTTCTATGGGTATCAGTTTATATTGGGTCCAAAGGAAATGAATTTTGGTTTTTGGTTTTAAAATGGGCCTATATAACAATTATGTACATTTATAAATGTGTAAAATTTTGATTTTATGTAAATGTATTATGTCAATTTAATTTGACTAGTGCCTTTTATGTATTTATTTATTGTTTCATTCATTTTTTATTTTTTTTTGTATTTCTAAAGTTGAACTTTTTATCTCAGAGTTTTGAAGGAAAGGTGGCGAAATTACATTTTAATTAATCAATTTAGCTATTACTATTATGATGATGATGATGATGATGATGATGATGATGATAATAAATGTTGTTTTTATTATTATGTATTTATTGATTGATGTATTCATTCATTCATTTTGTATTTCTAAAGTTGAACTTGCACAAGTGCACAAGTTTTATCTGAGAGTTTTGAAGGAAAGGTGGCAAAATTACATTTTAATTAATCAGTTTAGTTATTAATAATAATAATAATAATAATAATAATGATATTATTATTATGTATTTATTGATTGATTTATTCATTCATTTATTTTTGTATTTCTAAAGTTGTATAAGTCCACAAGTTTTGTTATATTTTCACTACAGAGAGAAATTGATTTCTACCTGAGTATGAAGACAGTAAAGAGAAGAAGATAGAAAAGAAGCCAAGAGTGTAATTATTATTATTATTATTATTATAGTGCCTAGTATTATATTAGTCATATTATGTACAAATAATGATAATAATTTATTTATTTATTTTAAAGTTACAGCTAGGATCCCCGCTCCATACCAGTTGGTGGCGGTAATGCGCCATTTTATTGTCGTCCAACCGTCCAAAAAAAAAAAGGAGGAAAAAAAACAGAAGAAGACGAGGAAGAAGTTGCTACGTCGAGCCGCACCGGCCCCGCGGCAGAGCTCAGCGACCGTCGGAAGTCACTGTATTAGGAGCACCAGGAGCAGCAGGGCGGCCCCGCACACCGTCGCCTCACAGCATGGGAAACCTGCCGCTCTCCACCGGGTAACACCATCATATGTTGCTGCGATATGACGTGTGTGTGTGTATGTGTGCGACCTCTGTTGCAGAGCCTGCATGGCGTAAAAAGAGGCAGGCAGATGCTGTGCCACATCTTCCTGATACACAGTGACGCGTTTTTACTGCACATTTGTAATGACCCCAAACTGCTCCAGCTGCACCTTCAGTGGTTGTGTGGGTGAGAGTGAAGCTGTGACGCCTTCACAGCCTGGCTGCCCCCTTTATTGATCTGACCTGTGGTGACCTGCTGATGTATGATGGATGTATGGAGTATATATGGTGGAAGGATGAGTACCACAAATAGTAATGACAATAGTAATGATGTCATTGTTCCATCTAATGTAATAATGTAGTATTTAATATTTTTGCACATCCCACACAAAACAGTACAGCTTTATCTCATTCAACAGCTGTACATATTCATTTATAGTATTTACAGTATTCTAATATTAATTCATTCATATATTTTTATTTTAGTCACATGCCTTTCTTCACCCGTCCCACTTTGGATTACATGACACTGTTATTTTCCAACCATTTTCCAGTCTTGCGTGTATAAAACGAAGCATGTGGAAAAGGAAAAGAACCACGAACCACTCGTTGTTTACTCTGTTTGCTTTACTACATGTTTACTAGTCACTGTTTACTATGTTTGCTTTACTACATGTTTACTAAACACTGTTTACTGTGTTTGCTTTACTATATGTTTACCAGACACTGAGGCAAGTCTTAGTAATAAATCCTATTCTGATGCAGTCATACTATAATCAGTAATACTGTTCATAAACACAGTACCCTATAAAAGTTTTTTTTTAAGGAACATAAGTTCATAATTTATCATTTTAAGCCCTGGATAATATCACAATAATATTCCCATTAAACGTGTCAGGACTTAAAAACTTAAAGCGGCACCCTCCAGGGCTGAAAAATGCAGGCAACGCAGTGCCCAAACTGCAGTTCCGCTAATGGCCACTTGGGGCTGGCTCCGAGAGTGAGTCAGTCCCTACAGATCTGCACCATGTTAAAATTCAATTCAATTCAATATAATTTTATTTACAGAGACTCCAAGCTAGCCACTGCTACTGAATTTCAGCAAAATTTAGAGGAAAAGGCACCAGGCGGTAGACGTACGACGCACATTAAGTCATAGCTGTCGCTCTTTAACCCTTGATACCTTGATAACCCAAAATATTTGCGACCCATATCAGGCTAGGTCTTGACTCAACATGGAAATCACTTCTGACATGGGCTTCAAGATTTAACCCCTTCCAGGCCAATTGTTATTTCTGTAAACACACGTTATTTCTCTATTGTCAAACTGGCCTGGAAGGGTCAAAATCTTGAAACCCATGGCAGAAGTGACTTTTAAGTTTAGCTAGGACCTAGAAAGGAAAAATAAATACAGAAAAGTTTTGAAAATAGTACTTCAAAAAACATATTTTGGGCAAGGATCATAATACGAAGGATCATGGATGTCGTTAAAACTGTTTACAGGCCCAAAAAATTAACTTGCAAGCTGAAAGTTGGGACCACCAGAGCTTACCCAAAAATCACCCCCCTCTGACCTTTCGTTTGACCGTGAAGAGTTTGGGAAGTTGGGGAGGTGGACAGAAATGTCCAAGGGTCATCCAAGGCTTAAATGTGTATTTCAGCTCATGAAAGTTAATTGTAACATTCAGGTCACCCTAAAAAAAGTTTGGTTGTATTTAAAGACACTCTAAAGAGTCGGATGGTCAGTTCTTTCGGTAAGCACATTTTGTTTGAATGGTTTTAAGCCTCTTTTTCACTAGCATAACATTAGCATGGCATTATCACAGTTAACAATAGCAATAAGCACCGTGCTAACTAAGCTAGCAAATAGTATTTGGGTTATCTCCGTCCGCTCCAAATATGGTCACTTCTGGCAGCAAAAACCAAGATGGCAGATTTTTTGAAATCATCATTTAGAGATAAAGCATGTGAAACATTTCAGTCTTCTCAGGCAGAGTGTGGGAATGACTCATTTCTAAACCTGACTTCGATTTGTTATTTGTTCCAGGCTCTTCAGGAGCGGTGCACCTGTGTCTGAACAAGTCGGTGGAGGGAAGTTCATAGCCAGGACGATCCGCAGTGGCATAACTTATTATTACACTCCGTTCTCCGAACTAGGGGAACACTCATTATGTGCTGCCAGAGACTTTCAGACATCCGCTACGCTTTGTCCCATCTCATCCCTGTCTTCCTCAGCACTGCCCCACAACCACTCCTCCTCTGCAGATCCTTCCTCCTCTCCACTGCTCTCAGATTCTGCCTCCACTTCTCGTCCTCTTCTTGTCTTCTTCTCCTGGCTCGGTGCCCCGCCAGCGGCAGTAGGCAAGTACAGGGACCTGTACCTGGACCGTGGCATGGATGTCCTCCTGGTCCAGAGCAATGTAATGCACTTCCTATGGCCTCGATGGGGGCTTGAATACGGGTTGGAGGTTTTGAAGGTTCTGGAGGAGCCTCAGTTCTCAGGGAGGCCGGTGCTGGTCCACGCCTCCTCCATCGGTGGCTACACTTTCACCCAGACGCTCACCCACATCGCTCAGGGATGGGACAAACACGCAGGCCTGGCTCAGAGGGTGATAGGGCACATCTACGACAGCTTGGTGGTGGGCACCCTGGAGCGCATGGCGATAGGTGAATGAGTGCGACTCATCTCGGGTGACCCTTGTGTTGTTTATGAGTGTGAGATCTTTAAATAATTTATCAGCCAGCTGACCTTCTGCTGCAGTTTGGCAGGAGTCTCGGAAATATTTGTTGCAGCATGTTTCCAACTTTAGCACAGTGTCTGCAAACGGTTAATACATTCATAATGTCACATATATATAAAACTATTTGTAAAGATTTATTCCATTATTGGTTAATGTATTCAATATTTCTGATCGATCATTTAGTCTACAAATAGAGTGACTATGACAGTTTCCCCAACCTGATCACGAGAGTAAATGTTGACATTGTGCAGCACCATGTGATATTGCCAAGTAGGACATGCTCCTGGCGTAACATCCCACAATGCATTCCAGGACCAACATTGCAATCAACCAGTCACCGGTCACAGTGCTTCTTTCCTTTGTCCTTCTTCACAGCTTAGCTAGTTTTCCAAATTTAAGGTAATACAATTCAACAAAATCCTTGATGTTGACATAAACAAATGATCCAGAATCAGTGTGATGATGATGATGATGATGATGATGGTCCTGACCAAATCTATCCAGGGTCAACATGGAAAAAAAGGAGGGAAAATGTGTTAATTGCAGTAATTTGCAACTGAAAATGACTTTATTCTTCTTTGTTAGTGAACAATATTTCAGCCTATTGGCAAGCTTACTTGTTAGCATAGCCGACCTAGTTAGCAAGCTAACTCGCTAACCCTGCAGTAGCTTAGAGGGTTCTTTGTTCAATGTTACTGAGGATTTTGTTTAAATTGGACTAACTTCAATTAAAAGAAAACTATCTCAGCTCTTAAGAAACACACAGGAATTTTGAAAGACGCACAGGAGCTGCACACTGATGATGTCAAAGGGCGTTTGCCAAGGAATGCAATGTGGGATGTTGATTGAGGAGCATGTCCTATCTGGGACTTTGATTTTTCTGGGTCATAAGTGTCGGAAAACCATGACAAAATCTTAGCACACAAATTGATGTCATCAGATGTTTTATCTAACCAACAATCCAAAACCCAAAGATAATTAGTTTGCCGTAATTAAAGCCCCCCCCCCCAAAAAAAAACATTCTTTTATAACTGTTACTTGAAAAATTCCTCAAAAGATAAATTATCAAAATAATTGCCAGTTACTTTTCTTTTGATTGACTAATTGTTGCAGCTCTATCATCGTTTCACATCATGGACGTCTCCCACTTTATGTATTGTACACAAGATTCCTATCCTTGAATGTCATGTGACCTCATATCTGCTGTGTGGTCATTTGATTAAACACACACTAATTTAAAAATATGCATCATGTGGCCATGATATCGTCTAAAATAATGCAGGTCTTGAAACTAGATCTTTATATTTGGCCATTTTTCAAACAATCCCTCCAGATCAGGTAATAAAGGGCCAGTGTGTAAGCTGATGTTATATTTCAGTGTGCGTTCTCAAACAAAATTGCAGTTATTTCAACAACCATGAATCAGTTGCTACACATTGAACCAGGGATTTCTGGGGGCCCCTGCCATGCGTTGGTTGACGGCTTTATCCGGTCGGTAATCCAGGCTTGTCACGTCAGCACCACGATGATTAACAGCCATCTGAGAGAACAATAACGTCCCTGTGGACATGATGAATGGTATTCAAATAGTCCTTTAGCAATACCTTACAGCAATGAGTCTTTTGTCCTAGCAAAGACCTAAAGATATTTAATTTAGTAAATTGTAAGACCAGGAAAAGCAGCTCTTCTTACATTTGTAAAATGGGAATAGTTTTTCTCAAAAAATATTAAAAAAGAATTATGTAAATAATATAAAACAAGTTTTTGTTATATTTGCTTTAATTGTCACTATATCCTTACTGTGTCACTATAAACTTATTTTTATGAAAGATATCAGCTGTAGCCCACAGTATAACTCACTGTGCCTCTCCCAAACTGCTCCTTACTCCAGGGGTGAGCAACCTTTACTATCAAAAGAGCCATTTTTGGCCAAAAACTTTTTTAAAAATCTGTCTGGAGCATTCATTAATACGTTTTACAACAAAGTAGCTACTCTGCAGTGGGCTGTTCATCATTATTTGGTACTTAAACCTTGCAGCGTCAGTGGTGAAAGCGAACAAATTTGTCCACACACTATGAAATTCTGTATTTCCTCTGAGACTTTTTTGGGATTTGGAATCAACAGCTAGCCTTAATAAGGAGGCTCAAGACCAGCCATCATGATTGAGATTTAGCAAATTTTAGGAAAAGCCGGCAAGCCATAGGTGTATGACGCACGTAGTTGACGAGATGTTGAAACATTAATTTTATTTAGTGAACAGGCTACACATTTATACAATTGGAAAATGTAACACTTAAAACAATGATAAATAAAATTAAAATGTTTGAAAATAACGTGGCAGTACAGTGGTGCAGTGGTTAGCATTGTCACATCACAGCAAGAGGGTTCCTGCTTCAAACCCAGGGTGGAGGAGCCCTTCTGTGCGGAGTTTGCATGTTTTTTTGCATGCATGTCAGCGAGGGTTTTCTCCGGGTGCTCCGGTTTCCTCCCACAGTCCAAAGACACGCAGGTTAATTGGTGACCATAAATAAGTCCTCGCTGGTGCTTTGTTGTAATTTGCTCTGTCCAATAAAGCCATCCATTGTCTTAAATGTTATCATACCTCATACTGGCTGCCAATCAGGCCTTTAGATGAGCCAAAAATTAATGATTCCCACACGCTAACAGCAACAAATAGGTTCCCCATGAACGTTTTTTCATCCATCCATTTTCTAACCGCATATCCTCTTGAGGGTCGCAGAGGGGCTGGAGCCTATCCCGGCTGACATTGTGCAAGAGGCAGGGTACAGACTATCACAAGGCTGTCTCATAGAGACAGACAACCATTCACACTCACATTCACACCAACGGACAATTTAGAGTCACCAATTAATCTATCCCTATCCCCAATCTGCATGTCTTTGGACTGTGGGAGGAAGCCGGAGTACCTGGAGAAAACCCACATTAACATGGGGAGAACATGCAAACTCCACACAGATGGGCTCCCGTACCTGGGATCGAATAAGGAACCCTCTTGCTGTGAGGCGACAATGCTAACCACCACACCACTGTGCCACCCAAGGTTTTTTCAGTCAATACAGTCAATTAAAAATTCATTCATAACTTTTTGTACAGGCCCAGTTGAGTATTGCAGTAATAATGTATGGTTATCACACACCTGGAGTGGCATCACGGTACACCAGTGTGCCACGGACACGTCATTTGAGAACCACTGCCTTACATCTTAATGAAGGCTGCTTTATTCAGCTGTGAAGGTGACTCCAGACAGAGTTACACTCCATGACAGAGTCCCTGGAAACATCATACTTCCTGTTAACTTCCCCCAAAGCAATATGACAACTGTAGCTCCTAAACATACAATACGAGTATCCAACAAACAAAAGTAAGACAGAATTAATAAGAGTAGCAAAATCCATTGATATTAACTTTTTGGGTGGACAGAGTGGAGGGAAAGTGGTGGCAGTTTGATACCGGGCCCCTTACAGTGTTGTGTAACTGTGCTCTTGATTTTAAAATATTAACCCTCTTGATTATCTCCTGTCTCTTGTCATTCAGGCCTCGGCAGGACTCTGGTGCCACGCTTGGAGCGCTTTGTCAAAAACATCGCCATGTTTTACTTCTGGCTCTTCAAACGCCACACGGCGGACCTCTACAACAACGGCATCCAGGTTTTCCACAACAATCCACTTACCATGCCGGCTCTCTTCTTCTACAGCGAAAACGACGCCCTCTGCGACCATGCTGACCTGGAAAAGTTAATCGAAGACTGGAGGAAGAGGGGCGTGACTGTGAAGAGCAGGAAGTGGAAGGTGTCCAAGCACGCAGCCCACATGCGATGCCACCCGGAAGACTATCTCTCTACGCTGGAGCAATACTTGAACTCGCTGCACGTTTCCTCCATCAAAGCAAAAATGTAAAGCGGAGGAGCACAGGTTTGGTTTGACTGAACTTTAAAACTGCACAGACGCTTTATGATTTTAAAGAGACGACACTTTGATCATTTTATCTCGCAGCTGTAGCATGATTAACGGTTTTATTTAACTGAGATGTTTTGTCTCCCTTTTAAGGCTTTGTTCTCAATCGTTTGACTCTGTTACAATTTTAACCAATGTTATATTTAAGGTGATGCACTATTTATGATTCATGGCTGTAGAGCCTTTGTCATGTGATGCTTGCTTTGCACAGGAAGTGTTCTTGAATGAACTGTTGCTGCACCTTGATACCAGAGATCTGGTTTTTGCACAACAAAATAAAACTCAAATGTGATTTGTACTGTCCTTAACCTGTTTTTAATCTTTGCTCAGTGTATATAAACTGCATGCGTCACTTTTACATATGGCGGGATTTTGTTTATGAGGCTGAGCAGGGGTGCTGTTCATCATGCCAATGTGTCTCTTGGCTTCCCCTCATTTGCGTCTTAGCCCCTCCCAGCAAGGATGTGAGAGAGATTTGTAGGATACACCAATAATGTGTCATGTGACTGCAGTTGGTTTGGATCAAGGTCAGAACACGTTCTCACCACAAACGAACCGCACCAGAGTTTATTTGTAACTGGAACGAGACCACCTCTTCAAGAAGGTCTCAGTTTCTCTCATGTGTCTCCGCTCACATCTCAGGTGTGGGGGGACTAAGATGAGTGGAAAGGAAACAAGGACGTATGAACTTGGAAATGAGAACAGCCTGATGAAATGCACCCCTGGGTCAGGCAGCATGCAGGTTTTGAAGAAGCATTATGTAGGGCACCTGAGGGCCGCAATGGCCGACAAGAGGAAGAAGCTTAGGCACAACCCCCCATGATGATATACATCCCTGAAAGTCTGTGAATATTTAGTGCACAAGTTTCAAAGTTGTCATGTATACAGAGGCATGATGGACAAAACTAAAGGTTCAGTTGATTTTTAAACCTGACCTTTGTTTGTTATTTGTTCCTGTCTCAGGAGGATCCGCAGTAACTTATGCCCCACAACCACTTCCTCTTCTCCATTGCTCTCAGTTTCACCTGCCTCCTCCCATAACCAATCAGATTCTGCCTCCACTTCCTGCATGTCATGTTTTTGCCCACATGTACTTTGTAACAAGGTGTTAGGTTGCAACTGTTAGCTGCTGTCCTCAGAGAGTGACCTAGATTGGTTTTAAAAAACATATTAATCAGTTTAAATCAGGTAAAACAATATCTGAGTAGATTTAGGGTTTGTACCGGTGCAGCAACAAGTCTGGGACAAAATTATTTTGTAATGTAAAGCTACAAACTGTCATCAATGTGTTGTTTAAATGCTCCAAGGAACAGAATACAAAACATCTTTTTAGTGTCCATGTTTGTTTCACATTAAATCTCATTTATTTAACCTTAATTTAACCAGGAAGTCCCATTGAGACTGAAACGTTTTACATTTAAAATGCAACATATAATACAAAAATTAACAATAAAACAACAATTATTCAAACATTGTGCCCTCAAGAAAAACAAGTGCACGTCTGTATCATCACTTTCGTTATAATGCTCTTAAATTCAAATTAAACACACCAACGTCGACTTTCCCATCTGGGAAAATGGGACCATGCGAGGAGCACCTGAACGCAGCATAAGGTCACAGAGGAAGCAGAGGAGTGGTTGGTGGGAGGAGGTGTGTCCCTGTCAACAGGACAGGTGCTGGAGAAGATGGCGGACACTGCAGCCGGTGTCAGCGGGGTAGAAGAAGGATGAGAGACTGGTGTGAAGATAAGTAAGTGCTGAAGTGTCCCTAAAGTTTTAATGTTGGGTCGAAATGAGGTGAATCAACAATATGGATCAACTGTGTCGTCGTTCACTGTTTCGAAGCAATTCAAAATGGCGGCATCTGCTGGACAGTCTCTGGTGTTGCACTTGTATGAAAAGCCAACATTAAACATGAGGCCACAACGATGAAACAGTCAGATTTAAGTCCTCTTATTTCAAAGTAACATCGCTAACATGAACTGGTGATGTTGTAGACACAAGTGTGTGGTGTGCTGTTTGCTGGGAAGAGGCTTGGCCGCCATGTTTTGTGGATTGAAGCTTCTTGGGTGGCAGCTGCTGGAGTGTTAGCATGTTGTTGACAGAGGTAGGTGATGCAAGAAGCAGGCTTGTTTCTTAGGTAAAAGTAGCAGGTGTAAAAATATATGTTACATGTTAAAGTCCTGCATTCATCCGGCCAGCTGTTAGTAAACACAGGCAGGGGGACAACATTTTCAAAAGTGCCCCCCCTCATGTGCACCCATATCCTTATACATTTTTACACATCCACTTAATCATATTTCCACATGAATTTTGAATCCACTTCTATCTACTGTTAAGACCTTGTTTTCTTATTTTGAAAAGCAGAGGTGGTCACATGTGACAACAGTGCCCTCCAATGAACGATTAAAGAAAAGTCAAGTCAAACATTAGTTCAGGAAATTAATGCAAGGTATGAAATCATAAAAACAAATCAGGAGTGAACACATTTTCCCCCATAATTTAGTCCTATTTATTCAATATTGAGGGCTACATTCATTAAATAGTGGTCAAATTGTGTGAGCTGAAATAGTGTAAACAGTATGTGGCTGTCAACTCTCACTTTTCCAGTCATACGCAGTTAGTATCACATGTGTCACATGGCACATTGAAGTGTGTTTTAATCATAAAATTACATTTATTTATCCTGTAAATACACATAGCTTGTATTGTCAGTCATTTGGGTCAGTAAGTAAAGATCTTTTCTTTTTAAAAATTATTTTATATCATCTTTTAATCATCTAAATTCCATATAAACTAGCATCTCTTAGGAGGAGTGAACACATGAAATTAAACTATACATTAACTGCATTTTGCAGTAGATTTCTCCGGTTCAACTACATTTATGTTTGCATAGTAGTTAAATGACTTCCGTCCCCTTTTTTTAGTGTGTAGTGGAAAAACTGAAACAACAAACAGATTTGGGCCATAATAGGAAAGGAACAACTTTTATTTTATATTTTTATTTAACCACAGCTTTTCTACTATAATTGACTCTTTGCAAGAAACTTAACTGAGTTGCGTGTTTAGCTTGCATTTACCTTTTTTGTTATATATTTTGTGATCATTTTGATCTCATCTACATTGTCAGTTTAATATTTTAATATTGCTCACTAGCTTTGCTGTAGTTCATCTTCTTCTAGTGCGCAGTAAATGGCAGCTTGCCAAGCTACGCTTTCAAAGCAATCTCCCCAAAACTGTTAACTAGTACCTGAAGTGTTGTGAAATAAAAATATAAAACAGCATAAGACGGAAATTCTAAAGTGAAGAACAGGTATGCCAAAACTGTGCTTAATTACAGTACTTACATTCCACCACTGAAGTGTGTCCTGTAATTGCTGTAGTGAATAAATTTCATTAATCTTGCTTTCAACTTGACTCAGAAATTATTAAACCTGTTAAAATGTTTCTTCTTAATTTCTCAGCTCTCAAAGTAAATACTAGAGAAATATGTGTTCATTCAGACCTCGGCATATTGCCAGTTTTGCCGTTGGACTGTTTTTAATTTTTTTTAAAAATGGTGGAAGAAGTATTCAGATCTTTTACTAAAGTGAAAGTAGCAGTACTGCAGTGTCAGAATACTTTGTTTATCTCATTCAACTAAAAGTACGAAAGTATCAGTACCAGAAAATACCTCAGTAAAAATTCCCAGGATCTTATACATCATAAAACCTGATTATAATGATGCATTAATGTGTACTTCACTTTAGTGTTGCAGCTGGTGAAGGTGGAGCTATCACCTTATCACGCTTTCTTTAGAATTGAGACAAATCATGTCCTAGGTGCCAAAATTAATAAATAAATAAATAAATATATATCTTTTTAAAAAACAAAGAAAGAAAAGAAGAAAAAAAAGATTTACAAAATGTTTTGATCTGCTGTCATTTTTAACTTTTAAACTTGGCCTCAGCCAGAAAACATCCTTGTTCCAGATAAAAAATTAACAACTTCAAACAATTAAAAAATGTCTTAAAACCAGCTTTCGACCAACTAATAAATTATGATAGGCCTATATCCTTATATGATAATATATCATATTTATTAGTTGGTTTATATCTTGTATTAATTATTTAAATTTGCATAGTTACTAGTAACTAAAGTTAGGCTGTAGGCCGAGTGGAGTAAGTACAATATTCACCTCTAAAATGTAGTGGAGTAAAAGCATAAAGTAGCAGTAAATGGAAACACTCAAGTAAACTACAGGCCGATCATCTCAGTGCAGAAATTACAAAACCAGTTAAGATGTTAATCTCCCAGTTCTTCATGTAAATACCAGAGAAATATATGTTCAGTCAGACCTCAGCATGGAGCCTTTATCACGGCCACTTTCAGCCATCAGACTGTTTCTAACGCTGATAAAGAAAATTTTATAACATTTAGTAACTGTGGAGGGTTGTGAGGAGGAAGCATGAATACACTCACACACACATTATAGATGTAAACTCACTCTTGCGAGTAATATCATGCTCTTTAATCCGTCAGTGCCCCTTTAACCTCTCCTCTTTACACACACTGCACTGTTCTTAAACCGTATACATGTGTGCTTAGTTCTCCTTGGTGTATTCCCCACCAGAGCCCCTGCTATCCATCTCTGCCACAGCTCTGCCACGGCTCTCACATACGTCTATATGACTAATATTTAATCAGATCCTCCATGTCGACGTGGCGCATGTAGGGTTTCCTTCCAGTGGTTTGAAATAAGTTGAGTGTGGAAAAGAGCCTGCATTCCTTGTATCTGAACAACACATAGCTTACATGAGAATTAACTCTTTGTTTTACACACAGCCGAGAGTTTTTCTTGTATCGTTATCCAAGTTTGGTTCATTTTTGTACAAAAACAGAAGTTTAGTTAGTTTTTAGGATCCCCATTAGCTAAAGCACTGCAGCAGCTATTCTTCCTTAGATCCACAACAACTTTACATTTGTGATAGTTTACAAACTCACATATAACAGTTAACTAAATAACATGACACACACAAACAAGACAGCCCCTGGTAATACAATAACTAAGATATATGCTTTTTCATGATGTCATTGGTAAGTAACCTCCAGTTTGATGCTAAATTTTGCTCTGATTACCTGATGATGCTCTGTTATTGTAATTTTAGACCA
>JAPZEB010000015.1:17363558-17373838 GCA_029783705.1 Chaetodon striatus | reverse complement strand
GGTAAGTAACCTCCAGTTTGAGGCTAAATTTTGCTCTGATTACCTGATGATGCTCTGTTATTGTAATTTTAGACCAAGTATTTACATAATACTATTCCATACATACATTACATGTGCATTAAAAAGAATAGTTCCCAGGAAAAACAATATTTTGACCATGCATGAAGTTCATTACAGTGTATGAATCATATTATATAGGTCACCTTTTCTTGTAGTTACCTTTGGAAAAGTAAAATGTCCCTGCAACACAAAGACAGACCCTTCACATCCTGAGATAATCCAAGTCTTTGTCAAAAGATGCTGCTTCAATAGAATTTTTAATCTAGCTTTATTGTTTTCCTTCAAGATGTAAGGTAAAGTTTCCTCTTGTAGCATTTTTTTGTAGGGTAATCATGTCTATCTGAACGTTGTGACAGCCTCACACAAAAATGAGAGAATCTGGGACCAAATGTATTTCCTTACATCTGTAGACAAATGTATTTGTCTCATCAGTTTGTATTTCATGTGCTTTTGGTGAGGTTTAATCACTTTTCGTATTTCTATTCTGTATTTGCTTTTTTAAAGATCTTTTTTCCAATAGCCATTTAACAAATAGAAGAGTTCACATTTTGAACACTATTATGCCTCGAGAAAGACACTTTATATTTGACCTATATGTTGTTTCTTTTCTCTAAACAGACCAGCCCTCAGGAGTCCTGCCTCTGGAATATAGTGTGCAGTAAATTAACAAGTAAGTAAAAAGTCTTGTGCCTGTAAAAAACAGTTAGGCTTTTTCATCACTATGTGCTTATAAGTTGTGCGTGGTTGATTTTTGTACGGCATAAAATGCAATGTGTTACTTTAAAACTCGAGTCAGTTTTATTTATACAGATAATTAAACAAATAAATTAAAGAGCTTTACAATCTGTGCAGCGTTTAACACCCAGTGTCTGCAGCATCTCAGTTTGGATGAGAGATAGACCTCCCCCAAGAACCTTTACTGTAACAGGTGATAAAGGAAGCAACCTAAGAGAGAGCATTTACAGTTAACTGTGGGGTTGGAGCACATTTTGTAATAATAATACAGTGATAATATTTATTTGTATAGCACTTATCTAAACACGCTTACACAGTGCTTCACAAAGAGTGTAAAAGTAAGACAACAAAACAATGCAGTATTTAAAAAAAAAAATATTAAGAGCTAAGAAAAATAGTGTGCACAGAGGCAAAAAGCTTTTCTATTAAAATATGTTTTCTCCTCAGGCAGAGAATTCCAGAGCCTCGGGGCCTTGACAGTAAAAGCCTAGTCACCTCTAGTTACCAGCCTTGACCTAGGGACGACGAGCGAGAGTAGGCTTGAGGATCTCAGGTCACGACTTGCTCAGCTTAATAACTCGGTGCTAAACTATGTTGAGCGTTAAAAGTTACCAAAAGAATCTTAAAATAAATTCTGAAGTTAACTGGCAACCAGTGGATGGATTCGAGAATTGGGGTGATATGTGACCTATGATTTGTCCCAGTTAAAATACGAGCTGCAGCAGTCTGCACCAGTTGAAGCCGAGTTACTGAAGACTTACTGAGGCATGTAAACAGTGTGTTACAGTAGGCAAAGTAAGCTTCTCTAGGTCGGAAAAGACACAGCTGAATTGATTTTGATAGTATTTCTTTACAGTGTACACAGTATCTGTAAAATCATGCACATATCCATGACTAAATAATCTTATTAAATCCTGTAACTACCACCAGAGTGTGATTTTACAGTGTTAGCTATCAGCTGGGTTTGTATCACCAGCAGCTATTATTTTCCCATGTGTGGAATGTACAGCAGTGACCGACCCTCTTCGGCACTAAGGCTTTTTTCACTGAATTATATTTTCCCTAAATTTTAACGTGATAAATATTGCCACTGAATTTTAAGATAATTATATTACGAGAAATAAAATCCTCACCTCTTTGCTTAGCCGTGGAAAAAAAAGCATAAAATGTGACTGTAAACACTCGCCGCTCTTCAGTATACTCACCTCCGTGTGTGTGAGCCATGAGGCGTTCAGTGTACTCTAATACTTCACAGCTGCGAGTGTGTGTGTGTCAGAGCCGCTCTGCAGGATGATGTCAGTGTTAGTGTGTTTTTATGTCGGGCAAAATAAACATTTACTCACACATTTTTGCGCTTTGCCCAAATGTTGACCTCTGAAATAATCTAAAGAGAATAATCTCTCTGAGATGTTTTGTTTAATTTGAGTAATTTTTTACCCTCTGCTCACTGAAGAAATAAATGGAAAAAGTGAATTTAACTTAACAAAACAAAAGACAACATATTTAAGAATTTTTAAATTTTGAATGGATGTAAAAATGTGTAATATAATGACTAAAGAATTCACTGCATTCAAATACATAATAATAACAGAATAATTTCTTTCAGTGTCGGCCATTTTAGAGCACAAACATTCAAGTGCAAAATGTAAAAGAAATAATATGACCACAAATACTCTTTATTAGATTTTAAAGGATACCTTTCTTTTTTTTTCTTCGTCTTTTTATTAGGGATAGATGGATAACAACAATAATTACTAGTGCCCCTTTTTTTGTAAACAGAACAAGAATAATCAAAATAAAAATTGTCTCTGCATTGACAAAAAAAAACATAAATTATGCAAATATTATTAAATATTTCTCCAAACAAGACAGTCCAGTGAGTGTGTTTATGGTCCGACTGCAAGTAGACCCCAAAGTAAGCTTGGTTAAAGAGAAAGAAGGAAAGGTAGATAGATAGAATAATAAAGAATTAAATAAAAAATAGTAAATTATAAATTTAAAGCAAATTAATTGATTAAAACAATACAAATAAAAATATATGAAATTTTGAAAAAGGAATTAAAGTAGTTTATTAAAGAATTAATTTTCCAGATCACCTTATCAGTGGAGCCTTTTATTGTTAAACTTATTTTCTCTAATTTAAGACAGGACATAACATCTTTAAGTCACAGCAAAATGGATGAAGGTTAAGGAGATTTCCACGGGAGTAAAATGCATCGCCTCGCCAAAAGTAGTAAAGTAAAGGCTAATATTTCTGACTATGAGGAGTTAATTTTGAGTTGTTCAAGTGACACCCCAAATACAGCAATAAAGGGATCTATTTTTATCTGGACTCCTAAAACCTTCGTTAAAACCGTAAACAAGTCGGTCCAGACTTTATGTCGTCTGAGGCAGGAGACAAACTGATGACTCACATTAAATGATGAGCCGTGGCATCTGTTGCACTGCTCCACAATATTAGAATATATTTCAGATAGTCGAGATTTGCTGAAATGGACTCTGTCTTATGTGTTGTCGACACTGCAGCCTGGCACAAGGAGTAGTTCAGCATATATTATGTTCAGCGTTGTCCCACCACTGATCTGCCAAATCTGCCCCGAGCTCATGCTCCCAAGCTTTTTTTGGTTTTGACAATCAAATGATTATCAAGAGCCATGAGTTTGTCATAAATGTTAAATGACCCTTGCTCACAGTGCCCCTTGGTTTATTATCAACAATTACAAATATTATTTTTATTAATATAATTATTACAAACACATTTGTGGTGTCACATTGCCATGAAGGAAACAAAAACCTAATTTAATTTATTAATTTATTTTATTTAAGTTTGACTGTTTCAATTTAGCATTTAGCAGATCTTTAACATATTCATAATATAATATAATATAATATAATACAATATAATATAATATAATATAATATAATATAATATAATATAATATAATATAATATAATATTTATTATTATTATTATTATTATTGTTATTATTTAATAATGTAAATTTCTAAAGCATATGACAATTATAAATTTAGGAACTTGTGATTTAAATTAGCTGTTTTTATTCCTCCGAGGGTGCAGTTTTGTGCGGCAGAAGGTTGACCAGACTTTAAAAACATCAGATTTGTTAAAATAACACATGTCGTGACATCATAATTAAAATATGCCCTGACTTTTAAGTTGTTAATATTCTCATATATTTAAAAAAACAACAACACTTTGGACAAATTCTACAATCTTTATTGCTATGTTTAATATAAATGACATTTCACTCTCACATCCCACTGACCATTAGTTTAATGTTTCTGCTTATTAAAATATTACAATAAACATTCCTCTTTATATCAAATATCATTTACATTGCACATTCATAATGATTTAAATTGCTATTTTTACTTCCTCCGAGGGTGTAATTTTGTGCATCAGAAGGTTGACCAGATTGAAAAACATCAGATATGTTTAAAAAAAATAATGCACAATGAATGACAGCATTTTTAAAATGTGCCCTGACTTTACAGTTGTTAATATTGACACAAAAGAAATCCTTAAACAAATGCTACAGGCAACAAATGTCGACTACAATCTTTATTGCTATGCTTAATATAAATGACATTTCAGTCTTACATCCAACTGACCATTAGCTTAATGTCTCATCTTCAAATCCCATTCACATTGAACTTTTTCTTAAAATATCTTGCACATAATAAAATACCCATGCCTTCACACAAAACATCTTTAAAATAGTAAACCATGCTGGAATATTTTTCAATATTAAAACACTTTATGTGTCATTCAAATCACATAAATAATTCTTCAGCATATTTTTCAAGCTTTTGTAAAATCTTTGCAGTACAGAATTTAAAAATATGCACCTCAATACCTACCTGCATTACATGCAAACATTTGAGCAACCAGAGGAAAAGCATTATTGCTGAGATATTTCAAAAGTATATGATCAATATGATATTTCTGACTACACTGAGCTATTAGTGCAGCCTGTATCTTTGCATCATGCCACGGCTTGGCGCATGTGAAATATAATATGGATTTCTCAGCAGACCTTGAGTTTGTCCTTGTGGAGGATAAACTTCTCCAAGTAGCGCTGCACCTTGGTCAGAGTCTGGTGGAGCTGACTGTCGGGGAACATGCTGTCACCGGTCACCCGGCTCGGTCGAGCCTGGAGGGGACAGTCCATGGTGAGGGCGAAGGAGCGCACCCTTCCCTCCAAGCTGGAGACGTCAGCCTGGATCTGGCTGAGGAGCTCTGTGACAGGGCTCTGCAGTTCATTGTCTAAAAGTCCGAGATCACGGGTGATGCTGGTTAGTCCGTCGATGGAGGGGATGCTGGGTTCTATCTGTAGAGTCACCGGCAACTAAAGGACGCAAGAACGTGAGGGGTAAATTAAAAACAAAGCAGGATACATATTGAACATTTTGATTAAATGATGATAAATGATGACATGAATAAATTAAGCAGCCTGCATACCCTTGTCCGCAGTTTCTTGATGTGGACCAGGGTTATCTGAGCTATGTTTATGATGCTGTGTGTAGTGTTTTGGATGGAGTCTCCCTTTGTTGGAAGACTTGAGCACCCAGGAGCCGCCACGAGATAGACATAGAGAATGGCCCGGAAGATGTGCATCCTTAAAAAAGGAAGATTAAATCACTAGAGACACCTTTACAAAAATCAAATGCAATTCAAATTGTATACAGTTTTCCTTTAAATATATTAAGCTTGACACAAAAATGATACCACTCGTATTATTAGTATTATAATTCTGTCTTGTCTTACATTGTAAAATATCATACAGCAGTCCTACCTGTGTTTTCCCACTTGAGTCTGTGCTCCTGTAACACTGAATGACAAAGAGATGACACATGCCTCTCTGCAGGTTTCCCCCCCCTTTAAATAGTCTGAGTCCGAGTCTGGGTCCATTCCCCTCCTCTCTCCTCCCCCCGCTCCAACCTGAGCCTGACCCCCACGGGTCAACTTATCAACATGCTCAGATTTTGCAGGAAATTCACAGTAAATGCCACGAAAAGAAGAGATTGGTCACATCGCTGAGTCAGACACTAAGGTTTGCACACATGCCTTGTTCTTAGTTTTGTTTTCCTGTAAGATGATTTCACTTGATGCGTGAGTGTCTGCTGACGTAAGCCCTTTTTTTTTTTTATGTCAACAATTCAGACTTAACTTATAAGTCCTGGAAAATGTGTAGGTAGACTCTAGCTGTGGTGTCATGCTGTGCAAAGCCTATTATACCCATGTGCACAAATCAAGATGAAGAAAATATTTGTTGGTAAATGTGACTTCATTCACAGGTGAAATGCATCTTGTAATATAGATTAAAGGCAGTGAGTCATCATCTGTGACAATCCTCCGTGGATTTACTTTACATGTGTCTTTGGAAGTGGTTTAATTTTTAAGATACACACGCAATGACAAACTGCGCCATTAATTGTTTCTGCTGGTGCCTGTGAAGTTTTTTCCACCTGTGTTTATGACTCTGTTGTGTTAAAAATAGAAACATAATAACGGTGCACACACAGTTCGTAAACTGTTGTGGTTTCCGGAGGTGTTTTTCGAGTCTTGTCTAATTACTGCATGTGTGGGGAAAGAATACATTTTCCATTTTGCTGCATACTGCAAGAATGTTTCTCTGGATGCTTCACACTCGCGTTCTGTGGCATGCGAAGCCTCCGTGCGTCGGAAAAAGGCCCTCACCCCGAGTGTTTAGCCTGCGCTTAATGCACTCAAGCTTCTCTGGCTGAGCTTTGTGTGTTGATGCTAAAAAACGTCCTAGAAAGGAGGCTAAGAGTGTTTAGTGTCCAACATCCAAGCTGTAAGTGCTACAGCTGTTTCCTCGGCCTTGCTATTTTAGAAGAGAGAGTCCTGTAGAGACTCATCAAAGAATTTTTAAAGGGGGAACTCTGGTGTAGTGACGTAAAAATGTGACATCAGCCACACAAAAACACCTGAAGTCATGTTTTCCAGTTGACAACACGCCATAAAGTCAACAAAGAAACGTGCGTGGCTTGCATGCCTCTCAGAAGTTCCAAAACACACTTGCATATGTGAGGTCAGGGAGGCAACCTGTCTTTAAGCCACTCGTGTTCACAATTAATAGTTTTAGTTACGACTTTTGGAGGATGGGTCCTCCTCCTTTATTCTGAGGGGATCCTTGCTATGGTAATTTGTGGTTATCATGCAGGAGGCGTGGCTCCAATGCAGACATTTTGTGCTTTGAAGGTTGGTTGTTGATAATCGCATTTGATTTACTGACCATTTGCCTAGGATGATACATTTACTGAAGAAGTGGAACCATCTGCAACGTTTACTGCTGCATTTTTAAGCTCCAAGTGGAACAAAAAGTCCCCTTAACGCAATTAAAAAGATCTTGTACATTGTTATAATGAGAAACATTCTAAAAATAAGTATCTCAAAATAATAAACGTTCTCAAAACATCAGCTTAGTTTTGTTCATTAGATATTAAGTTGTTATGTTTAGACATCTAATTTTTGTTAAGATAAGTCATAGATTCGAGCACTTAAGTCATCATTTAACACTTCAAGTCAGTATTTTGGGATACTTAGTCAAAATTTTGAGATACTAAGTCATAATATTGATTATATAAGATACTAAGTCAGTATTTTGACATATTAAGTCATAATTTCGAGATTTTAAGTCATTACTTAAGATACTAAGTAAGTATTTTAAGTAATGAAGTCACAATTTTGAGATTTTAAGTCATAAAAAATACTTAGTCAGTATTTTGAGATACTAAGTCAAAGTTTGATATACTAAGTAATAGTTTTGAAATTTTAAGTCAAATTTTAAGATATTAAGTCAATATTTAGAAATACTAAGTCATAGGTTTGAGGTATCAAGTCATTTAAGATACTACGTCAGTATTTTGATATATTAAGTCATAATTTTAAGATTTTAAGTCATTACGTAAGATACTAAGAAGTATTTTGAGGGACTAAGTCAGAATTTTGAGATTTTAAGTCAATATTCAAGATATTAAGTTAATATTTAGAGATACTAAGTCATAATTTTGAGGTATCAAGTCATCATTTAAGCTACTAAGTCAGTATGTTGACATATTAAGTCATAATTTTGAGATTTTAAGTCATTATAAAAAATACTAAGTCAAAGTTTGAGATGCTAAGTGATAGTTTTGAGATTTTAAGTCATTATTTAAGATATTAAGTCAATATTTAGAGATACTAAGTCAGTATTTTGACATATTAAGTCATAATTTTGAGATTTTAAGTCATTAAGATACTAAGTAAGTATTTTGAGGGACTAAGTCAGAATTTTGAGATTTTAAGTCATTCTAAAAATACTAAGTCAGTATTTTGAGATACTAAGTCAAAAGTTGAGATGCTAAGTAATAGTTTTGAGATTTTAAGTCAATATTTAAGATATTAAGTCAATATTTAGAGATACTAAGTCATAAATTTGAGGTATCAAGTCATCATTTAAGCCACTAAATCAGTATGTTGACATATTAAGTCATAATTTTGGAGGTATCCAGTCATAATTTTGAGATACGTAGTCAGTATTTTGAGATATTAAGTCATTATTTAAGACACTATATTATTATTTGGAGATACTGAGACGTCATTTTTCTTCTTAGTCATTTTTATAAAACAGTGGTTCCCAACTGGTCCAGCCACAGGCTCCAGATTTCTCCTTAGTCATTTGTTTAAGGTCCTCACAGTTTAATATATTCTTAATCATACTTGCATTTGGCCATGTCATCGAGCTAGTTTGCTGTCTCTGTTAAGTAGCTGTCCCTTAGTCACTCACTCTAAGCACTCCAAAATAAACACTTTGTGCCAGAAATTCACTGCACTTCAACGTGAAGTGTGTTTTAACAAACTTAATGTGTGCGCAAATTACTTGTGGTCCATTTTGAATGGACCAGTGACTCACTTTCTGACCACGACCCACCAGTTGGGAACCACTGTTTTAAAGAGTTTCGCAATATTTTATTTGTTGTCGTAATGTTTAACAGGATGTGTTTCTTATCACAGAGGCAGCAATGGGCCTCCATATTAGGCAAAGTATGGTTTGCAAAATGAACATAATTCTTCCGTTGACAGGTTAGTGGGGGAATTATATTTATCAATCACTGAGGCATGAACTCTTCCAGTAAAGTGACATGGTCTTCTTGTAATCTCATTGTTCTTGTCCCTGATCTCCCCCTTTAAACTCAGCATTAATTAAGACACAGTTCTGTCGTTGGTGACTCAGCAGCACAGGAACATTCCCAGAACTTTAATTAATGTCAATATTTTTGTAGAGAGACAGATAATCTTAAAAGTAGCTTGCCAAAACAGTCTGTTTCAGCCATCCAATCGGGTCTGCTGCACACAGACACATCATTCTTTTATGTCAGAGGTGACGCAGATGGAAATACTTTGCGTCTGAAGTACATGATACAAAAGTAGGACTGAGGGAGGAGCGATTTATTGGAATTCCGGCTTTGGTCAATTCCAGTAAGCTGACGTGTCTCATGGCTGACTCAGTGCGACCCCCTTTGCCTTTTTTTTTTTTTTTTTAGCTAAACACGACCCCCCCCTTCTAGTGAAAACATTTCTTACTGCACCACTGTGACTGGGAACAAAGAGACTAGGTGATGACTTCTCTGCACAGGAAATAGTTGTGGTTAATACACATGACTAAGGAATGACAATGCAAAGCAGACCTAAAGCTCGCAAAGCATCACATATCACAGACAGATCTGTTTAAAGTTGAATCTCAAAGTTGCTGATTTTACTTCGTATCTTGCAAATTTGAAAAATTACTTAATAAAATTGGTCAATAAAACGTAATACTTTGCAGCCTCAGCTGTATTTTCCATGTAGTGCTAATTAGCACACGTTAGCACTTGCTAACAGGCTAAACCTAGTAAATGTTATTACTAAGCTTCTGGGGCCGGTTGCACAAAACACCTTAAGTTAAGATTTTCCTTAAAGTCCTAGTTTTCCTCAGAATAAAATTAGTTGCACAAAACACCCTTAAATCTTGTCCTGAAGGTTTCCTTAATATGTTCACATATGACAGAAAAGGAGGCTGGTCAAATGGGATTCAATTACAGTAGAGAGGCAATGATAAAATATGAATAAAAATGAATTCCTTTACTTTCATCGCCCAAAATTGTTTAGTTTCAGTTGTTAACTACACAAAAACAGCAAAAAAATCTTCTTGAATCACGATGCAGATATGAATGTAGTTGAACTACCCGCAAGCTGCTGCAAAATGAAGTTAAATTACTGGTTTAATTACATGTAGTTCACGACTCCCTGACACTGTGTGTATCTCTCTGCAGCTGCAGTGTTGAAGTAAATGCACACAGTCATAATCCAAGGCAGTTTTCTCTTGTTAATGTGACCACATTCCTTTACTGTAATCATCAGGTTTTTCACTGTTTATGCACACTTTTATTACATTTCACTGAGCTCCTCACGATGATGTT
>JAPZEB010000015.1:17298743-17312092 GCA_029783705.1 Chaetodon striatus | reverse complement strand
AGTACAGGAGGAGGCGCACATTAATAATCCTCCAGGACTGTAACATGCTCATGTTTAACCCAAACAATGTGTCATGTTACTGCAGTTGGTTCAGATCCAGGTCAGAACACGTCCTCACCACAAATGAACCGCACCGGAATTCATTTGTAATTGGACTGAGACCACCTCTTTAAGAAGGTCTCAGTCTGGTTGTTTTGGTGCACACCTGAGTGTGATTGCTGTGTTCACCCAAATGAACCGCACTTCAGGGGCAAATGAATATGAGTTCGATTGAACAGAACCAAACAGGGCAGGTGTGAAAGCACCCTTAGTTAGGGTTAGGTTTTGGCTTAAAATACTGGTTTTGTCGCCACAGCCATCGCTGAAGGTGCCCTAATGTCTCGCTAAAAAACATCCAGTTTTGATGTCATGCCATCCATCATGCCCTCCACCTTCCAATGACACAGTCTTGCTAATATACATGTGTCTACAATTCTACATTTTGGTGGTTTGCAAAAATAAACAATGCAAACATTTTATTGTGGCGACTGGGCTGCACTATCTATACGTTTTTATATAACACTGTACTGGAGTTAACACTCACAGAAGTAACTCAACACAGAACATTTTCTGTCACTGACTTTTCCACGCTCACACAAACACTAAACCTCCTCTCCACTCCTTTCATGTCCTTTTTGTCGAGCGCGCTGCTTCAACACTTCATTTTAATTTAGTTTACACACTCATGTGTCAGCCTCGATCCTCCATGACCTTGGTATGTCCCTTTCTGCTGTGTGAAAGCCTACATTGTCTTTAGGCCCTCAAGGATGGCAAACAGTCAAAACCTTGCCCATCATTACATTATACAGCTAATGCAATAACAGTTAGGTGGAGGAAGTGTGCCAGCAAGCCCACTGCAGGCGACAAGGGTCCTATCTCCGTGTGTACGTATTTGTGCTTGTGTATGCATTTGTACTGCATGTGTGTTTGTGCACCTGCAAATTTATAGGGGCTGAAGGAGGGGGAGTGTTGTATGTGTGCGCCTGTATATGTGTGTGAGGGTTTAATGAAGCACTCTTAACTCAGCACATTTCCCCAGGCATGGGCGACTCAGGGGCAAGGCTGTCAGAGTTTGCATGAGTACACTGCCAAAAGATTGCCTTAGTTCCACACTGTAATGTTGAAGCAAAGAGAGCAGACATCACTTTGCTCACCAATCTCACTCCCATAATCCCAGCTTTATTGAATAGCCTGATACTGCGTGTGCTGGTGGCGGGTTTGGGTCCTTTCACTGCTCCTGTATCTGCACATGTGCACACACAGACACTCACACATGCACTTCATGACTCGCCAAAGTTCGATCGGCGGGCTCAGCCAAGTGTGGCTAGATGCGTAGTTGATATTTCACGAGGCCAGATCAATGCCCTTCCCGTCTAACTTCAGAATTGCCTTTTTTATTGTTATAGATCAAAGGGAGAGAACCCACACTTGAGCATATATTGATGAAGAGCACTCTGCAGTGTCTCTGTTATCTTTACCTCCACTTTCATCAAATATACATGCCTGCATGCTTTACAACACATGACAGCCCCTGGAGAGCGCACTCGCCGGTGTTACTTGTTATATAATGACCTTTCTTGCTTGGTGAGAGTGTATTCAAAGTGGGTTGTAAGAAGTTCTAGGGAGTCTTCAGGAGGTCATTGTCAATGGTGCATGTGCATTTTGCTGCTTTTACATGTATAAAATGCTTAATTGATAGAAAATGAATTCTCTTTTTTACAACCCTTTTGCCAGGAAAAACATAGGCATTTCACATTTCTGCAAACCATGCATATGTAGTATTTGCACATTATTAGATTGAGGATATTTTGAAACTTAACACTTCTTTTCATTTCACCAACACTGTTTAACATGTGGTTAAGTTTGGGCACAAAAACCAGTTGGTTATGGTTAGGAGAAAATCACGTTTGGGCTTAAAATACGGGTTTTGGTGGCACATTCGCTACTGAAAGCGCAGCACTGGCTTGCTTAAAAAACACCCGCTGTAGGTGGCACATTTTCCGTTGGAAACACAGAGATGTGCTGCCAAAAAAATTCATTTTTGGTGGCAATATTTCCACTTGAAATGCAGCAATGTGTTGCTAAAAACACCTGCTTTTGGTAGCACGATTGTTGCTGGAAACATAGTGATGTGTCACTAAAAAAAGACCCACTTTTGGTGGCACAATCAAGAAACAAAGCTTGTTAAAAGAAATCTGCTTTTGGGGGCACAATCACCGCTGGAAACATCGAGTTGTGCTGCCAGAAAACACCCACATTGGTGGCACAGTCGCAGTGGAAATGCAGTTATGGCTTGCTAAAATATATTCACTTTTGGTGGCACAATTGCCGCTTGAAATGCAGCAATGTGTTGCTTAATAACAGCCGCTTTTGGTAGCACAATTGTCGCTGGAAACATTGCGATGTGTAATTGAAAAAGACCCACTTTTGGTGGCACAGTCGTAGTGGTAATGTAGTATTAGCTCCCTAAAAACATAAACTTTTTGTGGCACAATCTTAGCTGGAAATGTCATGATATGTTGCTTAAAAACACCCACTTTTTTTTTAGCACAAGCCACCCGCTTTCGGTGGCATAATCACTGCTGGAAACTCAGCGATGTGACGCTATAAAACAACCAGTGTTGTGGTTTGTTGGTCCAAAACAATGGTCTGCAGCCTGGCAGCTGTCTCAGTGTTGCGCCATCCACTATCTTCTCCACCTTTGATGCTGACAACGTACAAATGTAATGTATCTGTGGTTTTAATAAAAATACAATGCCAACATTTACCTGTAGAAGCACAGATGACCAAAAATCACTGGTTTCAGCTTCTCAAATATGAACATTTACCCTATTTGTTTCCATAGCAGTAAACCAGTTGTGTTGGAATATGTTAATTAAGGCTTTAGGAATGTATGATGGGCAATTTATCTATTTTGTGACATATTTTTTGCCAAACCATTAATTGATTAATTAAGAAAATAATCATCAGGTATTAAATTGTCCCCTCAGTACACTAACAGACAGGTGTTTCAGTTCCACCGGACGTCACTGGGGGGTCTTTTCCATTGTCAGACCTTGATATGAAAGTATTTGGCAGTCTGAGAGCTAATTACAAACCCATAAAGTTGTAAAAACAAAACCTCTTCAATCCCTAACCCTTCATCAAACAGTCAGTGTCTTCTCTCTCTCTGTGAACTTAGCTCACCCAACAAACACCAGATTTACATGACTGGGAGTGTTTGTCACTAGCTCAGTTTTTTTATTGATTTTCATCCGTGGCTCCTAGTTTGCATTTGTATGATCAAGTTGTCAAACAGTCCCTCTTCCACCTTGACTTAGAGGACAGCTTCACCAAGGCTGTCATGCAAATCAGACTAAAATATGGACAAACTGTCTTTGAGGTAAATAGAGCGATCGGAGGCATAGTGCGAGTGAGAAAGAGAGGGCGAACAGGGAGAGCACGAGCGGGACAAAGATCAAAGCAAGACTGCACCGTGTTGAATACCAATGGGTAGACATTATGCCAAATACAGTATGCGTGTTTGCTCTTGATTATATTATTCTGTGAGGACCAAAACCTCGTACTGCGCTCATATTTTGGGAGCCAGCCAATCTTGTGAGGTTAAAAAGCAGTCTGCACAGCTTTGCCAGTTTACTTTGGGTTCACAGTGAAGGTTAGGGCAAGTTTAGATATTAACGTAGCCATTTGAGGATAGAAAGCTTTGTTAAGCGTGTGTGAATCTCTGCCTGTATGTGAGCGCATGTATCCACTCATTATGTAGAAATCCTAATCAAACACTGCTGAGCTCTGACCACCTGCACCCAGTTGTAAGCCAGCCGGCGTCAATTGTGTGTGCCAGCGTCTCTTAAAAAGAAATAATTTCATCACAAGTGCAATTCTGGTTTGTGCTTAATCTATAATTTAACGGCCGCTTTTATCCAAAGTGATTTACAAAACAGAGGGTGCACTGAACAGAGCCCTTACAAACATGGCAAGTGCAGCCTGGCAACGGACCGAATCCAATCTTTTTACCAGCACTACCATACAGAGCCAGTGCTCAAAGTATATTTATTAATCTGTTTATTTTTTCCTGTCATCTTGGGAGGTGAGCTGGCAAAGTGAAAATCCTCATTATACTGACTTTGGTACCATTAGCTGCAATATGTCAGAAATGTCTTGAAGAATTTAACTGACAGAGAAACATTGAAGTAACCGAAAAAGGACATTGTCACTGTTCCCCTCCTTTAACAATGACATTTTTTGTCACCATTGTTGGCTCCCTGTGACGTGTTTACTTTTGCCACTGGCAGCCAGAACGCGACTTCAGCTTTTTTACACTCTCAGCTCAGCCAAGTGAGTGACAACCATGTTGTAACCAGCAGTCCTGGCGATGGATAGCGAGCTTGGTAAACATCAATGGCGTGGAAGCTATTCCGTCAGATATAATTGGACTCTTCGGGGGACAGAATGATTCATCAAAGTCAAAGAGAAGGAAAGGATCCATTCTGGGATGAGTGAAAGAACAAGGAAGTGTGTCTCCCTTGTGTTGTGAAAAATAATGGCGAGACAGGGGGTTTGGGTTGTGAAGGAAAGGGGAGGGGAGAGAACAGAGACGAGGGAAAATGGCACAAAATGAGAAAAGTGTGAATGATAAATGGAGAGAGGGCGAGTTGTGGAGTGCAAGGGATATGGGGTAGGTGTTGTGTAACATTTATTCATGCATATGTGTGTGTGTTTGTGTGTGTGTGTGTGTGTGTGTGTGTGTGTGTGTGTGGGAATGTGCATGCGCTCAGCAGCCTGGAAGTGTCTGGGGGCCCTGTGTGTATATGTGTGTGTCCTAATCGATTCTCTCTGTGCCATCTTCAAGCCCTCCCTCCACCCCAGCCTCGGGGATATTTGTGTTTGCCTGCAGTGTGCTACTTAAAAGAAGCTCTGGAAAAAAACACAAAAATTTGCAGGAGACACGCGCACGCAGGCGGCGTACCTCACACAGAATAGAAAATCAGTAGCATTTCTCACATCTATCACTCTCCCTCTCTGTCTCCCTCTTCAAGGGATGTTCTTTCAGCAGCCAAAGCACAGCGAGTACCAGCCGACTCAGGAGGAGCCTTGGCGCCAGTTTGGCAGTATTGTGGCCCCGAGGCGATGCTGTATCACTGCATTGTCCACTTTTTAACTCGCTTTGAGAGAGCCAGTTAAAATCATAGGCCTCTGCTTCTGATAAGGGAGAAAAGGTCAAATGTTTGACTTTGACTGGCTGTACAAGTCCAAACTTTACCTGTGACTTCCAGCAGTGGTTCCCAACCTGGGGGTCTGGATCCCCCAAAGGGTCTTGGATTAATTTTTAGGGGTCAACAGATGTAGCGTGCTTAGAGTGTTTTCACTGGACATGCTTATGTTTTCATGAATGGTGAACTCAAGGTATCTGCTACTAATGAATGTGAATGTGCACGCTATGTTTTACGCTACCCAAGGATTTGTGAAATGTTGTTTCCCTGTTGCTACATGTGTCCCCCTAGCTAAATCTGAACCAAACCTTTTCCTTTACCTAACCAGGGAGGGGTGGGGCGCGCTGCACATTTTAACAGGAGCTTAACACTATTTGACAGGGATACAGACTTCAACACAACACCTGGTGTGGCTAGTGCAACTGGCAATTCAGACAATGCGGCTAATGATACCACTGAAGTCATTTCATATGAATATTTAAAAACGTTTTAGGAACAAATCAGTACAAATTCCCAAGAAAAATGTCACATTTTTATGCAAATTGTGCCTGCCGAGTTTGAAAAAACACAACATCAGCCAGATCAGCAGCAAATTTGAAGCGGCACATCAAGTTAAAGCATCCAACCAGTCTTGGGAAGTATCTGCGGGTGAAGGATGATCACTGGATTTAATGTTATTTTAAAAAAAAGAAGAAGAAATGATCGTAAATTAGTCAGTTAGTCACAATTCAAATCGTGAACTAGAAATGTGAACTAGTTCATTTTAATATAATGTGAACTGAGCTTTTAGGGTATGTGAACATGCGCAACACAGACCAGATGATTTAAAACAGGGGTGTCAAACTCATTTTAGTTCCTGGATCACATATAGTCCTAGTTGATCGCAGGTGGGCGGGGCCAGTAAAACCATTGTAGAATATCCTATAAATAACAAACACCTCCAAATGTTTCCTTTCTTTAAAAAAGGTTTATTGAAGTACATTATAAAAGCGCTCATCCATTTACAGATGACAAAGACCGGATGATTTTCTTTTTTTCCCCACATTCAGCAGTCAGTTTTTCTGTACATATCGACTCATGTGTAGTAATGCTGACATGACCACCCCCTCCCTTTTTGAAGTTTTGGCAGTGTCTGAGCAGCAAGGTTCCACCAATATTGTTTTCTGATAGAAGTCTTACACCGATTCTTTTGTACTGATCCTGCTGATTAACAACATCTTGCTCGGGGCGCCCAGTAGCTCACCCAGTAGAGCGGGCACCCCATGCACAAAGGCTACAGCAGCCATTGGTTCAATCCTGACCTGCTGCATGTCATCCCCTCTCTTTCCCCCTTTCACACTCATCCTGTCCTATCTAATAAAGGTAAAAAAGCCACAAATATAAGCTTAAAAAAAACAACAACAATATTTTGCTCAGTGTTCAGCATCTTTAAACGATTACCACATTAAGTATGCATTGCTTTTTCAGAGAACTGTATTCTGGTCAGAGTGGAAAAACCTCCGCGGCAGCATTTCACATTAAGAAAGCTACTCACTGTTTAACTTTGCCCTAAAACCTGACACCTATTAGCCTTCACAAGTGCATTTATATCAGGTGTGCAAAGTCATCCAGTGGGCCAAATCTGTTACATAAAATTATGTTTTTGGTTGCATTTAGAAAAACCTTATTTTCATTAAAAAGTCAAACAATCAATATAAATACAATTATTTTTTGCAGCAGTTCCTCAGATTTAGTTGGCATTCAATGAATCACTGTGACATTGTGCTAATAACAACACTCACCTCCGGGTAGACAACTGGTAACTGATTTCAGTTGTGGAGATGTGTGAAATCAGCAAAATTTTTTTGTTGTTGTTTACAGCCATAACTGTAATGTGTAAAGATTTATAGTAAACCACTGCAGTCTGACCTATCTGACTTCTCTGTGCTGCTTTGCTAGTGTCTTTTTTTAACCAGATCTACTGGGACGTAAGCTAAGCAATGTACTGCTGTGGACAGGGCTGCAACAAAAAAGTATTTTAGCCACCCAAAAAAAAAGAAAAAAAGTTAAAGTGTATGCTATATTTGTAATATTTTCTCCACTCTGCCTTACACACTAAACAATCGAGGCAGCAGTAGACCAACGACTCCTGTGTTCTCAGATATTAAATTACTGTTTTTGTCAGTAGAGTCCGGTGGAGATAATGGCTTCAGTTGCCAGCTGGAAAGGGTTGTCTGATGGCAAGGTAAAGTGGCGAAAATATTTTAACATAGTGTTCTCTTTAGCTGATACTGACTTTTTTTGGTGTGTTATTTTTACGTGAACAACAATACTGAGACCCAAACTTTTGTTTGGTATACATTTTTAATTTCTCCTAGCTATTTGGGATCAGTAGGACCTGATAAGTATAGAAAAACTAACCATAATCAACGATAATAAAGTCCCAATGTCCTCCTATGAGTACTAATTAACAGCGTCTTATCTTGTTATTGTTGCTAAAATTGGTCAAATTTGTTGCCACACTAAACTACAAACATTATTAATCCTAAATAAACAGGTTTCAGTCATAAAATGTGATCAGGTTTGGACCTTGTCCACTTTTGTGGCAGGATCAGCTGCAGACTGACTTGGCAGAGATGGCTGCCATCTTGTTTTTACGTGGATTAGTGTGTTGTGCTCTTACTACCACTAGATGAGACAAAAAAGTGTCCACGAACGAGGACAACAGGTCTGAATTAAGTAGAATGAAGTATAAGGTCAAGTAAACTCAAAACCTAATGCCCCATATGAGGACATCATTTAATTCAAAAACTACTTCCTGTTCAAAGACTATGCTTAGTTTTTTATACTTATTGGGTCCTACTGATCCCAAATAGCTAAGAGAAATTGAAAATGCATACCAAACAAAAGTCTCAGGAGGATATAGAGTTAGGACAAATAAATTACTGAGTTAGCCTAAAGTGAACTTTATTATCATTCCAGACATATGTGAGGGATGTGCAGCAGAAGAAAATTGAGTTTACTCTGCTTGATGTGCCTCAACAGTGAACCTGACTATCAAATATGAAAATAACAACATTGCAATTTGAACACTAAACATCAGTGGAAATTCTGCTTTTATAAATGCAGTATATGTAAATAATAACATAGTTTATTTGAAACTTCAATTACAGAAAAGAAGGGGACAACACAACAGAAAAGACAGCCCATGAAACTTTAATGCACAACAATTTTTTGTTTGCATATCTGCCAACGTGTACACAACTATACCTATATATTTGTAAGAAGCCAATATCAGCGGATATTACCTGCCTGATGACATATTGGTCACGCTCCAGTATGGAGGGACTCCATGAATAAGCAAATGAGTTTGTACCCTGCTGGCGTGTTTCATTTCCCCCCCTGTTTTTTAAGTCGTTGTTTACGTCTCCTTAGGCGCACCTCTGTGTGTACGTGGAGATGTCAGACCCACCATCAGCCCAGAGCAGTTGCTCTCCGTGTTAAGCGCCGCTGCAGGATGTTTCTGTGGTTTCGAGGTGAAACCGTGTCACCGCGCTGCCCCAAGGCATTTGGAGGGCTTGTCAAAGTTAAGCCTGTTATCTGTCTGTGACGTCACCGTCGCACCCGGAACAGACACCCAGGCTCACACACACACACACAGATGCACACAACCAGACAAACAAAACAAGACGTTATATAACCATAAACCATGACATGGCACTTGTCCCACAGAAATCCCCCTCTGGAGAGAGAAGGAAGCAGCAGAGACGGGAGCGGTGGCGAAAAGACGATGAAACGAAGGCAGAAACTGTGGGAAATGGTGTGAGAGTAAGAGGGAGAGGAAAGATTCGGAATTTGAATCGTAACATCCGTGTGTGTTTGTGTGTGTCTACCTGAGGCGAGAGGGCGTGAGAAGGAGTTAAAAAAAAGAAAGATGTAAGGTAGCAAGCTGTCAGAGCTGGAGGGACTGACTGACGATGACGACTCTAAAGCCTCACACACAGCACCGAACCAACACGTAAACAGATGCATATGTCGGCCTCGTGGTCTCTATCTTTTTCTTTCCTTCATACATACATTTGCATCCACTGTTTTTCCTCATTCCTCTAGCAGGCATGCAACACTCCTCATTGCTGACACTGCTTCTTTAGAAACAACAAAAAAAATCTTCAGAGCCCTCAGTTGTTCTCACTTCCTTAAGCACGCTTTATCCAAATCTTCCTCCAGACTCAACTCTGTCTTGTCAACACTTGAAGACGAGGGGCCTCAGATTGCAGCAGCGTTTCCCTTCAGCATCAAAGTTTTAAGAAAAGGGGATTTTGTGCTTCTGCTGCTGCTGGTGGCGAGGGTATTGGCGATGTGCAGTCTATCCCCACCTCTCTTCTTCCCTCCCTCCCTCTCTCTGACTCTGTGCTGTGCCCAGCGGATGTTTATCCAGGCCCTGAGCTCGCAGCTCTCAGTGGACTGGGCCTTCCACCAATCGTACTCAGCTTGAAGCCAAGCAGCTTGTGCTAAACCACGCAGGGGAGACAGACAGGAAGAGCGTGGGTGTGCGTGTCTGTGTTTTTTTTTTTTTGGGAGTTCGGGGTTATGTATGTTGGATGCACCTGTTTTAGTTTTCACCGGTCTTCCCCATCATCAGTTGTCCTCCTCATTATTATGCCTGTGTGCCTCCAACCGCCGTCCAGCCCTGCGGCCAAGAAATGATAGCTGCTGTAGCTTAATTTAAATTGCTCGTAACTGCCTCCGAGATATTTTGGCTGCTAATTAAACTCCTGTTGAGGCGTTTCATTTTATGTACATGGCAGCTTTACAGCCAAATCAAAAAGGGTTTGTTGACTGCGCTAACCACTCACTGCACGAGTTGTTTTCACTGCAGAGTGTGAATAAGGAATAAGGCATATTGTCTTGATACTCTGTTTGATCCTCACAGGGCGCTGGAGTTCAGACATATTTGATTGACGGCTTCCTCTGTCGCGCAGTTTCCGGCTCCGTTTGATGTCTTTTTTTTTTTTTCTTCAACGCGTTACATCTGTGTTATCTGACGCGTCTTCCCCGACATTGTTCGGGGTCTGTGATGCAAGGTTGCTGTTTTTCTAATCTGTGTTCGGTACACAGGGAGATTGGTATTTGCATGTGAATTGCTTTTCTGTAGTGTCTGATGTGGGGCACGATAGCATGCTGTATGAACGCCCGATGGGAGAAAAGCAATTCTTTTTTTTTTTCTTCTTCTTCTTCTTTCATGTCTGTCTCCTTTGAGGCTAAAAAACAATAGGTGGAAGACCAGCGTTCCTTGCTGCATTGCTGCAGTAAAAATTGAGTAAGTGTGTAAAAAGGTGCGATGGAGGTGTGTTTGAGCGAGATGCTCAGCTGGATGAGTTGGGATAGACCTCCTGGAGGTCCCATAGCTCCTGGCAGCCCTGCATCCTCCCCTTTCTTCCCACATCCCGCCTCCTACCTTCAGCCATCTCTCCACCTCATCCCTGCTGATGCCTTTGCTCCGCTCCCAACTTCCCTAGTCACACTTTCTTCCCTCTTTTCCTCTCCCCCCCTCTATTTTATCTCCTGCTCTCCCTCGCTCCTCCCCCTATTTCGGAGCCAGCTGTGTAACTCTGCTAATGACGCTGAGAAAGCATGCTGTCAGCACATCCTCCAAGCCGCCAGGGCACGGTTACATAAGCTGGTTAACAGAGCAGGCCCACTGCCATGTCAACCCCTCATCATTATTCGGAGGAGAAGAAGAGAGAGGGAAGAAGATGATGGGGGGCGAAAAGGAAGAGGAAAAGGGACAAAAGCGAAGAGAACATATGCTCACTTGTTTTCTGTCTCTCTATCTCGCACATGCACTTCATCAACAGTCATGATCTCACCCTCGTCATCTGCAGCTAATTTTTCATCCCCTGCATGCTTGGCAACAAATTCCCACATTCCAGTAAATTCTTTTTCATCTTCCCTCGTCTCCTCGGTCCATCATATGGACACAAACAAAAACAGAAGCACACTGCTGCGAGGGCTTCAGCCAGCCGGGGGTCCTTTTATGGGGACGATCAGGAGGGTCGCTCCTCTTTTACTATCAAGGGCCCCTAATTAGAGCCATCAGGTAATTAAGCACAATTAGAGGATTAACAGCAATGTTGGAATAAAAAACGAAAGACCTCCCACCACTTCTAGCCGAAGGCATACAAAGAAAAAAGCGCGCACGCCCGCGCGCTCCCATACACACCAGGCCCTTCCCTCTTCCTTTTTTCTCGTCTCCCAGCCCTGCTGTAGCTCCGCTTTAATGTATCTTTTAAGACCTTTCTTTTTCTCTTTGCCATCCCTGCTTAAAAACCGTAGATTCTCTTTAACAATCTAAATCCCCCCAGTTGTATTCTCCCCCATCTAATCTCTAATCTCTAACTCAGCCAGCAGAAAGCAAGGTCATATGGGACGACCGCGAAAAAAAAAGGAGCGTGGCTGCGCGGGGGAAGAGTGCGAGGATGGAGAGTTACAGCCCTCAAACGGCTCTGCGGCCTAACAAAACAAAGTCCTCTGCTTTATAACATTATTAGCCGGCTAACAAAGAGAAATGAGCTGCTTACGTGCAACAAATTGGAGCAGCACCTAAAACAAATGAAGCTTCGCAAAAACACGAACCCCACCAAGCAAGGTCTAACAAACATGGTGATCCATCTTTTATGAGATGTGCACAGGGTCCCCCCTGCTCCGACTGTACTTCTGTGGCTAACAGGATGCATTTGGGTTAATGGGGGTTACTGTATGTTTGGCAGAGCTCTGTGCATGAATTAGCATGTGTAGAATTATGAATGCATCCATTTAGTATATTGCCCTGCAACAAATCTTGATTTCTTTTGTGTTTTGGCCCTCTAGCTCAGTTTGAGTAATGGCAACTTTGGCAGTATGAAGTTAGGGCCCCTTTTGTGTGTGTGGGTATGTGTGTATTTCGCCATTAATTATGAATGCGCGAGCTTTACCCACACCCTGGAGCTTGGTATGTAAACTTTGCTTTGATGTTAATCGCATACTGCATTGATTTGAATGAGTGTGTGTGAAACAAGACAAGAATTTGGATTTGCTCTAGTTATAGTCACGGGTATTTGTGTGCGTTTTAGTGTATCTGTGCATGAATAATAGCGCATTTGCTCCGTGTTTGTGATTTTGAGATGATGATGGAATAAGGGAATTGAAGGAATAGAGGAGTAGAAGGGGGAGAGGGAGACATAAAGAGAGCATGGGTGCACACGCACCAGCCTCTCTGTACTTTTTGTCCGCAATATTATGTAATAAAAAGAACTGGCACAGAGGGGTATAAGCAAAAAAGCTAAAAGGAAGGAGGGAAAAGCTGAGGAGGGAGGAAAAAAAAAAGCTGGGGGAGCCAGACCTAAATATTCAGAGATGTATTGCATTAATGGAATATGCTTCACTACAATATAGTGCGCAGCCATTTAGGGATCTGCCTTTGTCATTAGGCAAATTAAATCTTCTTAATGTTCCCTCTGTTTAGTAATGGAAGCTCCTCTGTCATCCCCTCTCCTCCCCCTCCCCTCACCCTCTCCCTCTGTCTTGCTCCCTCTCGTGTCTCCCTTTGGCATCCCTGTGGTGCTCAGTACTCCGCAGTCAGCTTTTGCTGTCTAGCATACGCCACTAAAGCTCTAAGTACATCTTCCCAAGACTCTGTACTTAGCTGTGGTGCTGTCACTGCATTGCTGTAAAGCTCCCTACTACCCAAGCACAACATGGCACCAGCACAGACATTTCAGCACCTTTTGTCTTTATTACAAAATAGTTCGGGGCTTAATAGGGAATGTTTGATTGCAGCGAGTGCACTATGAGAATTGCAGCGATTTGTAGAATGATTAAAAGCGGCGTATTTAATTGCGTATGCGTGACACTCACGATTTCAGCTCCCGTGGCTTTGTGGGCCTGAGTATCTCGGCTCCACATAAAAAAGAGCTACGGCTGTGGCTATGAGCTTGGTGGTTCTCAGAGTTTGTTTTCAGCACCACAGACAGCTCCAGGCCCAGTTAGTCAGCATGCAGTGTGTTCCAGGACCAAGGACAGCACTTCTTGCACCCAGTCTCATTACAGCTCTGCAGCAAGTTTTTAAGTTTTCATTTTAAA
>JAPZEB010000015.1:17286509-17298643 GCA_029783705.1 Chaetodon striatus | reverse complement strand
ATCATCACCCTGTTACTAATGGATACTGTGCTCATTAGGAAAAACAGCCTTGGTCACTGGTTTTAATACTGATAAACTAGGTTTCAATTTTCCCAAGCTTCTTGTATTTGTGTGAATGATGACAGCGGTGAAGGAAGAAGTGGTGTGACATTGTTATATTGCCATACAAAGTCATGGAGAACAGGTCAGGTTGGATTGTTTGGGACACAGCGTTTATGACTTCTGCATCAGAGATCATAGTTCATATCCCATCATTAGCTGTTAACATTGGTAACCTTAACCATAACCCCAGGCTGCCCATTATTGTATGCAACTCAACACCTTACAGGGGACCTACTTTGCCCTTCCCTATGTTCTGTCATATATATAATGTTACCATGTCGAATGTTTATAATTAGATGTGGCCAAAGTTTCGAATAATGAGGTAAAAGTATGTAAAAGTAGTCCCTGTGTCGGGCTTCAGACTGGTCTGAATACTTTGTGTCTAACATTTTTTCTACTTTTGATACAAGCTGACATCAGCTCATGACAAACTTCTTTATATGGTCATCTGCTCTAGGCATGCTACTTCAAGTTTTTACGTTGAGTATGCTACACTGCTACATAAAGCTACAAGCTAACGTCAGGGAAGCATGTAATCTTGGTTGCAGATGTTAATTTCCCCCCTTAACTTTGGATCATATTCCTGCTGGAACATGTCTGGTTGTGTTTAAAAGTTTTTATTGGTGATTTTTAACAGGAGAAAGTGCTGCTATACAAAGTCATTCCCCGGCTGCAAGTACACTGCTACATGTAGCTACATGCTAACATCAGGGAAACATGCAATCTTGGTTGCAGATGTTGTTAATTTCCCACTGGTTTCAGTTAATATTCCTACTGGGACATCTCTGGTTGTGTTAAGAGGCTTTTATTGGTGATTTTTCGGAGCACAGTGGACTTTTTTTGGGTGGCGGGCTTAAAGAGATAGGTGAAAAAACAGAGCACTCTCAGACAGATGGTGAATACAGGTGTGAGGGAAATCCAGTGTTTTTTGACCATTAAAGCAGTGGTGCCCAACTGGTGGGTTACTGTCCAAAAGTCTATTCTGAACAGACTTCAAGTAACTTGCCAACAAGTAAAGTTCATAAAAACCACACTTATTTTTAAGTACACTGAATTTCCGGCACAGACCTTTTATTTTAAAGTGCCGTTTCCTGCTGTAGAGTGAGTGACTAATGGACAGCTGCTTGATAGAGACAGCAAACAAGCTCAATGACATGTTCAAACGCAGGTATGACACTGAATGTATTAAACTGTGTGGACCTTGAACTAACAACAAAGGGGAAATCTGGACCCCGTGGCTGCACCAGTTGGAAGCCACTTTATTAAAGCATGCCAACATGTCCTAGTAAAAAACCCAAAATACAACTAGGACCCTGAAAATGAGCATAATATGTCCTTTTTATGGGCTGTGTACACCCAGTCATGTGTGTCCACTTCTTGTTAATGAGTCTATGTTGGTTGGAGCTATGCAGGAATTTAGGCCACCAAACTTCACAAACTAACAAGTAACTTCTCTGACCCAAAAAGGTCCAACAATAATTAAAGAGGGGTCAGAGATAATATATTATATTGATCAGAGTCTTTATATGTCCACAGAGTACTGAGCACGAGTTTAAATAGGCAAAATAAGGCAACATATCTACGTGGGTGGACCACTGGGATGTAGGGCCTTCTAATTACAGGGGTGGTAGGTCAGAAATGCTCATAAATTGTTCTAAATACAGTAATTTGAGTTTTAAAAGGCACCGACGAACAACCTGTTTTGTAGTTTCAGCAGTGTATGAGTTAGAACTTGTTGGTCTAATGATAGTCTTAAATCTAATCACTTTAAAGGTGATGATGATTTTATTGGAAATGTAATCATGGATTTCAGGAGATGCTTCACTTCTTTAATTTGCTAGGCTACAGAAAACATGCCTATTCTCCAACGGCTTTCTGCATTTAATTAAATTTGTCATTACCAGCGGTGCTTGTTATTGGTCTCCAGTGGACTTCCATGGCTTAGCCCAGTAATGTGACTCCAGCTCAATTATATGAAGTTGTGTGAAAAATATTATGACGGCGAACACATTAATTTACTGCTGGTAGATTACTGTACATCTCGTGCGCCGCCTTATTGAAGGGTCTGTTTTGTATTTTTTAATCTCTTCTCCCAATTTCGTGTCACATACTAATTTATCTCCGCTGACAGATTATATGAGCTCACTGTACACAGCAGGTACGCACAACCCATGGGCTTCCATTACACAGTACTGCAGCAGAAAGAGAGGGAGGGGAAGGCAGCGGCAGACAGGGCGATGGAGAGAGTGACGGAGCCACAAAAGGGACAACATGAAAATGGGAAAGAAGAAAGATGACAAAATGATAGAGGGAAAGAAGCAAGAAAGAATTGTTTGGAGGAAGGGGGGAGGAGGAGATTGGAGAGAGTGTCTGTGAAACAGCTTTCAAACTCCCAGCAGAGGGCACGCAGTTACGTCTCATTACCTGAGAGGGGCAGCAGAGATGCAGCTTTCCTATGGCTACTTTCTGTGCCCCTGTTTACACAGACCAACAAAGACTAACCATCCCCTTCTCTCACAAACACACACACATGTGTCTCCCTTCCCTTCCCTTTTCTTTTCTCACCTTAAATTTTGGCAAATGAGAAAAAAAGGGACTCTGCTTTGAAAGTGGTGCAGATGTACCCCTCGTCTCGAGTCAAAAAACGAGCAGACGAGCACCGCTCCTGAGAGCCAGTCTCCACCACCACCACCTCCATGTTCAGTCATCTCCGTCTTTAATAAGCAGTGTTGAACTAGCAGGTGATCTGCGCTGACAGTGTGAAGGCACAGCTTGTAGCAAAGGCTAATTGGTGCGGACTGACTTCAGAGAGAGTGTAGCCACTCAGCGGTTGAGTGGTTGGGGGAGGTGGCAAGGCCAGAGAGCATGGTAGGACATACAGTGGAAGTATCATACGGAGTGTGAGAGGGGGGCTTCTTCCTCTTCCCCACGGGTCTTTTTAATCATTATCAAGGGCATCCTGATGGCTCAGCACGCACACTGAGCCATGGACTTGTTTCATTGAACGTCCAACATGGCTGAAGGCCTTTCTTGCACGTGATCTTGATTCCCAGACAGGATGTTACACAACAACCAAAGTGATTGTCTCCTTCTAAACTAAGAAAATTGTTAAATTGAGACAGATTTGAAAAAAATATCCCAAACACACTTTCTAGATAAAACTACAGATGACCTGCTGGGCAGTATTAAGCACGCACACTTTAACCGTAGTGCCTACACACTACACACAACCATGCACGTATGCAAATGTGCAGTGAAAACATAAATACAGATGCGTAGTAGTGGTAGTATGCTTGACATTTGGCTGAAATGTCTCTGATGCTGACACAGCCACTGCCAGGGAGGAGTGATGCCCCAGAGGCAGGACTCAGTGTTCACTCTGACTCATCAGCACGTGTGCACACACACATACAGACACGCATAGCCACGGACGTCAGAGGCTCCTCTATGTTGGCACGAGGGGGTCTTCCCCATCTCTCATCCCTGTAGAGCTTAGTACAGCTCATCCGCGGAGTGTGTATCCATCGCTGCAGGGGACGCTGTTAGAGGAGCTGTACGTGTGAGTCACAGGATGCAGGGCAGGGCTTTTTGAAACTGTAGACAGATGCGTGGCCTTCTATATATGTAGAGCTATACATGTGTGTGAATGTTTTTATGTATGAGTGTACGTGTCATGTACACAGTGACGCCTCCTCATCTGCAGCCTTCTCTGTTTCGCTATGTGCCTCCCATGAATGAATTAACTGGATCATTTTAACTACAGGATCCATTGATTTTAATTGATTTATTTTAATGAGAATGGTAAAAACACCCATGAGGTTGCTCTGCTGGGTCGCAGTGCCTTTTATATAATGAGGTATTCATTTGAATAATTTTTAAACAGATTGTACTTCTTTTTTTTTTTACACACAGTCCTGTGTAGGTTTTACCTGTTGGAGGGCTGCATAGCTGCATGTAGAGAATAAAAGATACACCAGCCACATAAAAATAGAGACAAGCTGTGGATTTACAGGCACAGTGGCGCAGTGGTTAGCATTGTCACCTCACAGCAAGAGGGTTCCTGGTTCGAACACAGGGTGGTTCTCCCTTTGTCAGTGTGGGTTTTCTCAAGGTACTCCAGCTTCCTCCCACAGTCCAAAAACATGCAGGTTAATTGGTGACTCTAAATTGTCCGTAGGTGTGAATATCAGTGTGAATTTGACCTTTAAATCTGTATTCAGTTTCATTTCAGTTGGTAATGTGCTTCAGAGTTCATTAATTTGCAGTTGAAAAAAGGAAATAAATATCAATATATCACACTATATGTTACCACAGTACTCAGCATACCTCAGTTAAAATCTTTAATAAGATTCTTACTTAATCTAAGTATTGTGATGTTATCATGTCAGGAGGCCACTTGTGATTGAAACCCCTACAGCTGATTATAATAGACTTGCTCTGCTGCAGGCATGCCACGGCAGGCGTGTCACACCACGTCAATACCATATGTATTTCAGCTGTAATGGTACGCAGAAGTCAGGGTAAGTTTAAACTCCAGTTTAGGAGTGACAATTCTGTGTGAGTTTGGTAAAGTGGGGAAAAAAAACAAATGTTTAAGGATATGTTTATTTTATTTTGAACAGATAGCAGTGCATGTGTCAAAAACAGACAACATTCTCTTGCTGGGGACTGAGGGAACATCTTGCCCACTGGCAACTTTGGTAAACTGTATTCATTTTAAAAATAAGAAACATTTCAAACACTTCTTTATTACACTGCAAGAACACTGAACACACACTTTCCAAACAGGTAACAAGTCACAACAGGCCAAAAAACCCTGAAAAACATCTGTTATGCAATAAAAATTGAAAATACAAAATCTAGAATAACAAAAACAAAATAATAAAACAGAATAGTAAAAAGTCAAACTTGTGCATGAGGAGGAGTGTTACAGTTGGTTCCAACTCGGCTGTATGCCAATGTAAATGCCAGTTGCTTTAGTAATTGTGTTGTTGTTAAGTTTGTTCTGCATTTGCGTTAGGCTGCTTGAAAGCAGCAGGGATAAGGAGATGGGCTTGGTTTTATTTCCTCCTTGTCCTGGTGATGGGCACATCTGGGTGATGCACCCGAATGTATGCTAGCATGTCTGAGGTGTTTCCATTCATAGACCTAATGACGATTGAGCAAAGCTTACACACTGTCTTATAGAAAAGTCAAAGCAGGTCATCTAGCTCCAGAGTTTCATTTGCGCTCACCATAGTGTAACTAACTCACACCGGTTGGAGCTTCAGCTTGTGAACTTTGTTTTCACATCACCCCCGTGCCCATGCTGTCACAGCCTTACCTTCCATCTACCCTCACATACCTTTACAACTCCATGTATATTTTTGTTGCAAACCTTGTGCTGCACAGTGTCAAAGTCAGACTGAAATCACCTGCCATTTTTATGCTTTTATAAATCTGCAGGATGTTAGATTTCATCATGAAGATAGTAGAGTGGGAGGGTGGGAGAGTAGGAGTACAGAGACAGAAAGAGAAAGAGAGCAATGTGCAGGCATGTTGTGTTCACATGCATGACCTATATGGGGGAACTCAATTAGGTGAGTGCAGACACCCACACAGGTTGATAAGGGACCATTTAGCATGAAAGATGATAACAAAGCAGCTCACATTACTGCCAAAGTAACTAACGTTGCTTTGCTGACATCGGCCGCTGGAGAGGGCTTGTTGGATAGTACACCGTCCATCAACAGGGTGTGCGTGTGATTGAGGAAATTAACTTGCTGGTTACTTGATTTTTAAAAGCAGCACTTCACTTTGATTTAGACAAACGAAATAGGGCTGTTAAAAGTCAAGTACAAATGTTCGAACAAAGTAAAGGCTTGACTTCATCCAAGACTTTTTCCTCTGGGTCTCAATTTTCCTTTACCTTAAGGGCAATTAATCTACCCTGGAGCAAGCTACTGCCAAACAAATTAGCAAATAGTGAGCTTACTTGCTTTCCTGCCCACTTAATTAGGCTCCTTCCTGCCAAATAGCTTCCAGAAGTCCCTCGGTCACCTCCTGCACCAGGCCACACCGGGCGTCCTCCGTTTGAGCCACGCAGGCCGACTCAGAATGAGCTGTCCCTTCGAGGACCAAAGCTTCTGTCTGCCTGAGCTCTTTAGTCTGGTGTTAAAATCTGCCCCAGCCATCCATTGCCAAGCTTGTCATCACAACAAGCTTACAGTGTAAATGCCCAAGATTTAGCTAGATATTGGCAGTGTACTGCTGTGCCCTTTATTTGTTAGCTCCGCGCTAATCTGATATGCAGCATGATGGACGCCAAACAGTTTTGAGCTTGTAAATATTTGGTCAGCGTTGGTCAGTGTGTATAACATTGGACTTACACCGATGTAATCCAGAGAAAACAGCAGATTGTAGCGACAGTAGATGCCGGTATTTATGTTTGTGTCTGGGCAGCAGCCAGTCTTGGATTCAGTATCTGTTGAATCGACACATAAGCACAGACCAGAGAGAAATTCTCAGCTCAGTGAGCAACATAACTTTCATGCACACCAGTTTTTTAGGAATCTATAGGTGGTTTTATCCTCCCAGTTGTAAGCTGAGATCTCAGTGGATTCATCCTGTATCCTGTGGAAAGAGCAATGAAAGACTGAATCTTAAAAAACAGGTTCTACAAAGCCTTGTCAGTTTTTGGTGTAAGGCACTATAATCTGTAGTCCAATTATTTCCATATACACATATACACAGTTGTGCACTGTACTGCTTTTATGTGAGTTTACATACATTCGTGCATGGTAAGTGGCTAACCACTTTAACCACTTCAACGTCCCCTCCCTACCATAGACACATTTTTGTCTTTTTTAGAGGGGACAGGGGATCTTTAGGTGGAGATAGATAGTCAACAGTATATGCCACAAAGAAGTGGTATACATTATTTGGAAGCAGGGAGCCTCAACATTCATTTGAGATGCAGCTAAGCACTGTCTGTTGAGTTTTCCTGCTCATAAATATGTAATAAACATTGTGTTTTTAGTAGGCGCCTATTATGCAGATTCAAACTTTGAAAGTGTAGGGTCCATAAAGGCTTAGAATATTATGATGGATATATTTGATGGTCTTTCCCAGGCTCAATCATATCTTATAGCTTGTTGCAGCAATTTTGGTGTCGATACTATTTGAAACACAGATTTGGTGCGAACATTCGGCATTGTCAGCCACTCAAGAATTAATGAAAAAAGACCACATTAAGACACCAAAACTTCTGACATTTTAAGATTTCTGTAAGAATTACATTTTTCGGTCATGGGATAGGATGCTTTGGTTGTTCAGGAGGTTTTAACCAGGAGCCTTATTATCTGCAGAGGTCTCTTCCTCTTCAAAACGAATGAACCAGGTGATTAAAACCGGTAAAAACACTGATAAAGCAGTTTCACGTCACATATCGGTGTTTCTCCTATGCTGTTCGGCCTGTCTGTGACGTGCTCCTGTGAATGTGTGCTGATCTGTTTTCTGATCCAGTCGCTCAGGAAGTTGTTTTTTCAATGCTGCTTGTCGCAGAGGGCCTGCTAACTATGGGGGTCAACACAAAAACCTAGAGCCAGTGTTTGGCTTGTCTGCTGTGGGCTTTTATATTCCTTTTCTGCCAGTATGTCCACCTAAATCCTTCACACTGGATCTTTAGCCCCCGTCCTGTTGTCTTCTAGTTTCATATGATGCCAGTATCTTTACTCTGGCTTCAGAACTCAGCCCGCTACACTCTCTACAAGACAGCAGTGTCAGCCGACGATGCTTCTGTGAAGTGGAATAGGATAAGACGTGCACAGTTTCATGGCTTTATCTCTGGAGATGCAACAGGTGGATGATTTTCCAGATTTCCCAACGAGCACATGCACAAACAGTTCTAATTCGCTGTATGATGATAACAGATTTCTCGAGCAATTTCCTAGTTTACTTGAAAGTGTCTCTTTCCAATTTTGCCTCCACAACAAAGCAGAGATGGTGTCACAACTTAAAATACTTGACATGAACATCTTATTCTCCTTATTGTTCATCAACCGGGTTGTTAGAGAACGTTTAATGGTGCAGAGTGGAGTTTGCCAAAGCTATCATTTCATTCCCTGGTTCAGAAGAAAAACAGATTTTCGCTGCTAAGCTTTAAGTAGCACATTCCTCCCATTTTTAATGCATTCCTCTCTCAGCAACGCCCGTAGCCCGTAGCTGCTTCACAAGACGCTGGTGTGTGTAATAGGGCTGCTTTGGAGGAGCTCTCCCCCAGCTGCCGTGCTAATTGAGGTGCAGAGACGAGCCCCAGCCAGATGGAAGGAAGATGCCGCAAATTGATTCCTCGCATTCGTCTTCATTAAGGTCTCGGCTCTGGGGCTCTGCGAGGAGAAAGTGTGAGAGGGAAAAGAGAAAGAAAAGGAGGAGAAGAGAGAGAAGAAGCGGGGCAGAGGAGACCCCCCCTCAGGCCCACGAGGACTCTGCTCTGATGAGGTAAATTCTGACTCTCAAAAAACAGTGCGTGCGCTCCCGTTTTGTGTGCGCGCCGATGTGTGTAGCAGTCAGGAGGGGGAGGGAAAAGAAACCTTGAGCTCCACTCATTCTCAATCAAAAACACCTCAGCAGGAACTGTAACTTCACGGAGGTGGACATCCACCCTGACCCGTAGCCTCCTCTTTTTCTTCCTCTTTTGTGACCAGCAGCTCCTGATGAAACCCCACCTCCTCTCAGCCTCCAGCAGTGCTCAGACAGTTCTCTGCCACTTTCAATTATGTGGTAGCAGCTTCCACTAACTAGGGCCCAGAAGGTGCAATGCAGCACAGAAAGCTCGCTAGAAGAGGCAAAAAGTTTCATACCATCATCGTCACAGTCACACAGAACAACCATCCCCACATCTACCCCCGTTGACCGGCCCTCCTCCCGCATTTGTCTCACTCACGGCCCCAATGATGCAGCGTCTGCAATTACCAGACAACATAGAAAGAATGATCTGTCACTTCCACAAATTACACCCCCCCCCACCATACTTAATGGGCCCCATGTTTATGTAACGATCCCCTCAAATTCTCACCGTGGGAGCACTAACACTCTGTCTTCCTGCCACGCGCCGGAACTCCACACATCTTTCACCGCGTGTTAGCTCGCCGCCACCCAGCGCCCGAGGAAATAAATGTACAACAACCTCAAACAAATAAATAATGAACATCAGTTTTTTTTTTTTTACTCTGCGTCACAAATATGTATGCAATAAAAATTCTTCTGTTCTATTTTTCCCAGCATATTGGGTGAAAAAAAGAGGATTTGTCAACGGTGATAAGCTTTTTGGAGCGTGCTGCTCGGCGGTAACATGAAAGGGGATTTTGGATGGGATGGGCTGGCTGGCAGGCAGGGGTGCGAACGCTATAGTTGGTTAGCTGAAGGTGGGAGGTTGGCAGGGNNNGCAGGGTGGAGGGTGGGGGGGGGGTTGCTGTTTGATGTTTCATCTATTATTCGTGCCACGTTACCTGGATTATGTGCCGACTGACTTGGGGGGGGGGGTTACTTAGGCCTGTCACCAAGCTGTCTGGAAGGGCTTTTTCATTTCACTGTCTGTCTACTTCGCCCCCACTCCCTCTCTCAAACGCACACCCGTCTTTTTCTTCCGCTGTCATCCTCACCCTTCTCACCCATCCTGTGACATCCTATCACCGGCCCAAATCCCTGTTTCTCTTTCTCTCCGTCCATCCATCCACCCATCCGCACTCCTCCCTCCCTCTATCCCGCTCTCGTTCCTCAGCTCTGCTTTCCTCTGTTCTGCGGTGACATTAAGCGGCTTACCGCATGTCTTGCTGCAGGCTTACAGTGTGCTGGACGCAGAGTTTTACTGTCACTCTGTATATACAGGTACTTTGTGAGTCAGAGCCTCTGTGATACTTCCACTATGCGGGCTTCAGTTATTTACGTATCTGACTCAAACCTGGTAGCATCGTGCAGGGAATTTCACAGGCGTCTCTTCAGCCTCAGAGCTGAATTCCTTTTTGTTCTGTGTGTATATATAGTTACCATATTTCATCTCTTTCTCTGTACTAGTTCACTGAAAGTGCGTGTTTGCCTCCTCCCACAGTTCCCACTAATAATAACCTGGTTAGCAGTCAGAGTGTCTCTTTGGACACCTCTGATATTTAATTGCAAAATGGATTAATAAAAAGAAATGTAATATGATGTCTGCCTCTGCCAAAACAAAGGCTCTAAAGGCAGACCTGAGGTTTCTGTTGTTTTACGAAGGACTCTCCAGTGGGCAGATTCTCTCAAAGCATCTCACAGAAGTTTTGTGCAGCTGGCAGGTGTCAAAAACTGACTGACAACTATCTTTGGAGCAGTTCAGAAGCACAGACTTAAAGCGACAGGCTTTCTCTAGTCTCTCATGAGCCTGACGCTTGTGGGCGTGCTTAGTGCTGAGCACGTGTTTTCATACATTGAGTTTGTTTTTTAATTCAAGTACCGGTGGCTCATTAGAGTCATAGGATCTGGAAGCCGTTAACCATGACAATCAGCTTTTCCTCCATTTTGTTTGAAGTACTTGTATGTAATTGAGTTGGAGTAGAAAACAGCTGTGGTTTCTTTGTTGTCCTCCTGTTCTTCAGAGGGCATTCAGATAAAATTGAACCTTTCTCAAGGTGTGTTGAATCATGGTTATTACAAGGTAAAGTTCACAATGAGTAGCACTCTGTAATAGTGTGCCTCCTGTTCTTGAGCTCAAATTTGTAAATGTGAGGAAGTTTTAGTTTGTGCTGTTTTTTGTGTTTCTGTGTCAGATTTCTCACGTTAGCAGTCGACAAAACTTAGTTAGGGCTGGGGAATATATCAATATTTGATCAATATTATGACATGAGAGTAGATACCAGGTTTTAAAAACCTTTTTAAGATGTTTTTGAAACTACAGTAGCCTATAAAGGGAAAAAACACCCTGCTACAGCAAACTGTGATGAAAATTAACCTGCCTGCTCACACACAGAGCACATCGCCGCCAGCCTCTGACCTTCAGCCTCAGCTATAGGGGAATTTAACTCAAGTCAATGGGGTAAGCTTGCTAGCATTAATATTAATGTTAAACTGTTCAATGTTAACAGTAATGTTACACTAATGCTAGCGAGTTAGCCGATGTTAACTGTTCGGAGTCAAAATGCCACAGCAGCTTGAGTCATGTTACTTACGTGAACCACTGTACTAAATTAGTGACTCCTCTTCATATCTTATGGCACAGAAAGCTGCACTGAGATCTCTCTATATCACATTCTGTCCTGGGCAACATGCTGCTCCTCTCCCCATGACAGGTACATCTTGTTAGTAGACCATTGGTTCCCAACTGGTCCAGATTTCTCCTTAGTCATTAGTTCCAGGTCCACACAGTTTGATATATTCAGTGTCATATGTGTGTTTGGCCATGTCGTCGTCGAGCTAGTTTGCTGTCTCTGTGAAGGAGCTCTCTGTTAGTCACTCACTCTACAGCAGAAAACAGCACCTCAAAATAAAAGCTCTGTGCCAGAAATTTACTGTACTTAAGAATAGGTGTCTTTTTTAAGTACTTGACACGTTGATGAGTCACTTGCGGTCCATCCAGAATTGACTCGCGACCCACTTTTGGACAGGAAACCACTGCAGTAGACACACCAGCTAGCAGGGCCGTTTCTAGCTTTTTAGAATTTCAATCACTTATGAATACACATCAAATCTGTATCGTATTACCCATGAATATGAGATGCAAGTGCTCCTTTTTTTACACGTGAAAAATCTATTTAAATTCAACTTAGCTGAACTATAAGCATCAAAGTTAACTCTGTCTTTGGCCCCATCAGAAAAGTAAATTGATCTTTTCTATGTAAGGAAACACTTATGATGGTTGTGGTTATTGACGTTAAGGACACAGCAAAGAAACAAGGCTGCACAGGTGCTGTAAAATTACATCATTTAACTTATTTTTAAAAGTCTTTTGTTTTTTTTTAAAGAGACCAAAGCTACAGTACCTAGCTACAGTCCTCTGGCAGTTATTTGCTAACATAATAGCATAC
>JAPZEB010000015.1:17264310-17274808 GCA_029783705.1 Chaetodon striatus | reverse complement strand
GCTAAAGCCCAACTATAGGCTACAGATCACAGTGTCAAAGTGAACCACCACATCACTGCTGATCCACACAGAAGACAGTGAATATAAAGGGAAACTTCGCTGATATTTCACTGGATTTTTGACTAAATCTGTCATCCTGGAGGCCAGGGACGTAGAATGGGGGGATCTCAATAAGTACAACAAAAATCTTCTCCACAGACATCCACGGAAGGTTAATACCGAACTTCCGATCCAACCACTAGGCCACAGACAGAAACCAAATAATACAACCGTACACCTTTGAGTTCAAGTTTCTTTCTTTTACTGAACTAAGACTAGCTAATTGCCTTGTTAACTCGTCGTTAAACACACTGAATTCAGACTCTACAAAAACAAAACACCAACACTGTCTTCCCACTTATCCACCAATCACCAACTCTGCTTTGGTTGAAATAAACTCTTCATTCATCGAGTAAGATGTAAAAACATGCTGGCTTTACACGCTGTTTTTCCCCGCTGTTTCTTCCTGTCAGCTGTCATCTGAGCAGCAGCTCTCACTTGTTCTTCGGAGGCAGACCATTTAATGATCAAAATAAAATGACAAACATTGCAACTGGCGATACACTCAACCAATCGCCAATATATTTGTCACATCGTCCTAGCAGCTGGAAAGAGGGTGATACTGGGAGCAGTAAACCATCACTAAATGCGGTATGGGCTGGCATCAGAAGCTACCTTTCGAAGCACCTGCTCTTCTTCCATTTAAAAGCAGTTTTGTGATTTGTCCTTGCCTGTGAGGTACACACTTTTATATACTGAGCTTCTGAAAGACTTAGACCGTTTTTTCTGTTTTCAAAGAGCATCAGGGGTTTTTCAGTTTTCTAAATGCATTTTTCCTGTTGCCCAGACAGTCCTTGGTTTCCATTTGGACCATATGAATCGAAAATTAACTAGCAGACACTCGAAACTCACTTTAGAAAATTGAATTTATCAGAGTTAACATTTATTTATTGTTAGATTCACAAGCTATAAATGTTGAAGGAAATCAAACCGCAAACACAAAGGATAAGCAAACATTAACACTGTGGAAAGAGTAATGTATCAGGTGGTCACTCCTCATATTAAATTGTTGCTGTCAGACGCACAAGGTCTTCCGGTACAGTAGCGGCAGAATATTGCCTTAATTAAATTATCTTAGAAACCAATAAAGCATGCGGATTACATGTCATGGCACAGGGACAGTTCTACGTTTGAAGTCGCAGCCGCGTGTCACACTTTTACCGCTGGGTGATGCAATATATCACAGTCAGATAGGCCTCATAAGTCCTCTGTGTATTTGTTCATATGTGAACACTTGGTAGAGACATTAAAAGAGCAAAGAACACGGTACACCACAGTCTGTCTGAACAAGTAGGTAGTGAAAGCACAAATACCCCTCATTCTTGACATCAAAATTGCAGCATACACCGCAAATGACAAATTGATCTGGAAATGTCTCCACCATGCACGGCGCATTGTCACAAAAATAGAGCCACATGTCTCTCCTTCTGCCATTTTAGGTTTGCCTTTCACTTCCTCACACAGACTGGAGGCTTTGATGATTTGGTGATAGAGTTTTACTTTTCCTCCTACCTCCATTCATCCACTCTTTATACCCTTTACTTCTTTCTTAACAATTTCTCACTACCCTTTCTACTCTCTTGTCCTCTGTTACACTCAGATGTTCAATCCAATTTCCTCATCTCTCTATCTCTCTTTTGCTGGTTCGCATAGAGAGGTGGAGAGGAGTTGAAAGCCCTCCGTTTCTTTGTCCACTCCTCATACACCCCCCCACCCCATTTCAGGATGTGGGTGGCATCAAAGACAATGACATTTTGGGGAAATACCACAATGTCTTTGTCTCTGATCTGTCTGAGCTCTTTGAACCTCTTTGAGCCTCTTTGAACCTCTTCAAGCCCTTAGTAGCAGGAGACAGTTCTCATGTAGTCTTAGGGCCGGGACACATGCCGCGTCTTTTACCGTCCGGAAAAACGCTAGGTTGGGCGTTGTGGGCTACTCATGTGCCAACTTTCAAGGGCGCAGAGGCAGGTTGCACCTGACGTTGCTAAGCGACCATCACCTGCAGCTCATCGTAGCCTGTTTACCAAAAATCCAGAGTTTGGAGCTGGTCTTCTAGATGTTGTTCAGTAAGTGTGTATTAGAAGAAATAACAGTCCATACCAGCAGGTGGGGGTAGTCTGTATTCGTCATTAATAAAAGGAAACCAGAAGACCAGTAGGACAGCTAACAGCTAGTTAGCCAGTTAGCACATTAACAACAAAACCTGATGCTGAAACAATAAAGGATATTTACCGCGCTGTAATGAATGACAACTCAGTTATGAACTGTTTGTACGGAATACCTCAATGGCTAAAAAATTATATCTCCTGCTATAGCAAGTTCATTTCCATCTCACACTCTCTTGACTTTACTTGTTTGTTTGCTTTCCTCACTTCCACTTCACCATCTGCACATCTGCATTAACAGAGCATAGCGTTAGCTCAGGCAGGACACGATGACAAGCTCTGCTCATATCCCAGATGCTTGCTCTGTTCTGTTTGCGGGGGTCTTTGCTGTTGTCCATGTGGGCGCATGGAAGGGCAGGGAGGTTTGCTGTTTCCTCGTTTGCACTTGGAAGGCCAGACAGGTGTGCTCTCTCCACCTTAGGCTTTCCACGTCAGCACGTTGAAGAGGCTTTCTGTGTAAGCCTGTGGAAAGGCAGAGAGGCCCCAGAACAGAGCCATACCGCCAAACATAATATTGCAAATGGAAATAAAGTTTTCTTTGACCTAAGTGTTCCTGACTGAAGTTGGGTTTCCATCCAAAAAGTTGTACAAATTTTAACCAAATTTCCAGAAAATTGGCAAATGAAACCTCTAATTTATAGTCTTTCTTTAGCCACCATTGTGACACGAACATTGGGAGATAGTTCTTCGAGATAAGCAGTAGATGGTGCTAATTCTACAGTCAGGTGCCATTACAACACTGGATACGAAGACAGATTGAGATAAGGGAATTAAAAGAGGGAGAGTCAAAACTCAAATGAAGGAAAACAATGGATGAATAATAACAGAGAAGACTGGGCAATGGAAATAGAGAGTTTTGAACAACTAATATTACAGCTTTGTGCTCTTGGAGGAGTTTAGGTAACAGCTCTGTGTGCATAAGTGTGTTGAAAGTCATTTAGAGATGAGACAGAGAGCTTGCAGTGACCTATGCTGGAATGATATGTTATGACTGTACGTAATCATTTATCCACTGAATCTGTTTCCATTACACTTAGTCACACTTACCTTTTACTGATGCACCAACTTCTCCACCACCCCCAAGCATATAAACTTTTTTGCAGTATGGTGAGATATTTTCCAGACGTTTCCACTCAGGTTTTTAATGTGCAGATTTAAACTGCATATAAAAAGAGTGGGACGCTTTAAAGTTGCTTGGTTCTTTGCTTGTTTGTGTATTACAGAAAGTATAATGTGTGCCCAAGTGAAATTTCCAGTGCCAAAGATTTTAATACGGCTCTTGTAGCCATAATAAGAAAATAATGATCCTTTTAGAGATTCTATCCAGTGATCAGACCCTGCTGATGAATGCCCAGCATAAACAGTAGGTGAGAAGCTCAGGCCAAAGTGCAAGTGGAGGCTTTGCACCCTAATGGGTGTCATTTGTCCCTGCCATATTGGGTGGCAATTGAATAACTTCATTGGGCGGATGAGGAAGGGCCATTTTTGGTTCATTTAAAGCGATGTCCTTTAGATCTCTGCCAGTCATAAATCACCAGGGGAAATGGTATGAAATGAGCACAGCTAAAAAAAATGTACAAATAACAGCAAAAAAATCTAAAATTGGCCAGTGGAAACTTTCTATTAAGATTGAATTAAGATTGAATCCCTTTCAAAACATCTCTGAAATTAAGAGTGTTTTTTAGAATATGACTTAAGTATGTGTGCCTCTATATGTTAGTAGGTTTTTAGCTAGGGTTATGGCTCTAGGGATGGCAATGGTGTTTGGTCAGTCAGTCGGTTGATCAGTCAACCATGTTGGATGAATTGCCATTAACTTTTTCACATATCATATTCATGGCTCCCAAAAGATGACTCCTGCCGACCTCAGTGATTCTCAGATTTTTTCTCTAATATCACCACAAAGTTGACTTTTGTTAATTTTTTAATGAAATATCTCAACAGTTATCAGATAGATTGTTATAACATTTGGTACGGATGCTTATGTTGCCTAGAGGATGTATCGTAGTAACTTCCATGATCCCCTGACAGCTCTTGTTGCTCCACCAGCAGGTTAAAATTGTCACTTATTTAGTGAAATAGCTCAACATCAACACCAAATTTTTTACAGACAGTGATGGTTCCAAGACCATTAGTCCGAATAACTTTGGTGATCCCCTAATTTTTCTTCTAGTGCCAAAATAAGGATAATATTTTTTACTTTCATTGAAGTATCTCGACGATTAAATGACTTTATATTACATCTGGCTAAGATAGGTGTCCTCTTGTGCCATCATCAGGTCAAAATGTACATTTATCCAATACTTTGGTTCATGAAAGAAAAAAACCTTTAAAACTGATGACAATCTGATCAACCTGCCAAAAATGCAGTTCTTTAAATGGCCACTTGAGGCTGGCTTCAAAAGCAAATCAATCCCTACAGACCCCTGTGCTATAATACTCAACTTTACAGCAGTGATAAACACGCGTATAGCCTGGTACCGAAAAGTTTTGGTCTGTGTAGCTAATTTCCCAGTTCATGACAACTGCGCGGCGGGTGAATTTTTATATAACTTACCTTTTCAAATTATATCAGGGCTTAAAGATGTGCGTAGGTAAGGTTTGGCCACTGTCTGCAAGGCATTACTACAGTCCAAGAGTCAGATCCACCCCTTGCTTTTCTGCAGCTCCACCCTCTTGTCCAAATTTGGTCATACCTGGCTCCAAAAATCCAAGATGGCTACAGCCAAAACGCTAAATCCAAGGCTTTAAAACAGTAGTCCAAAAAGCAATAGGTTGACACATCCAGTATTTAATTCAGTCTATAGGCGTCACCACATTGTATGAGCTTGTACCACCCCTTGCGGCTTCACAGCTCCCCCCTGTTGTCCAAATATGGTCACTTTTGGCTCAGAAAATCCAAGCCAAACTTAAGGCTTCAAAACAGAAGTGTGCAAACCCATGGATGACATCATGGTGGCTGCAACCATTATTTGTATACAGTCTATGATGCTAACACACTAAACCATGAATTGAACCTGGTAAACATTGTACCTGCAAAACATAAGAATGTTAGCACTGTCTTTGGGAGAATATCAGTAAGCTGATGTCATGCTAACGCTAAAAAACACAGCTGTGTTTAAGAACAGCCTCACAGACCCACCAGCATGGCTGTAGGCTCTTGTAGAAACAGGTCTTTTCTCATTTTCTATCCTTTGCAGATAATGGTCTCCACACCACATACAATACATTCTCTTGGCATGGAAGGTCAAGAACGTTTGTGAAGGGGTAAACATACAGCACATACACACACACACACACACACACACACGCACACACACACACACACACACACGCACACACACACACACACTCTAGCTCCTTAAGATCAATACTCACCTGCACAGCGTGGTCAGCTCATGGTCTGGAAGACAGCATATGCCGGCAATATGATAGATGCAGGCAGATAATCATGGGCTTCCTGACTGTTGTGGAAGTCTTACATTTTATGCCAGTGACATGCCAAGTGGAGCTGTCTACTGTAAACGCTGTCAATCAATATTCCTGGCAGCCTCTGTTACGGCCGCTGTTGAATAACAGTCAGCTGACCCCACCTATCTGCTTGACCTTCACCGGTTGTGACACCCACGCACCAGACTGGGAAGTACAAACACACACAAGGCTACACACACCGAGGTGTTGCACACATGCACACGCAATGGTGCACTGTATGTGAACGAGAACCACTGTGTTGAGAATGATGGGTTGTCTGCTTCAGGGAGTAATGAATTTATATCCTCCGTCAGCAATGCTGAAGGACAGCCGCAATGGCTCTGCCATAACGCAGTGGACACACACACACGTACAGACACCAGCACCACCAGCTATCTTTATTCTGATGATGACGTTTATGCAAAAATGTAACGTCTCTTTTTATAAATACACATGAGAAACATAACGTCCACCAGAGCCTGTTATGTTGTCAGAGTACTGAGCTGTGAGAGATAAAAATGGGCCTAGAAAATGTGTGAGGTAAATAAATGTAGGAGAAGGAAGAGATGGTGAAATCATCATGAACTCCTGTGCGAACACATTTTATTTCTTGTGGAGTGTGACACACGGTCAGTTTTTGAAGTTTGACCACTTTTCATTGACAGTTCTCACGGCTCTTTGACTATTTCCGCAAGAAATAGACCATAATAGCTCACTCAAGTGTATTTTTTTAACTTGTCTTACCAGCACGTACGCGGTCAGCACTTGAAGCAGAGAACTGGTCAATCATTTTCAGGAGCGCAAAGATGCATTTATTGATTCAAAACACAAAAATCTTTAGTGCGGTGATAGTACTTCAGCACAGACTGATAAGTATACTTACAGCAGTCGGGGCTGTAAGGCAATATTTCACTTTTACAGCCGGGTGAAGGAATGCGTAGGGAGGCTGCCCTTCGACCATCAGGATGCGAGCTCTGAAATTATGGTATGATGGCAATAATTTCACAGGTCTTCCAAGTACACGTTTTCCTTGTAGCGGTCTGAAAGCCATGCTTTCAACACCTCCAGCATACCAAGTACAGAAGATGAAAGTGACTAATACAGTATCTTTTCTCCTCAACTACTTTTTAAATATGTGATTTTTCCAGTGCGCAATTATTGTTAAAAAAAAAAGCTTTAAAAAATAGCCTTAACGTCAGGAGCGTCACATGTCAGAGGGTAGGTAATGTAACACAAAAGCACCAGGGAGGTATGGCGACATCTAAAAAAAAAAACAAATTAAATGTCGTATTATGCAACCACCCTCATTTCTATGGTGTTGTATGCATCAGAGCCGCTTTTGTACGGTTTAATTTTAGATACAAAGTTGGGACAGAGGCAAACTCAATAAACCTTCACTTAGCAACAGTTGTTGCCATAATTATGTAAATAATTACCGCTCCGAGAAAAGCACATATTTTTTTCTCCAGTTGCCTTTGCTGAGAGGGCGCCTGTTATGTCATCATTAGATGATTCATGTTTTATTATACCTCCGTGTTTTTAAAATACTGCAGACAGTAGAAGTGTTAAAAAGAAAAATGAAAGGAGAAAAATGTCAACGAACTAAAGCTGAAGTTCACAGTTGTGTTTTAGTTGCAGTCACGACTGGGGCGATAATGCAGTGGTTTGAATGAGCTTATTTCTTCTTTTCATAGTAGTGTTTATTGATCTGAAGTCTGTTTTCAAGTATTGTTGTTTTTTTAGTGTCATATTAGTTCATCCTTTGGTTATGCAGTCATTTCTTTAATTGGGACCACTTTACCAAATAGGTTTTTCTCTGTATGGCATAATTTAGGGTAAATGAGACAACTTTTAAGTAATATATATCACTGTGAAACTTCCCTAGTTAATTATTTAAATTAAAATACTTATTTTTATGTAAAACAAGTATTCTGAAATGTGTTTAAACATGCAAATGAGGCACTATGTGATGAAATATTTGCTGATTTGCATACATTTCCAAAACAGAAATCAGAACATCGGATAAAACCAGGTTCAGAATTCTTGTTTATTTTTTATTTTTTTTTACATACGAGAATCAAAGGGTTTTTACAGAGGGAATTCTGGATATCTGTTGTTTTTACTTACAAATGCAGTGCCATATAGACCAGGCTATGAATAATACAAGAACAGACCCCTTACTGAAAATCTTCTAAAGATAGATGAGAATAAAACTTTAAAGTTTAGTGTAGTTTAGGGTTGAAAAATGAAGCCAATGTGAAAGTGTCAAAAATTGCAGTACCTCTCATAGCAACATGAGGCTGGCTCCAAAAGCAAGTCAGTCCCTATAGACCCCGATGACAAAAAATGCCCAACTTTACAGCAGAAATAAACATGTTTACATCCTGGTACAAAAAACGGTTTTGTTCTCTATAGCTTATTTCAATGTTCATGACAACTGTAGGGGGGGTGAATTTTTATAAAACTCATCTGATAACATTTTATTATAGGGCAGAGTATAGCCACTGATTTCCTGGATCGATCTGATTTTGATTCAAGCGGTTCCGATTCGATTCGATTTCCGATTCTGGAGATTTTTCAGTTACAATGCCAATTTTTGCCAGTATGTGAAAGAGATTCTCAGGGAACTAATTGTGTGACGTTTACAAGAAATTATTTTTTAAAAAAGAAAAGACTCACTGCAGGAATTAAACTGAATATTTTATAACTAAATGTTGTTTCTAGAGCAGCATCAGCAAAGTTACACCCAAATGCAAAAAAGTAAGCTAACGGTTACAGATAAAAGAGCCGGTAACGTCGGAGCTTCTCAATACTACGGTCTTTCACAACTTGGCGATGCGACTCGTTTACTACCGGCAAGATTAACAGGGTTAAAGCTTCACACATCTGTGGGGAAAAAGCATATATTAAAAGATCGATCTCGGATTTCACGAATCGATATCGGGTAATTCCAGTGAAGATCGATTTAATCGGATGAATCGATTATTTTAACCCAGCCCTATTTTATTATGTCTCAAAGTTATGCATTTTTAAGTGTGGGGCCACTTGCGTCACCACAGCACATAAGTCAGAACCATCACTTGCTCCTCCACAGCTTCACCTTCTCATCCAAGTATAGGTGTATTCAGAATCACATACTTTTTCTTTTCACTTTTAGTAGGTGCTGCCGCTGCCCTTAAAATGTACGTACTGTTGCATGCAGTGTGCACACAATCAGGACATACTACTTTCTCAAAAGATTACGCCCTGAACGTTGACCCTCTTGCTTTTATATCTGTTACCTTGGAGATTTAAAAAAAGCCACTTACCAAGCTCTCCAGAGACAGAGCTCAACCCTGAGAGCTCTGCTGTTGTTACTTTGCAATGTATGTAGTTAACTATAAAGTTATAACTGCACAGATTGTAGAGTCTAACGGTATAACTGCAACAGTTGAATTACATCTGCAGTTCTCTGTTATTGTTATTTTCAAAGTGACGTCCTTTTGTTGTTTGTAATATTTAGGATTATTTTGTTCACTTAAACAATCAGTATTCCTATCTTTACTATTCGGCTGGTCATCAGTTACTTGCATGCGCTGTCATTCGTCATTGCGACTTCTGACAGCTGTCAATCAGCTGTCATCTGTTTGTGGGTCAGTCAATGTGATGTATCCTCCGCTGTGCAGAGAATTGTGGGTCAGAACAGCCAGAGAGGCATGCTGGCTTACATTCTGCAAAATCAGACCGGATGTAGTTGAACATCCTGGTATTTTTGGCATACTGCATTAGACATGCTATGTTTCTGTCATACAGTCTTTGTTCTCAGATGATTATAACCTTGGTGAGATTGCAGTGACCTGAGGAACCTTGTGTTTTTGACACATATTCATGAAGGAAAGCTTTTTCTTTTTGTACCTTTCAGAATTAGGGCTATTATTCTGAGGTCATACAGTGTCTTCTGAGGTCTTGGTGTTTTTCCACCACGGTGTTTGGAGATGGCACATCAACATAAATGCAGCATTGTGACACCAAACCTCAGCAGGAGCCAAGGTAGCGTGCTAAACCTTCGGCAGCTGCCCTGAGTGGGGAATTACATGCTTGGCCAAATTGCACATACTGCACACACACACACACACACACACACACACACACCTGCAACAGCAGGCCTGTAAGCCGAGAAGGTCTCCTGTTGTGGTTGAACTGTCAGGAATGGATTATAGCTCAGTCTGATTTGTTTTTCTCCACTTCCTTCCTCCATCTCTCTGACCTGTTTTGAAGGTATTGTACTGTCACACTCATCAATATCAGTATGATATTAATTACAGCGCTCTCCCTCTGTGGAACAATTTGAAATCAAATGTGAAGTCACACACACATCTTCAAGTCTCAGCTGAAGAGATGTCTCTTATCTAAAGTGCCAAATCAGCCGTCTTTGTGTTCCTTATTGACTTTAAGGTTTCTTTTTTATCTGCTCTCCTTGTTATTGTGTGCTTTGTCCCCATTTCTGATAATTATGATTACATTAATGAAATTGTTTCTGTCAGGGAGGACTGACAGGGTGAGCTGGTGATGAGGAAGATGTCCTCATTTATTTCCTTTGGTTTCGTCATGTCAGTGAATTTTTGTGAAACATGAATTCATTCTGTTGGATGCTGATTATACACATTCGCTGGCCACTTTATTAGGTACACCTGCTCAACTGCACTCAGTCATGTAGACATGATGAAGACGAGCTGCTGAAGTTCAAACTGAGCATCAGAATGATGAAGAAAGGTGATTGAAGT
>JAPZEB010000015.1:17235293-17254575 GCA_029783705.1 Chaetodon striatus | reverse complement strand
AAGCCGGAGTATCCCGAGAAAACCAATGCTGACACGGGGAGAACATGCAAACTACGCACATAAGGGTTCCAACCTGGAACCCTCTTGCTGCAAGGCGACAGTGCTAACCACTACACCACCCTGCTACCGTGCAGCCCTGAAACTTTCATGTGTTTTTAAAAAGGCAGTTGGTAACAAGTGGCTAAATAGACTACAGAGCATCATAACACCATACAAACAGTGTTTGCTAGACCTCTCCACAAACAAAGAGTTGACCACAGCTTAGCACCTGTATAGGCGCCTGTGAATCTTTGGATATGGGAGCATTGGGCTGTAGTGAGAGCAATAATTGTCTGTAATTGGCATGTAAAGAGTGTGCCACTTGCCAGTTCTTTAAGTCCCACAAAAGGTAATCTGTATGAAATGGATTGAAGAGTGTGTTTACCTGCTCTAATTAAACTGCAACTGATGGCATGTCTGGCTAACTAACTTACTACCCTACAGTTTTATATGAAGATAGACGACATGAATGCTTCATAAAAGTAGAGCTAAAGCATCTTGATTGCCCCCTGGTGGCTGGCTGCAGAATAGGTCATATAGCCCACCCACTCCATGTTCGCAGATGGGACATGATCCAAACTAAAAACTTACCGAACACAGCAAATAAGTTTTTCCCAAAGATGTTTTTTGTCATTTTATGTAGTTCTTATCACTTTGGTGTTTGTTTAAGTGTTTACTTTTCTGATAAGTTTGGCTATAACTAGTTTTTTGGTGTTACTGACCTCATGATTGACAGCTATGTGTGCCAATCTGTGTGGTGCTGCTCGTGATTAGTGGGACTGGTGTTTTGGCGAAGATCCATACTGTGCAGACTATGGCGCCACATTATGTCACCAGTGCCAGATGGCAGCCACTGTTCATTCATTCATTCATTTTCCATAACTGCTTATCCTGTTGGGGGTTGCAGGGGGGCTGGAACCTATCCCAGTTGACACTGGGCGAAAGGTGGGATCCACCTTAGGTAGGTTGCCAGACTATCGCAGGGCTGACATTTAAATACAGACAACCATTCACACTCACATTCACACCTATGGCTAATTTAGAGTCACCAGTTAACCTGACCTGCATGTCTTTGGACTGTGGGAGGAAGCTGGAGTGCCCAGAGAAAACCTATGCTTACATGGGGAGAACATGCAAACTACACACAGAAGGGCTCCCCCACCTATCGGCAGCCACTGTTTCTGGGATATTTTGGCAATATTATTATACAGTAGGAGAAAATGGAGATGCATCATTCATCTTTATTTATAGTCACTGTGGTAAACGAGTTACTTTCAAGGCCAATGTTCGCATCATCAGCTAACTACCTGAGTTTGTGTTGCTACAGGTGAGGTCAAAAAAAAAAAAGCCTCATTCATGACTAGCACAACCAGCCAATAACAAAGCAAAGCAACTGTAACTCAGCAAACAATTTACAGATTTACTTTTACTGGGAATGCTATTTTTAATGTGGAGAGAAGCTGTAGTGTCTCTGCAGCGAACAAACAATGGCACATCATCATCAGGTAGTGGCAAGAGGATGGCCATTAACCTTAATAGACAGTGACTCAATTATATGTGAAAGAATGGCAGCTGTCTGCAGTGGAGAGGAAAGGGGCAGTCACAGTAACCTTTTTGGCACATTGGTGGGTAAGAAAATGGCAAGGTCTGACGCCTTCTCAATGAATCACATCTCTGACATTTGGTCCATTGAGAGGTTTTCACACATGGTCTGGTGGCTAGCAACACCCCCACACGGGCAACTAAACATCAATCACATGGCTCAGAGAAGGTAAGTTCAAGATTGTTGAGTATTAAAAGTTGCAGACTTTCTGGAGCACGTGGAAATGACGGCTGCATACTGTCCGTTGCCTATTCTATGCTTTATTTGGTTTAGGAAATTATGTCATGTCTCATAGGGATGAGTACTGCATACCCTGAAGGCAACAACTTAAAGTAACTTGTCTGGCACATAATATGTGCTTCCAAAAACACATAGCACATCGTTGTCTCTGTTTGAATCTCTTTATGTTAATACCTTAACACTTCCCAGAACATCTCCTGCTTAAATCACTGCAATGCTCTTTCAAGATGACATGGAATTTAACAAAACGAACCCCCACCCCTCCATCAACATCTTTGTTTTCCCCGCAACCTACTTCATATTGAGTCTTGGGTGTAAAAGTCGATGAATTCTTTTAACCAGGTCTCGATTGGATCAGGCCTCGCAGCATCTGGCAGGGAGAAGATAAGACCTCTTATCTCTCTCCGACAAACCTGCAACCTCCCTCCGTCCTCCCCATGACTGGACCAGAGGAAGGAAGAAAGAGAGAAAAGACAAAAATACGTCAGTGCAAATAACGATTGTGGTAATAAAAGTACAAATTGTAGGCTATAAATAAAACTGCTAAAATATGATCTTACAAGATTAAAGAAATGTGTAAAATGTCAAAAGAAAAATGTTCTGTAAATCAATTTTTTAAACAAGACAATAATATTAAGTTATAAGTATTTTTTTTATATATATACCATTTCTTCAGCATGTGGTTTGTGTTGTCTTTTTGCACAGTGCAGCTATTGATGGGAACATCTTTACTGATGTAGATGGAGGCTGGTCTGGACTCTCGTATTGAGTACCAGGGTAAGTTTTTTGTTTGTTTCTTGGCAACAAGTCACCTGTTTACAGATCCCGCAGATATGGAGCAAGACTAATATTGTCTGTCTACTGTTTGGTGCTGAGCTAAACAATGCTAAAAAGCTCTGAAGAGAACAGGGTTGACTGACAATTCTCTCTGGGTCCATCAAGATGACTCTCACATACAGCCAGTCATGTGATCCACTAATGATATGAAAATATTGATTATAGCAGCTTTGAGTAAATACGTCTAGTGTGACACAAGCAATGTGAAGTTGGCCAGTGATTCTAGAGCATAGAGGGTGCGATAGACTGGATGAACTCGAGAGTGGGAGTAATAGAGGAAAGTAGACAGATTAATTTTCTGATCATTTCCTGGTGTTGCTATTGTAATTCTTAGAGGAGCCATAGCTCAATTTACTTTAAATTTAATAGACCTTCATAAATAACTGAATACATTTACAATGCTAATATGTGTACAGTGTGAAATAAGTTATAAACAGGATTAAAAGTTGATATGCTGGCTCAAAGGTTGCTCTCGTTATGGTGGTGGTATAATTGAACATGAATGCAGTTGGAGATGTGGTGGTGGCCTAAAGGTTTAAGTTACCACTGAGGTAACCTTGAGCAAGGTCCCTTATTTTGTCAGTGGCTTTTGATGGAGCATGATGAGTCATGGAGGTGAAACTAAATGCACAAGCAGCAGCTGGTGGATGTAATGTGAACTGCTTGGATATGCATGATTGCTACATGAAGTAAAGAAGTCATGATGCTATATTAGCATCAGACATGCGTTTAAGATTTATCATGCCATGAAATTAAAGGCACTATTCCACATTGTGGGCAGGGATCGCCTCCACATGGCCCTCGCCTCTGGCGTTACAAACAAAAATGGAGATGACTGAGCCGAAACGGCTGTCTTTTTAACAATGCTAACACCAGAGGGAACTGGAGGGAGGGAGTTAAGGCCCAGACACACCAAATTGACCTCAGAGAACTAGCAGCAACAAAGGCCCCCTGCTTTGTTACCTGACATCACTATGTCTCGCTCAAAAAAGTTGCACATGAACACACCACAGAGACTACAGCCGACCAGTGAACCAGCACATGCGTTCTGCGCAGGAAATAAATCCTCTCACACAGGTGCTTCATTAAACAGCATCTGCAACAAAAAGTGTACCAAATGGACAATACAAAACACAAGCATTGTCGAAAAATTTCAATCTAACTCAGAATAGCTCGGCCTTGTGTCTCCTACTCCTCTCTCACTGTGATCAGGCAGGCAGGAGAGAGTTACTATGGTTACACGAATCGGTATCTCCAGGTTATTTTATCGTGAGTCCGTCATTGTAGGTCTGTGTGAAGTTTGACAAAAAACATGATAGTCTTCGTAACATGAATGTTGTCATGCCTGTTAAAATAAATGCAGGTTTGTGTGTGTGTGTGTGTGTGTGTGTGTGTGTTGGAGGACTGAGTGACAGCAGGAAGAGTATAGTGTAGTAATGTATATAAATATATACATGTATATATAATTTAAGGCACAACAAAGGACAATAAGACATAATATCTGAGTTTAAACTTTGGTAGCACTCGCTCAGATGTAAATCACATTGCTGTATCTTTGAATAATATTGTTTCTTCTTTTTTCTAGTTGTTCTGAAGCAGACTAAAATTAGCATCTGTTGTGGTTCTATCTAATTTACTGTCGAGCTATCAGCCATTTCCCACAGGAAAAGTCTTAACGAGTATTTAATTAATGACATTGATTCATTTGGTGGAGGAAAATCTACTTCATGGATCAGACACTGAGATCAGACAAAGTGATGTCTCTCAGTCCTTGTCTCAGTTACTCACTTTTTGTTTTGCATACACTCTACATTTCTTTAAATGTCTTTATAGTGCTTTTAGGTGGTCTTGTGTATTGCCTCTGTAGAAACCCAACATTTCTCAGTGGTGTTGTTGGGCTCAATTAGAGATCAACTAGCTGCAGTCGGCTCCACAATGCAACCTAATTGCTCATTTAGCATTTTGTGTCTCTTTTCAGATCGCCAAAACACCAGAATGTGTAATCAGGAGTGGGCACTCGATGAGGCGAGGCAAATAAGTCAGCATTGCAGAGCATCATCACTGTGTGGGTGACTGTCTGATGCCGCTGATGTTTGTTTCCTCCTGTCTGGTCTCTGAAGATGGAGGGGAGTGCAACTTTGAACTGAGGGAGATATGCATCTGATGACTCTGTCTGTGGTCTCATTATTACGCACTATCTGCTCTCTGTTAATTTCATTTGTGTGTCAGTTGATTCCATATTATTTGATCTGAGCGGAGTTGAGTCAAATTATTTAATTCTTTCTGGCCTCTTTCTGACAACCAAGTTACAACCACTGCCCATCAGTGCTAATTACAACCAGCTAGGGAAGATTTATCACTCACATAATTGTTAAAAAAGTAATTATGTGAGTACTCATGAGGCAATAAAACGCACGGTCTTCACATCGATGTCCTTGTATGGCTGCTCTGCATGAACAATTTCATTTTCTTTCAGCAATGAATGTTAAGAAAATTCAATGCTTTTGACATTTAACTCATATATATTGATTGCTTTGACGTGTATCATGATATGACACAATGTGTGTATAATGGGGCTGGACAGAAACGTTAGACAAGTGGGCACTGAACCTGTGACGTCTTGATTTTGGGACAGTCCTTTGGATTACTTGACCAAGCTGCTGTCTCTTCTGCGATGCCTATCTACTAATGAACCACTGACTGGAAGAGACAAACACCATAATAGCCTATTGAACTCCAGCGGGCTGTCTTTACTGCCGCAATAACCAGTCTGTCCGGACAGCAGTTTGCTGGTTTGTTGGCAGTACAGTAACATTTCTGATACACTTTAAAGAGTTGAGACTTCAGCAGTGATTCATCATTTATAAGATGCTTTCAATAACTCAAAGGACTTGTTTGACATTTGTGGGAAGCAAACACATCACTTTCTTCTAAAGAGTTAGATGAGAAAAATAATACTATTTTCATATCGTTTTGTTGGGTGCAACATTCTTTCATTTATTCATCCTTTATTTAACCAGGAAGGTTCTATTGATATACAAGATCTCTTATTCAAGGGAATCTTGGTCAAGACGACAGCACAATCAGTATTATCAGCAACACATTGTCACTCCTAACTCATCAAATACCGACATTTGGTCAGAGGTCCTACACGTCAAACTATAGCCCCGTTTCCACTAAGCAGTACAGTACAGTTCAGGTTCAGTTTAGTTTCCATTGTGAAAAGTTGTGGATGATACCAAAGGAACCGTTCTGTACTGTCCCCATTTTTAGTCACCCTTCTGTTGGGGTACCTAGCACACAGATCTGGTACTAAAAGGTGGAGCTGTGAACGCTGCAGTCTGTTGATTGGTCAGTAGAGGATGGTCACTCTGCTCAGGGCTGAGTTGTGGCTGGTTTTTAGCTTTACGTAACCACTGTTGATAACATGTTTTTTAGTTTTATTAGCAAGCTGTAACTATAAAATGAAAGGATGTTTTGCTGCCTCGCAGCAGTAGTAGTTCGAGAAGAAATAACTTCATTCACTTGGCCGACTACCGGTGACTTTTAAGGTGGAACATTAACTTGTAACTCAATGCATGAGTGATGTTTCAATTGTCACGCAGTGCAGCGATAGATTTTAAGTTAGTAATACAAGAAACACATTTTGCATAACGTCAGACGTGTTTTAGGAATTTTATGAACATATTTGAAACAATATCCAAAACAATATACACTCAAAACTTTTCCAAAACATTCTGTCAATGCCACAACTTTTCCAGGAATTTCATGACCGTGGGAACCCTGGAGGATGGACTTTAGAGTCTGACAATAAACAAAACGTGCCAATATCAGCAAAGTGTTTTAGAGGTTGGGATAAAATGTTGCTAATCATTTACCCCTCTGCTAAACAGAGCTAAAGGTTCAGAGCGGCGGCTTCAAGTTCATGTTTATGTAGCTAGCATGAGCTGGAGCCTTAAATCCCAGTGTGTCCTCTATATCACTCCCCACAGCTAGAGACCACCTTGCCAGGTGGAGAGTCAGCACAAATCTCAGCTCGGGGGGACTGGACATCCCTGACTCCCAGCAAACTTTCTGTTGCTGCTGTTACACAGGTTAGACCTGGTGTTGCCGCTGGCCACCAGCCCTCTGCGACACCCTTTGCTAAGGGGTTTATGCTGGCCAAATCTGAGCTGCTACAGCCACTGACCAGAAATCCAGCTCCAGAGATGCTGCTGGCTCTCCTCCTGAGGAAGCAGACCAAAGTGCCAGGGAGTGAGGTGGAGGGATTGTGGAGTGGCGTGCTAGATAATTCTTGTCTCATTTGTGGTCTGAGAGAGAGCGGGTCGAGGAGGGGTTGAGCGAATGTGCTGAAAGCCCCTCCACAATGAAATAAGATGAGATAAATCATTGTATGGGGAACACTGGGTTACTGCATGAGGCATGTGCACATGCCAATGGTTGCTTGGTGGGAGGGGCTTAGGACAGAGAGGGGAGAGCTGCAGGAGGAGGGTGTTTTCTCAGACTCTGTCCTGCCTTTTCCTTTTTCCTTAAGACTAATGCTGATGTGTATCTGCTTGATGTGTAAATACGCAACTGTTTGCCAACAAGTTCATCGTATAAACTCAAAATGCGGTGTAATGTCAGTGTTTGCAGCTTGTTTGTGTTGCCTGACAGTAGCCTAAAAATCAGTTACTGCAGGTTTAGAACAAAGAGCTTGATGTATCATCAGAAAGCGCCCGAAGGCTTTTTCCCAACTTGATTGCTGTTTTCAGATGTAGATGGACGACATATTGTATATTTTAATTTGTTTCGCGCATACTAAACCCTTAGGATTGTGACCTTACAGCTGATGTGTGAGATATTCTAAGTCTACGCTTAAAAGGTTATTTGCTCAACTCATCATTAACATTGTTGTTCGCTATGAATTTATTTTTGTAGTAGTCATTAGATACATTTACAGTATACTAGAGATGCAATATTCTCTTAATGCTGCAGCCCTTGGTGAAAAGGCTCAATGAGTGCGGTGTTTGGAATCAGCTGTGTATCAATACTCTGTTACCTCCCTCCTTCAAGAGGCCTAATTTTTTATTTTTTTTTGGTTACTGTATCCAACCCACCCCTCTCCTTCCTTCTCTCTTCCTCTATCTTTCTATTCTCATCCGGATTTCTCTGAGGTCTACTAAGTCTCTGATCGTCTGTCTCTCTGTTGTTCTAAGATAAAGCCACCTTTCACTGTTTGAGATCAAAGAGTGAGTTTGCATAATGGAAAGAGAGATCGGTGAGAGTGGTGGAATAAAGCAGAGAAGGAGGGGACTGTGGATTCGGTTGAATAATATAAAATAGAATGCTGACACTTTCCCTGAACCCTCTCTTTTAAGACTCTTTTTATACGCCATCCCAACCATGACCAAGTAAATCTTACAGGCAGTTAGGATTTTATAGTCATTCATCACTTCCAGTATATACCATTGGAGAAGAATACCACTGCATATGATTCTGTACCTTACTGATTTTAGCGTTGCTTCGTGGCTGCCATATCCATCATGTATGAGTTTACAACATGTTTAAGGTAGAGGAAATATTTAGACAAGTTTGGCCTGAGAACTTTAATTTCCAGTTGACATGCTTATATTGACTAATGATTGTGATTTGTTTTTGTGATTCTTTTAAGCTCTCAAATTCCAGCATGATTTGGATCAATGGCCACTGCGGCTTCGGATATTGTTTTCCATAACTGATCTCTCTGGGAGCTCAAGAATGCCTCTCACGGCGATATCTTAATAGCGTTCATTGCTTTGGAGAGAAATTGTTGTTCTACAGGAAATGCAAATTAGAGTTGAGTCATGTAGTGAATCAAAGAATGAATTAGTAAATAAACATGGGTTAACAGGTTTTATCCTGCCTCAGTGCTGTCTATCTTTGGTCCTTGGCAGGCATTCACAGCACGCTGATGATATTAAATTTTGTGTGGTTGCACGAGTGCTGGGTACTTTGAGGACTCACAGGCAGTATAGCCTCAGTGCATAATAAGTAGAGCTTCAAAAACAAGAAACAAACAACAACAAAAAAACTTTGGGGTAACGTTTTTTCAAACATACATAAAAAAATGTAAATTCAACACTGCAGTTTTAAATGACGCTTGATAATTGCATATGTTGTTTATTTATTGCTTGTTTAATGCACCCTTAAGGGAATATGACCATATGTATAGTAGTTACTCACCCTGTGTTTCCTTGAATTTTAGAACGAAAAAGAAAACGATGGTAACCAACATTAAAGAACAGCGGTTTTTAATTGTAAAGGCAAATTTGAACATGAAATTGAACAATGTATTAACTCTTACAGTTTTAAGTATACTTAAATATCTAAATATTGATAAATACAAAACAGTAGTAACAAATTCATATGATGAATAAAACCTAGCTCAATTACAATAATTTAGCAAAAAAATAACAGTTATATTATTAATTAAAGTAAAATAAATGTTACGGTTCGTTCAGTAATTGTTTCTCTAATCAGGAGAGACTCAGCAACTAGATAGTTCTACATTTTCTGCCAAGGAGCTGAAATTGTCGATGCAATCAGAATAGCTGGTCCACCTTAACAGTCCACCTTGAGTACACCTGGTCAAGTTCCAATAAGAGGCTAACTTAGCTCGCTAACTTTGGGGCTAACCCATTAAGTTAACAGCAGGTGACATGCTTGACATGGGAACTTGTGTTGGGTCTTAAGGAGCTGTAGCATTTATTTACTGACAAATTGCCTAAACTGTACACACAAACTGCTACGTGTAATGGCTTGTTTGGACTTACATATGTGTATGGAGATGAGGCAACCAGAAGTCCATTCATTCCTAAGGAAATCCGTGTGGTATCCAATGTGCCTGTGAACCTCCTCCCCACTGCAATATTTTGGTCCAGAATTTGCAGTGAGTACGTTAAAAAAATTGAACTTTTGCGGTGGATTTCAGAGAGACCGTCTCACAGTGTGCAAGCTTAGCTAACAGCCTGCTAACGAGCTAACAGGCTATTTTCTTCAAACCAGCTGCCTGTGTTGATTCTCAAGTGAATTTGTATGATTACAAAGAATTTGTTTATCTATTTTTAACACATTGTGAATCTGAGTAATGTTATTCTGCTAAAATTTGGTTATGCATTATCTACAGTCAGATTGTTGTAATGACGCGTTTGTCTTTTTGATTAAATATTTCACAAAACATGCCACATACCTTGCAGGTCCTGTTTCTGTCCCAGTAATGTTCCAAGCGCATTTTCCAAACTACTGGATGGTGAAAGACAAAATGAGCTTCTCCCCCATGGCTACAGGTAGTTTCTATCAAGTTTCTATCCAATCGTAAAAGAAATGCACTTCCTTGCACTGGACACTAGAGGCATTATCTGTATATTTATGGTTCTACAGACACCAGTCACATATTTAAGTGGAAATGAGGTGTAACTTCACACTCTGCTCTCTGTCTTTGAACCACATGCTTGCTATGCACACAATCTGGCACTGAGAAGAAGCACAGAATTCTGGGTCGGGATTCAGTCCAGTAGGTACGGGTCATATAGGATCCAGTGCCAAATTGGCACAGGGTTTTGTTACCCATCCCCAGTCAGCACATTGGTTACTCGAATGCAGCCTTCCTGATTACATGGAATTTACACTCGTTTGTGGCTCCTAATTACGTGGGTAATGTAAGATTTGTTGTGTATTATTTTTCATAGTTATATATATGAACAGTGTATTAGAGCAGCCTGTTTGATTGAGTTTTGCTGTTAAACGTAATTGAGAATGTTCAGCTTTTAAGATTCTTTGTTAACTGTTAAGAGATGCAGGAAAACATTTTCTTTACAAATTCAAGGCAACATCTGATAAGTAATTGATATACAAAAGGTCATTGTGTGGATGAAGTATTCATTTAAGACTATAATGAGTTGACACACTTATAACGGACAGTCCTCCAAAGTAAGTTGAAGTTTGTTGAGAATGGAAGGGGATATTTATTGGATGGATTTTCTTGCAGAAGTCTTTGTTGGTCACTGTACTGTTAATATGAGCTGACCAAGACAAGTGAGGTGAGTGAGTGAAGTTGGCGTCTGTCAGCAGAAGGTTGTTGTGTTCAAGGTCACTGCTGTATTATTCGTCTGAAAGTCAGACAGAATCTCTTCAGCCCTCCTCACTTGTTTCTTTATCTTGACAGAAGAAGAATTGAGAGCAGCTTTATGTCAGAACCTGTGACTTCTTAAAGGTGTGGTACGCTTCAGACAAATTAGTTAACACGACGTGTTGCCTGACTACGTCTAAAGTCTTGCCTGTTGCAAATGGCCATGCTCCAAGGCTGCATCACATTTCGTCTCTGATCTTGCTCCAAGAATTCTGTGTCTTTGTGGTCTTGATTTAATGATTTGAACAAAAGTGTATGAGTGCAACTTTTTGTACCAGTCTCTCCTCGAGGGCATTCAAGGGGATGAATTCAATAATGATTGAATCTAATAATCTGAGACCTATTCAGGAGTAATGTGGGGCCAGATCGAAAAATGATGAAACTGTAAAACTGAATATCTGACCTGATACATCGACCAGGGAGTCTACAGTATGTGCACACCTTAGGGATGCTACATTGAAATGATTTTTATTATGCGGGGAAAGCTATTAAAGTAATTGAGACTTTAATATTTTCTGGCAAGCTTAATCATGACATAATGAATTATAAAGGTGCTCAAGGCAGTCAGGTATCGCCAATAAACATATTGGACAGGAAAGGACGCAGCTACGACTGCTGCAAGCAATATTTCAAGGTAGATTTCAATCTCAACTGAGCTTTATGGGATTCAGGCTGTTAAAATTGTACTTATTTAATTTCACTTACCTGCAAATATATTTTCTGGGTGATTCATCAGGCCAGTGAAACCTGTAACACATCAAATACTTAAGTGAATTGAAAAAAAAAAAAAAAGCCCCTGTGGATTTTGAATGTGGAACTGTATCATGGTTTTGTTTGAAATAATGTCATCAATATGACAATGAAAAGTCCTCCTCCACTCGAAAATTTGTGTTTCTTATGTATATGTCCCCTAAAATGTCTGCCCTTGACCGTACTGACTTTTATTCAAGCAAAGTTTGTCATGAGAGAGGTTTTTTCACATTCCTCTACTGACGGGGGCCATGTATGTGTGCTTACCGAAAATCTGAGATTCAGACATACCTAGGGCAGCTGGATTAGGTATGTCACTTATAAAAAAAAAGCTACCTGCTGTGTAATATGGGAAACACATATCAACGGGGGAACAAACTTCAACACAACAGCAGCAAAGAAACCTGAAACCTCAAGTGCAGAGCAGACTTGTAAGTACAGAGAGCAGAGTTAGCATTAGCATAGTGAAACTTTTGACAGCAAACATGGTAGAGTGTGTAGTTTTTGGATGTAAACTGGGCCCTGGAGCTTCTTCTACTATCTACCTAAAACCCCATCATAGCATATTTTATTGTTTATTTCACAAACATCAATGGTGTGTTAGCCACTGCCAATGTTTCCTCTGACGCCAGCACTAGCCATCTTGATGCTTGAAACCTATCACATGCCGTGGAGTTGGGCGAGGCAATGTCCAGATCCAGAATTTGTCAGTGAAGGGGAAAAAGTGGAATCTGCCTCTGGCCCTTCTTCAGAGTTTTTTTTTTATCTATTACCTGGGAAAACCATGTCAAACAAATGTATTAGTATAAACTACAGATATCAGTTACAGTTAATTTTGCTTTTACTAGCCTGGCACCCATTAAGTGGTAACTAGTCGGTTGACTTTAAAGAAAAATCCCAAATGGCATGAAATACAAGACTCCGTTCCTCTTAGTCCGGCACTCCATTGACTCAGTGAGCTTTGGCGCCACACTTCAAAGCGCCATTCATTTAGAGGTTGTGTAATTTTAATATTTTATGTTGTAAATGTCTTGCTTTGCTCTTGCCCACCCTCTGGTCTTTACTGGTAAGCTAACGTTAGCCTTGGCCACTTCGCACTGTACACCACACTGGTCAGGTGGGAGCTAGCAAGCAAGCAGTGTAGCTCTTCCAGCCAATACAGCTGTAAAACCATCCTGATGGTAGCCACCCTCTGGTCAACCCCAGGTAGCCCTGGTGAATTAGCAGCTTAATTTTGATTGGCAGAACCCCTGTAGCATTGTTAAATATGTTAGCACCACCAGCCGTTTTGACACTGCTGACAGTGCTAACAGAGCCAACAATGCTAAAGGGTGTTCGAGTCTCAAGCTCCCATCAGACCCACTTGGTGCGCAGTGCAGTAAATAGAAGAGTAGCGAAATTAACCTAGAAACTAACATGTATAACTGGTGTAACTGTAATATTCTCAGTGGTTAACTGATTGACTGTTAGCCATGGACATTCCTTGTATAAACATGTTTGGAGGGAAAGTTTAGTGTATTGTTAAATGATAAAACTGCTATCCCTGAATTTAAAATAACATAAAAATAGGTTTAAAATCTAATGCTAGTTCAACACCTACAGTGTACTGTAGGATGAAGTTTGTCTTTCTCTGCCATTGGAAGTGCAGTGAACCATATTTCTTAATTGTTAATGGGCTACTGTCAGACATTTTGGAAAGAGGAAAGTCACAAAGTCTCTCAGGGCAATGAGCAGTGGGATGATTAAGAACGCGATGTGCCGAGAAACATTTCTGTCCTTGGTGACGGCCTGTAGCTTTCATTATGGGGTCAAAAAGCAAAACATTTAAATTCACAGTTTATAGTCATATGCAAAAAAAGACAAGTCATCCATTTAAAAATAAAGACCACCCTTGGCTCTATCTGCACTTTCTCTTCTTTAACCTCTGTTTAATGACTGTCCCAGTCTGTAACCGAGTGTCACTCCTGACACCAGGCCAGCATACTTACCTTTACCAAATCTCAATTTGCTTAAATAGAGTTTCACTTTCGTGGTATAAAGCCACTCTGCCTGTACCTGGCTGCTTGTAGCAAGTCAATGACGAGCTTAGAGCAACTCAGCCGAGTGGTTTATTTTCCGTTCATTGGCACTGAAGCAAGAGTGATGTGCAAAGTAATACCTGTTATAGGATACGGCTGTTTTCCCCTAGTCCAACACTAAAGTGACTCCACAGCTGAATGTCACCACCCTGTGAGACTCGTAGTGGCACAGACAGGAGCAGTGAAAAAAGAGAGAGCAAAGACTACTGCTGCTGTGAATGGAGCTTGACAGAATAAAAACAACCAACATGCCTCATCCAAATGAGCATGAACGGGTAAAATTTCATATTTTGCACTCTGTGGTATCCTGACATCAAGACAGGTTTATGTGAAAGGAAAGGATTGCAGTAACAGTACTGTAACTCTCTTTCCACATTTCAAAACATCCCCCAATTCCCTTCCTCCCCTATTCTCACCCTCCCTGGCTTCTCTCCTTTTCTTCCTCAGTCTCGGCTCTCATCTATTTTTCCCTTTCTTTCCCCGCGCTCTCTCGTGATCGCCCTTTTGCTTTTTTATTGACTATTCCCTCAACTGCAGTAGCTTAATGAGCTTCTCCCTCACTTTCTTCATTTGTCAGTGTGTCCGTCTCTGCCCCCACCTTCCATTCCCATCTCGCCACCCCATCTCTACAGGCGTTTCTTTTAAAGCACCAATAACTAGGTCTGCCAGTAAATTAGCAACCCACCCAATAACATTAGCCCCAACAAATTTCTTCTCTTGCTTTACTAGAGGGGGTTTTGTACTAATCATCAGGCGGGCTTGGGGTTATTCTTGTACTCCAGTTTGTGGTGCTGCATGTATGATATGTGTTAGCATGTTTGACTGCGTGCGAACAAGTGTATCGGCATGCATGTGTGTGTAAGTGCTCACGTGTCAGCTTCATTGCTCTTGGCGGACGCTACTGGAGCGATTTACGACTCCGGTGGGACAAGGTATTGGAGGGGGACGAGGCGTATAGGGAAAAAGGCAAAGAGGGGAGGGGTGTACCCTGGTTATGGAGACAATCCCCAGGCTTGCTATCAGCGAGGCAGAGTTATGGGCTGTGTGTGTAGCTGCCTGACACTTACAGCTGGAGCCCTAGGGGGCCGCACATCACTGCAGCGGGTGTCTCTGAATGTCGTCATTCTCTGCAGTGGTGCAAAAGTGCCATTGCTCTGTCTATCTTCACCTTTATTATTGTTTTTCTTTTGAGGAACATGGCTCTAACACACAAAACTGTGATCCTGATTAATCACTACAGAAACGTCTCCTCCATCTTCATGAAAAAACGTGGCCAGAGTAAACAACGTTACAGGAAGAAGCTTCTGTTACAGGCAGCCTGTGCAAGCGGCAATACCCATTTCAAGTGAACGCATCGTAATCAATGTTCTGCCCATGCATCAGACAATATTTCACTTTTAACATCCGGTTTTGTTTGACTAATCTCAAAAAAATCAACAATTTTGTAAATGGCCCTGCAAATATAGAAGTTAAAAAGGCATTATAGGTACGGGGGAGTAGCCCATTTTAGTCTGCACAATGGAGCAAGGTTAACTTTGCCATTAATGCCATCAATCTGTCCCCTCCCTCCGACAGTTCTGCCATGGTAACAGTTCATAAGGAATGACTCATACCTGCCCTTTGAAGGTGTAACAGCTTCAACTTGTTTTTACTAACTCCCACATTACCTTCAAACTTAGCTGCATTTTAACTTATGCTTTGCTTTTAGACCAGCTGCAGGGCTCCATCTAATTTTTTTATACTTCAATTTTAACCACTGATCAATGTCTCCGTGAAGAAATATTGTCACTTCCAAACATGTGGCAAAACAAATGTTACAGATTGTACCACACAATTTAAAAGAAAAGATATGAGTCGATGACGCTTGATATCTGTAGAGAACTGAATAGAATAGAGTAGACCAGGCATGACGTTCTTCTGTAGGCTCATGCAAAGTTAGCATTGCATTTGTTCCCATGTCAAAAAGCATATGGGATTTTTCCATTTGGATTTTGGCTTATTGACAAAAATGAGCCCTGTAGCAACGTTTATGGTACGTCCACATTTTGTTCAGCATGATAATCTTCACAAATGAACACCACTTTCATGATCATTGAAACCTAAATGCAATTGCTAGAAGTAAGAAGCTAACATTAGGCTATAAACAATGCTGTCTTAAACTGAAGTCCACAGTGCTAACATTAGCTGAGATGGGATGTGTTAAACTGAAGGCCACAGTGCTAACGTTAGCTGAGTGTGTTAAACTAAAGTCCACAGTGCTAATTTAAGAGAGTTATAGTTACCCCGCCATCTTATCTCGTGCCTATTTGCGCCCGAAGCGGAGTCGTGGACTCTGCCCAGGACGGCTGAAGTGCCTGCTTCACCCCAACTCATAGAGTGCCCACACTTGCAACTCGACTGTTAGGTGAACACCCTAAGCACCGCGAGGAAACTACCCTGTTACAGATAGTGGGTTTTGCTAAGGTTGAACCTCCATCAGAAAGTAAGAGAGTAACAGGGTGTGAGTACCCGTACTCAGTGTGTGTTCCTCCAACACCCAAGAGGCAGCCAGAACTTTAACTCACACTTGACACACCCACATGCACACCAACACTCATGGTTCTGGCTAACAAAGGGATCAGGTCCGTTGTACACCCCCAGAACGTAGGGTCTGGAGATCAGGCAGAACACCCTACCCGCCAAGTCAGACTCTAGATCCAGAGTTGGTTAATTGTCTAAAACACAGCTTGACTTTTATTATGAAGTAGTCACAGGTAATGCAATATGTCAGTGAGATTAGCACGACCACTGTTGTTCATCAAAAATGCGTCTACAAAACAAGGCAGCGGTCAGCAGATCATTTCGAAACATTGATAGAAGCAACAGAACAAGAAGGCGCTTTGACGAAATATTGCCAAATAGGCACTTTTGCTTTTCGCTTTGACATCAAACCCTCTGCTTTTGTCTTGTCCATCAACTTTACTTTTGTCACGTTAAGTGAAATCTGACTCCTGCTACTCTGCTGCAGCGGTACAGGGTTGACATTTTCAATTTATAATTGTAGCATTCATCTAACTAAATATTGATAAAATAAGCTATACCACGGTGGTGGCCAGTGGGCAAGATATGTAAACGGTTTATGTCTGAACACTGTGTAACACCTGTAACACAGACTACCGTGGCAAGCCTAGGTCACAGTGTGATCTCTTGGAGGAAGGAGCTTATCTAAGTGGCTAAAATGTAAAATGTCAGTGTTCTCCAGTTACTCCGGCCTATTGCTTTGGTGATATTGGTGGTACATAAGTCAGCGTTAAAGTCAAACCACCCATCTCCGTCACACCGGAGCGGCTCCATCAGTTGCCGAGACGTATATGGGAGGAAACAGTGCCAGATCTGATTAGAGCACCTTTTAACTTGTTCACCTTTCGGATTTGATAAGCTCGCTTTCATGTTTATCCAGTCCCCACACCTATAGATAAAAAGATCTATTATTTACTTGACACCAGTTTTAACGAGGGAGCCCATTTGGGTTTAACAGCCTCTTACAGGGGATCAGATGGATGGGGTGGAGTGTCATTGATGGTAATCAGGGCTCTCCAGCCGCTTCCTGTGGCTTGAAAAGGAGGTGTGAGATTTGATGACGGGGTTTAATCACCTGCCTCTCTGACTCTGAGAGGCTTCGAGTTTTAGCTTCTCATCGAACCCTGCAGTTAAATGATCTTGAATGTTCTCATTCTCTTTCGTCCCTCCTTCACAATAATTTTCCCTCAGTAGAAATTTGAGCTTGATTGCGTCACGGTCTTGTAGACAAATGTCTACGCGATGAAGCGAGCCAAAGGTCACCGAGATCACACTGTGATCTGGGATGCTAATGTCTCGAGATGCACAGATTGGGATCGTGATTGTATCCGGGGAAGACGATGACACAATCAGATGAAGATAGAGATAAACAGTGTGTTTTTCGGGTGGGCCAGGGGGCTAAGAGTGCCTGACAGGAAAATCAAAGACTCCAGTTCTTCTGAGTTCACACTGCTTGTCTGTCTCACTCAGGACTCCTGTGGGACAAGCTTTGCCGCTGAGTGTCAGAACCCAGTCGGAGAAAAAAAAAAAGTCACTCTCTTTCAACGCATGAGTGGGCGGCAAGTGTGTGTGCCTGTATATGTGATATTGTGCGTGTGGCTTTTGTATTGGCACTGCAGTGTGATTTTTGACAGTAATGATGTGGGGCCCTCACAAATTGACAGACAGGGAAGGAGAGAATGAGAACAAGAATAGGAGACGAAGCTCGAGGAAAAGGAGAGCGATGGAGCCTGGAAAAAAAAAAGTTGTCGCACAGTGAAGCAACAGCGGACAATAGCAGACTGTCAATCTGTGGACTACCTGTCTTTTCTTTCAGGCTTTTCTCTCTGGGGCCAGTCTATCTTCCTCTCTATCTCCGTCCATCCCCATCTTTCAATCGAGGGTCACCGGCTGATGTCGTTTAACACAGCAGGTTAGCTTGGTTCACTTTCACAGAGGAAATAGGGTTAGTTACCTTTAACCTGCACCTGCAGACAATCCACCATCCAAATAAAAACATTCATGCCATTACAAATGAGATACACCACCATTCTACAGGTTTAGAAATACACCCATTAGTCCACGCTGTATGTTAGGAAAACCATTTTCTTTCCTTCCTGGGGAGAGTCTGGATGGTGCCGCACTGACACTTCCATTGTTGTCAAGGTGGTACGGTTTAATGGGGAATTTTGCACAATGGCGCCATTGACTTGACTGAGATTAATAAGGGAGCCAGGGAAAGGCGATGGCGCGACTTTACCATAACAATGGCTGCTATCCATCAGTAACGCAGCCCAATTGCATGTTTGTATGAAATAATCCATTACAGGCAACAAAAGGGGAAAGCCACGGGGCCGCTCTCATCCCTGAGTGTATCCCTGGGGATCTAAATACTTCCCCTCCTGCGCTCAGAAGGAAACATGTCGCGGACAAGGACGATTGTGTACCCCCGACGTGCTGCGTCGCCTCGTCTCTCGCAGCAGATTACAGCACTGCATCAGATGTAACGTCCGTAGGTGTAATGGATTAGCTTGTCGTGGCGCATTATCAGGCTTGTCTATGCACATGAGAAGTGCACGTGTGACCTCTTATGATCATACTTTAGCATTAGGATGAGGAATAGAAGCTGTCCTCCAGTGATCTGAATTGCTCCTTTCCTGACATCTTTTTTTTTTTTCCTTTTTCCCCCACCATCAGCCTGACGCAGCAGCCAGGCTGAAGTGCTGTATGTGACAACATGAATTGGGGATTTTAAGGTACACCAATATTCCCTGGGGGATTATGATGTAGGATTATCCAGCCGTGGACCGGTTTGGGCAGTAATGGTTTATGAATGTAACAGGATTAGAAGAATCTGATTAACAAAATAGTGACAGTGTAATCCGAAACAGTTTCTACAAAAATAAAAGATAAAGATAATAAATGATAGATTTCCTCTTAAAGGCGGAGATTATACTGTATTCAGAAAGGAATACTTGATTATCAGAATACTAATATTATTCAAATTTCATAGTATACATTTTCAGTGATAATCTGATATGATGAGAA
>JAPZEB010000015.1:17194810-17205233 GCA_029783705.1 Chaetodon striatus | reverse complement strand
AGTACTACATTTCGATATAACAATAACTTATAAAGTTAGGTAACTGAATGTTAAGCAGCAAAAAACCTGTACTAGCATTATGAGTTTGCTAACATTAGCTAGCTATGCTAATGTTGTGCACAATGAAGTCATTAACATTAGTTGTTAGCAAACTAATACTGATAGCAAACTAATTTCAGTTTGCTAGTTACATCAGTATAGCTAGCTAACATAAGCAGACCATAGACTGTATATCAAGATGGACGATGCCTCGCCACTTACCTCCACTGTATAAATACGAAGCCAAAATTTTCCAGATACATCCGCTGCTATCTTGCACTGGTGATGTTGTTTCGAGCCAGAGTCTGCGCAGTGGTGCTCTCCAGTGGTGTCAAGGTCCCACCTAAACCTCTGTTTGACCAATTGCGAGCACACAGATCGGAACACATAGCTGTCAAACGCCATTTCCATAGTATCAAATAACTAATTAAAACCAAACTTATCAGAAAAACAAGTACTCAAACATACAACAGTGTGATAAGAACTACCTAAAATAACAGAAACCATCTGTTATGCTCTGCAGCTACATCCTTTCACAAAGGCTATTGTTTGTCAGCAACATTGAGATCTTTGTGGAGTGGTTATACTCACAGTTATGTACTGGCCTCTCTTTCGTCCTTACAGTTTGGCCCATTCAGCATATGCCCTTGCTTTTAAAGAAAACAAAGTTATTTCAATGTTTTTAAAAAAGGTTTAGCTGATTCTCAGTGTGCCATTACTCATCTGCTTTGTGATCTATCATTCTCTCAGAAGATGTTTTCTCTTTCTCACACGGTCATATTGTCTTTGTCCTTACGGAGTTGTACTATTACTCTTGCAAAGACAACTGGTAGACACAGCCGACTACACATGTATTAATCTCTACATCCCAATACTGCTTTCTTAAGCACATTCTACCTCAGCGGGGGGAGAGGAAGCTAAGAGACAAACAATAACAAAGTGTTGTTTAAAACAAAAAAAAGAAAATTCAATAAAACAAAAAAAACATAACAGATTGACAATAGAGCAGGCTGACAGAGTGGAATGAAACAATGTAGTGATCAGGCCGGGGGACTCTGTGCTTGGCCAGCAACAAGTGCCAGCTTGCTCTGCCTGCCAGGCCAGTCAGCACCCAAATGCATTCAAATGATATTCTAGCATCTGTCTTTGAGATTTTCCGGCACAAATCAAGTATATTAAAGACGGATGGGCCTCCTTCACTTTCTCTTTGTGAGTCTATCGGCGCGCACACACGCACACGTTCTCCCTCTCTGGTGTTTTTGTGTACACATTTCAATTTGGTGAAGCAGCTTTCTCTCTGAAACAATAGACTCTTTCAGATATGTTTCTTTTCTCCTCGCAGCTCCCCCAGCACCCTCCTTCATTTTCCAAGGTGTTCTTATTTAGGGAGACGATAGCGCCTTGGGACATAGTCAGGCAAGCTGGGAGACAGACAGAACATCTGTTTTTTTTTCTCCTCCTCCCTCTCCCCTTCTGTCTCTTACTTTCTACTAAAATGAGTGAAGTTCCTCCCCACACATCATCACAGCGCCCGTCATCGTCGTCTGGATGATGAAGAGGCGTCAGGTTGTGTCTGCAGTTTGCTATCTCTATTGTGTTTTCTGGCTGTTTGCGGAGCTGTGCTTATCAGATCCGAGAAAAGTACCTGGCCGACATCTCAGCGGCGGTCCAGAGCGCAAATTGATAGCCATCGTAACAGGAAGTGCAGCCTGAACAGTAGAAAAATGGTACACTTACTTTGAGAGAGCATATGTTTTCTATGTTATGTTTTCTAAGCTGTCATTTTTACTGATATGAAATTTCCTTTTCTTTTTATTTATAGAGCCTCACGCAGATACCTTTTAGATTCATACTTTCTGTGTGTGTATTCCCTCTAGCTGCACACAGACTCGCACACTCTTGACTTCTTCACTTGAATCCTGTTTCCATGTTCCCTCTTTCTCTCTCTGTACGCCCACACACACACTTACATGCACACCCTTAATGCACATACATTAATTCACTTCAGACTTTATCCCTGTAGCCTCTCATGCAGCAGTGCAGAACATTCATCTACATTGATCAAGGCAGTCTATCTGCACCACCGTTCGTCCTTCCCCTCTCATGCTGCTTAATGAACTTGCTGGGGCTTAATGCAGCTGAACAGACCCCTATGCTCATACCAATGAGCCACCGCAGGCCGCTCCGCCATCAACTTTTGATGTAGTTACCCCCAGATATGCGCAGGTGGAGTCCTTCAGGCCGAGGATTCGGGGTCTTAAGGCAGCGTGATTGGCAGACGGATTTAAAGCCGTTCATTAAGTCCACATCAACGTGATTGGGACAGTTTAGCTTCGCTCCATTCTGCAGGATTCAGCAGACCTGCGTGGAGGGAATGCTTGATCGTGACTTAACTATTTTTTTTTCTTCACTGTTCTCTGCCTGAGCATCTCTGAAATAGAGATGTCATCACAGACAGATTGTGGGTGGTATGGATAACACCTGTCTACTGCATCTGTGTTCCCATCTCAGATAAACTTGTGTAACTCTGTACTTGCAGAGTATTCATGCAGAATGTGAGGGCGAGTAGGGTTCAATAATATGACAATATACTGTATAAGATGCAGCTAGAGCTGACACAACTAATCAGTCATGTTGTCATTCCCAAATGGTCAAATACTGATGCATGGTCACTCTAGTTAACCCCCTCTAGTGTCAGTTTTTGACACTATGGGACAGCATGTCAGTTTCTGCTCATTAGATGCATATTGTCTTTGCAAAATAAACCTCAGTTTTCACAGGAAAATTACAGTGTCTGCATGCAATTTGCATACAGTCTCAAAATAAACTTGAATCAATGCAAGTTTATTTCATTTTTAGTTCAGTCAGAAACACTTCTTTGGCCTCTGCCAAAGACGGAAATAGCACACCTCTCTGCCCCTCCACATGCAACGAGGAAAGCCTTAGGCAGTGAGCCCAAACCTCCCTGCCCATCCATATGCCTACAAAGCAGCTTGCAGAGGACGCAGCAACAGTAGACAGGCCAGAGCAGTTTAAATAGGACGCCTTGAATGAGATTCACCAATTGGCTGCATTGAAAGGAATCATGTGATCTATCAGCTGAGTCCCTTCCATCAGTCAGCTTCTCCATCAGTTGATTGGGCTGTTTGAGCTCGACATTGTGTCCTGCCTGAACTAATGCTGTACTGTGTCAGTTGCTCAGAGCATCTGATGATGACATTGCCCAGTGCCTCTCATATAGATGCCAAAGGGTGTCTCAGTGTCTGATCCAATGGCCACTGACCAAGCGTCAGTGTTTGACGGAATGAAGAGAGAGAAGGCCCTGAATCTACTCAGTGACGGAGGGAAAATTAATTGGCCACAATTTTAGTCTATTTTATATGTTTTGAACTGCTGGCTGGAGGAAATTAGCAACTTGAAGATGTGACCTTGAGCTCTGGGTATTTAACACTATTTTAATAGAATTTTATGATAAAACAGTGAAAAGACTAATTGGAAAACTCATGGACAGATTAATAAAGGGTGAAAAGATCTGCAGGTTACAACCCTACACGAGGCATATAAATCAACAGGTAGAAATTGTTGTACCTTTTATTATCTCTGGTTTTAACAGGCAAGCATGAAAATATCAGTAAGCAGGGCTGCTTTACGGCAATATTCGAGTGATCTAAATTTTCACAGTACCATTTCTCCTGATAACTTCTTTAAGATTCCTGGAATATAAAAATAGAGGCAAAGTTCTAAGACTGTTGTTGTAGTGAGTTTAGTCAACCCACTCACCTGAAATAATGTTGGCGTCATATGTTTTTACAAACCATGAATATGTTACATGTACACGCTAGCATGTAGCAAATACCTTGGAGCTTAACATTTCAACAACACTGTGGTTAACATGTGGTTAGGTCTAGGCACAAAACCATTTAGTTATGGTTATGAAAAGATCATGTTTGGCTTAAAATGCCTGCCTTTGGGGGCACAGTCTCTGCAAGAAGAAGCAGTGATCATGGTAGAAAACAACTGCTTTTTGAATCACTATCTCTGCTGGAAAAACAGAAATGGGTTAATATCTAGGTTTGGTGCCTTCAAAGCCACTATAAACACAGGAATTACTCACAAAATCACAACTGGTTTTGTTGTTTGTTGGGCGTTGACCAGTTGTCTGCAGCTTGACAGGCATCCTGCCAGGTGACACACCATCCGTCCCCTCCACCTCCGGATGACAGTCAGCTCAAATACTACATCACTTTAGAAGTCTTTGAAAATTATTAGGCATATAAGGCCCTGTAAAATCAGATGTTTCCCAATTCTGGATTTAGATGATTAGATGATGCACTTTGGTTTGTTCTTACCTTAAATTTATCTATGTCACCCAAAACCACAATGTAATTATTTGATTTAGAAACCCTTTTTTGAATTTACCACTGAATTCTGTCACAATATGCTGTATATTGCTTTTGCAATCTAAAAAAAACATGTGGAAAGATTTTATCTCTATCACCTGCCCCTTAGAGCCCAGCCACCTCACATGAATCAATGACCTTCAGCCACATCAATAATGCCAGCAGAGGGCGCTGTGTCTAATCGAGGGAGGTGTGTAGGACGGTTGCACCTCATCACTAAACCAGTGACATAATTACAACACATCTCTATTGCTCCTACGGCCGTGGCAGCCAGTGTCCATTCACTCTAGTTACGCAGTTGTCAGACCTCTTTATGTGTGGCGTTACCTAAACATTCGTTATCTCTGACATACTACAATTAGCTCCGTCCAACGTGATGATATAGATGACGCATGCAGATGTAGAGGGCTGCGCTTTTTCATTTCACTCATCCACCTGCACATACAAACTGTTCACGTGCGCACACGTGCACTGAGACACAAATAACACACACAAACTGTGCTGTCATTCTGTGGGCCGTAACTGCACTGGATGATGGGTCTTTCTTTCTCCCACTGTCTGCCTCTCCATTTATATCTCGCTCCAAGACCAACGCATCCATCCATCACTGACCTCCCTCCTCACCGTCTTCCACTCTGTCACTTTCTCAGCCAACATGCAATAAGTCCAGCACCCAAGTGCCGGTGAAATGGAAAAGCACTTCAGCAAATACATTTTTTTACATGTGTGTATGTGCATGCATGTGGGAATGGTGGTGGTGGGAGGGGGGAGTTAAAAGAGAGGGAGATTCACCCGGTTCCTTTTCCATTATCGCCTCATTACAAAACTTGGGGGTTCTCTGAGTGTGCGGATGAACCGCAGCGAGTATTCCATTTGAAAATGGAACTAATGCCCTGACTCAGACTACAAATTACTCTGCAGATTCTCATCACTGCCGCCTGGCAGCCACATTTGAACCAGTGAACTCTGGCCTGTTGGACTAGTTCACATTCCTGGCTTGTTTCAAGATGCCCCGACATTTGATACGTGCAGGAAGAAAAAGTAGGACAACCAGCTAATAATGTCCCGGGCTAGTTAGGATACAACTGTGTGCAGAGTTTGACAGATATACCTGTACATTCTGATGTAGTAGTCCCATTAAGATGATTTGTGCAAGATAGTTTTCAGTTATGTTTCTGTCCAAGTGTATTCGCAATATTCTCTTACCAACCCAATCGCCAGAAAAAAATGTTGGCATTAAATGGATGTCGATGCTTAACTGTTAATCGGCGAACAGCAGGTATGACGTCATTCTTTACTTATCAGTATTTCTGTTGTGGAACTAATGTTCGTTGTCAGGTGTACTGCTATGGTGGAATTAGCTGTGAGACTGTGTATAACGTAGTGTTGAGAATGTCTTGCTAGGCTAGACCTTTTGCTTGTAAATGTCCGAGGCCGAAGTGGATAGTTGGAAATATGGTCGCAGCAACGTCTGAAGGACTTTAAGAGCTTTGGGAAACTCTTTTCATGACAAGCAGCCACAAAGGTGTTTTATTTCACTTTGTTTTTCATGATCCTGCTGACCGCCAATTTGTTTTCTTTTCTTTTATGTTACACTTTGTACACTGTGTTGATGCATTCTCTGTTATCTTTATTCTTAAAAAAAGGTTTTCATGTCGTGACAAGAAGGAGATGCTTGAATAAACGCCCATTTGAGAGAACCGACTTGTTTCTGTGTCGTTGTGAAAGCAGCAACACCTACGTGTTTCTGCAAACCACGGATACGTTACATTTGTACATTATTATGTTGCAGATAGGTTGAAACTTTGTGTTTCAGTGGCACTGTGGTTAACATGTCATTAGGTTTACATACAAAATCCACTTGAATATGGTTTGGGAAAGATCTTGTTTTGGCTTAATATACCCCATTTGGGGGGCACAGTCCCAGCAGGAAAAGCAGCACTGCCTTTGTTTAAAAAAAAAAAAAAAAAAGGGCTTATTGTGGGGCTAACTCTGCCGATGGTTTGCTAAGAAACATCCATGATTGGAGCCTGACTTGCTAAAACACAACCGGTTTTGTTGTTTGTTGGTCTTGAACAGTAGTCAGACATCTTCTCTAGGTGACACCATCCACCATCCCTTCCACCTCCTGATGACAAAGTGCTCATATCACTTTAGAAATGTTAGAAATATTTATATGATACATGTTAAACGTATGTGTAAATTTTTTTCTGGCGACTGGGCTGTCACTGACTCAAGTCACGTTATGAGTTTGGCCACATTGTCGGCAAGATAATGAATATTTATATTCTTGATTGTTGAGCCAAAGGTGCAACATCAGGCAAATTGGCATAGTTGGCAGTATTATGATGATTTGTATGTGTATTTATTTGGTTGTTAATGATCACACCCGTTTTTTTAAAGCTGATATTATGAACAGCATGTTTCATTGGTCGCAGTTTTCAGCCAGATATTTTATACCCTCTATTAGCTCTGTGCTTATTTATTTCCAGGTTGTGTCTATTCATTTCTGTGGTAAAGACCCAATTTTCCCAACAGGGATCATTAGAGTTTAATTTAATCTCATCAGATACCGCCATTTAGAACCAAGGTATTTAGTCCTAAACAGTTTTGGGCTCATCACATGTTCTTCAATTGTAATAAGCAGTGTGGGATAAACACAGTGAACCAATTGCCATCCCAAAAAACAAAAGCTGAGCTATTTTACTATTTGCTAAATAATCATGGACTTACAAACAGTGCTGCACATTTTAAAACTTAAAGAGAAAACCTCTCTCCAACTCAGGTGCTCTTGCTCACGCCCAAAGTACAACTGATTTTACCACCCGGACTGCCTTTCTTTACACGCTCGACTGGAAGCAGCAGGAGGACCAGAACGTAGGAGGTAGAGTGGGAGAAAGACAAGGAATAACACAAAAGACAGCGAGTTAAAGTGCACAACTGCAAGAGAGAGCAAAGAGGAAGATAACTGCGAGATAAAGACAACTGAAAAGGGTGCTGGAGACAGACAGTAAGAGAAAGTGATGGAGGAGCGTATAGCTAGCAGAGTGGAGCAAAGATAAGGATGGAGACAGACAGTGAGGGGGTGAGGAAGAGGGAGTGAGGCAGGTCGGTATGGAGGACGGCAGGGGAAAAAAAAAATGGGGAAGGAAAGAAGGAGGGGCGAACAGTGAAATTCTGGTTGGGTCAGAAACGTTTGACACAGGGGGGTGGGGGTAGTGGGGGGTGGCTGTGTGGAGTTAGCAGGTGATTTATAGGTAGGTGACTGGCCGGGTGCTCACAGTCAAAAAGCCTTATTCATTCCTCCCCTAATCTAGCCCACCCCAGCCAGACGTGCTTAAGGTAATGGGCACAGCTAGCTGTCTGCAAGGCCACCGGCACCGACTCAGCCAGGCGAGACCACTGCATATCGAGAGCAGGGGAGGAGACACGAGACTCATTTGAATAAAAAAAAACATGAGAATACATGTTTCAAGATTGTTTTTCAAAATCAGAAAATGCCTAAAATCCTCCATATGAACGTCATTTACATGTACGAGTGCAGCCGCCACAGATCTTTAAAGACGTTCGGATGCGTTTATGAAATGTGTTTTGTGCAGTCGGGAGGTAACAGCTGGAAAGACGACCAGAGAGGTGATCAAGGAGAATGGCTCAGGAGAGAGGGAACCAATTTGAAGAATGGGGGTTTAGACAGAGGAGGGAGAGTGAGTGATAGCAGGCAGGAGTGAGAGGGAGAAATTGAAGGCGGATAGATAATCAGAGTTGGAAGAGGAGTCATCATCGGAGAAAAAGGTTGCTCAGAGATGAATGCAGTGGGAATTTGCAGTTAGAGATGCATACAGAGAGTAGAGAGTACGGGGCCTAACTCCAGAGCTGAGATCCCCTGAGTGATGATTCTTGGGCTTTTTTTGTATTTGAGCCTTTCACTGTAGTTCGGCGTGGGTATGTTCACCTGATTGAAGAGGTTGGCAGAAAAAGTCCCACTGTTTTTCCTCTTTGCTCTCTTTCCTCCCCCTTTTTTTTCCTTCTTGCTCTTCCATTTGTCCTCTTGTTTGTTTGATTTGCTTCCTGCCAGAAGGAGAGACAATATTCTGGATGAGCCCAGTGCTGATAAATTGATGCCAGCGGCCGCCCTGTAGTGCAGACTCTTGTTCGGAGTGGCAGATCATTTTGTGCCACAGAGTGTGTGAGAGGAGGAGAGACAGACAGAGAGAGAGACACAGAGACACAGAGAGAGATGTTGGCTGCCTGTCTGTCCTTGCTTGTGGCATCTGTGATTGCAACAGCGAGCCATTTGCATCGATCCATTTCGGAGAAAGTCTGGCATCTGGGTGGTTACGTCGTCCAAAACGGGCTGGGGAGACCAACCGCACATGTGCAGACCCAAACACACATACTATGGAAGCACAGTGAACATACAGTTCAATACACACACATTTTTGTAGTCCCTTTTCATGATAAAAACTTTCCCACAACCAATTAATTCATTTGATATTCCTATGAACCCAGCAGTTTTTTTGTTTTTAACAGGCTGCGGCAGACAATAATAGATCTGCAATTTAGGGCTCGCAGTCAGAGATGAAGCTTGGTATTTCGATTACTTTGATTTCAGAAGGCCAGAACAATACCACTGTCTGAATATTATTTATTGCACAGCAGTGCTCATTATACAGATTCTCAAGTGAAAAATAACAGTCTTTTCACAACAATGGAGCCGACACTAAATTTGCGCCTCCATTGTCTTCTTAATTATGATTTAACACAATTAACAAGTAGAGATTGCATTAACACGGCGCCGCTGTGTCGACAAATTATTGAGCTTAATCATTTGTAGCTGTGTGTGATTCATATTTCATAAAGTCTGATTTACACATTTCACAAAGCATGTGTGGAAACATATTTAGGTATTTGCATACAAACCGCTGTATTAATTTGTAGATATCTTGTAAATTGCCTTACAGGCATTTGTGTGAGGTCAATAAAAGATGGAAATTGTACATTTATTAGGCCAAATGTATCCTTTTCTTTTTTTAGCTTGAACTTTTGTTAATTTTCTCAGCAAGTAGATAAAGGAAACAGCATAATAGATGTAGATACCAACACAGGTACCTATGCAAGGTGTGAAAAAAGGACTATGTAGAAGTGAATAAAAAGTAAAAATTAAAATAAAATAAAATAGATGGCGGGATTATGTATAGTTTAGTGAGATGAGGGTCTAGAGGAGAAGATAAACAAAGTAAAGTATAGTTTGAGCCAATGGTTCCCAACTGGTGGGTCCTGGTTCAGAAGTGGTTTTTGGGTCCATTCTGAATGGACCACAAGTGACTCAAACATGTCAAATTAAAAAAAAATATATATATATTTTGAAGTAAAGTGAATTTGCAGCACACAGCTTTTATTTTGAAGTGCCGTTTCCTGCTGTAGAGTAAGTGACTGACTGACAACAGTTGCTTAGCAGAGACAGCAAACTAGCTTGACGACATGGTCAAACACAAGTACGATGCTGAGTATATTAAACTGTGTGGACCTTAAACTAATGACTAAATTTGGACCCCATGGCTGGACCAGTTGGGAACCACTGGTTTAAGCCATCTGTGTGCCTCAGCACACTGGGGAAGGTAGATATTTTACAAATAATGTCCAGTACAAGCCCCCAGGAACAGCGCCGGGCTTTGAAGTCAATTTTGGTAGTAGCCAAACAGTGGAATTACAACTTCTGGGTCTGTCACGTGAAGCCATTGGGCCCATAAAGACTTCTCCCCATACACCTACACAGTGAAAAAGACATCTGTAAACCAGTGGATACTTTTTTTTTTGGAGCGCCACAACCCCCTTGAAATTACTTGTTTCACTATTGCGATTTTATCCTTCCTGTCCGATAACAGGGCCTCACTTGTCGCCTCACGTCAAGAAGGTTCCTGGTTCGAACCCAGGGCAGGGGGCTTGAACCCCAGGGTGGGGGAGCCCTTCTGTGCGGAGTTTGC
>JAPZEB010000015.1:17147611-17165631 GCA_029783705.1 Chaetodon striatus | reverse complement strand
ACTGCTTGCTGAGGAAGAGTGTGAAGTAGTTTCCTTGGGGAAATGAAAACAAGAAGAATCATGGAGGGTGTAATTTTCTAAAAGTCATTTACATTCATTTTGACTTCACAAAACATGCATACGTCTCTAAATTTTTCATAGATCCTGCCCTAAAACGACACTCCGCATCGTTCAGGAAGCTTGTGAAAATACATCTAGCGATGCACGTTCCAATTTCCAACCTCCTGAGTTGGAAAATGCTTCTTCGTTCAAAATTATCAGTGCGTATCATCTCACCTGACTTAATTTGCAGAGCTCAGCTCAATTAAGAGTGCATCCCATTTACCACATTAACCACATAGTATACCTCCCTGCTTATGAGAGGTCATTAAAACATTCACCTTCACAGGTCAATAAAGATTTTAAAGCCCTGTAAGAGTGCCGATTGCTGGTCTCCGCAGGCTCACCACTCATTTACCCTGGGTTCCACAAACACAAACACATACCCCCACATCCTCAAACAACACACACAAATGCACTAAACAATTATACTGGTCTTGCTGGGATCAAACTTAACCATTCCAGCTCCCAACAGGCGGCTGTCCATTAGGCGAACAGGTTGATCTCATTAATACTGCTTGGGTCAATGAAGTGTACAATTGGTGGCTCTAATGACTTGACTCCTCATCTGCAATGCAGTAAATGATGGCAGATCTGATTTAAAGGCACAGGCTGCAGAAAATTTCGACTGACTCCCTCGCACTGACCCAGTGTGAAAAATGTAGCAGAGCTCCCTCGCCTTCAAACGTCTCCTCCATAATTCACCCAAACACTGTGTCGCCGTGTATTTTTTTAGGTTTATTTCATTTTTTAATAATCACTAACGCTGATGAACGGTCTCCCATAAACATATTTAAGGTTATGAGAAAATCATTGGATGTATTACACATTTGTTTTTATGACTTACAGTGCCGGGTTATCTTCCCGACAGTAATGCTCGTGTGAATTTTTCATCTCCCTCCACAATGCCAAATAATAACCATCGCAGGATAATAAGCGGCTTTACAAGTCTTCTGTCTAGTGTGATATTAAAATTCCCAATATTGGCAGCATACAGGACTGCAGGTGTGTATGTGTGTGTGTGGGCAGTGGAATCAGTGTGTGTTTATTCACATTCATACCTCCTGTGATTATTTTTGTGCGCTGATATAATATTAGAACAGGTATGCATACAGGTAGTGAGAAAACCAACCACTATTTATTTTCCTCCTTCCTTCCCTCTGTACGCATGCTGCATATATGCCAGGCCGGTTTGTATGTGAGCATTAATGTGTTGTGTCCCGCCAGGTTGTGACATCGGGGAATCCATCATGCTTCTTTGCTTGTTTTGCGCGGCTGGGCAAAGGCTAATCAATCACCCTCCCCCTTCCTTTGATGTCTAATCTTGGTGTAATTGACACACTTCCTCAGGGAATTAATTGATCCGAGGATATCAAAGAGAGATTGTGACAGCGCTTCCACAAGGTCAAAGGCCATGAGCTTTGATCCCCAGACACAAACGCAACTCATGTAGGGTGTTGAGTTGGGTCCATGATTTGTGACGCTTCACTAGCTTTTAGCTCTTTGTGAAGTCATCTTGTCTCCCATCCTTGCTGCAGTCTGTGAGCTGGGCTGTAACAAGTGGGGCTCATCTGAGGCTGAAATTCACCATGTTGATAAGATGACATCTAGGCTGTGTGGTGATTTGGTCCAGTTTGGTTGTGCTTCGACCTCATGTGACAGTTGAGGGCTTGTCCACACAGGTTGCTTTGTTAAGTGTGTTGTACCTTTGATAGCAGCAGGCGCATGCTCGATTGCACATGCTGATTGGGTGATTTGGTTCAGCTGTGTGCTGGTTTTGGCTATGTGCTCTAATGTGTTGGGCTTTTGTTCTGGTATCTGGTTTTATTAGGAGACAGACAAGTTTGGTAAGTTGTCTGTTTTTGCTACTTTGGGTCCATGTAAGCAGCTTTGTTTAAAAGAAAGTTGTTTAGTTGTGAGGGTTCAATTTTTGTGTTATTGAGCAGTGTTTGTTGGTGACGTTTTGATATTTTTAAAATTCTGGGTTTCTGCAACATCGGTACATGGCAACTATGGTTGAAGATTAGCTAAAGGTCGATTGGTGTATATTTGGTAGATTGGGCAACTGAAATACTTGGATATAGTTTGAAAAAGATTGTAGTTTAAGTAATGGCAGGTCTGTGACAGCTAGTGCCGACACCTTCTAATTGGTTGGCTGATTGGTTGGTCACATACTTTAGGCTGGTTAACTTCTCATTGGTCGGACCATCACTGGTGTTACTTTCATAAAGCTGTGTGTCCACCAAACTGTTTTTTCTCGGCTGAAAACGACAGGTGCTCCTCTTAAAATTAACACCCAGCTTAGAGTGTTTTTCAGCTGACATGCTTTGGTTGCATCTTGTCCTTGTGGTGTGGAATATCGGCAGAAGATGACAGCACAAGGTAGAGCACTTGTTCTGGATGAAGGGAAGGCTGAAGCATGTAGGGAGACAGGACGGCTGTATTGGTCTATGTGGACAGCAATATTCTGCTGTGCTCACATTAAGGTTGCAACAGTATGAAATTTTTAATGGTAGTATACCTGTTGAACAAAATATAGTGGTTTCACAGGTATCATGTATTGCAAAATTATTATTGTCAGAATGACCCTTAAAGAAAAAAAAACAGAAGGGTTACTTTGGGTCAAGCAAACATTTATTACTACAATTGAAACTTGAAACCATTTATTTAATGGGAGTTTGTGTAAAAAGTATCCCTTTTGAAAAAATAAATGTCAGATTCTCAGTCAACCACAGCATGCTAACCCTCAATTTTCATATTACAGTATACTTAAAACCAGTATACCACTGCAATGCTAGTTGACACTATGAGAAACACAGCAATAGGCTATAAGTTATATTCAATGGAAGCTGGTGACACGAAGCTACAAACTGATGCCCAGCTCTTGTCACTACATGATGGGCTGAGCTAGCCTCAACTTTTTGAAGCACTGCAGTAATGTAATGAAGAGGCGACCAATCATATATTTTTTGTTTCTAGCTGAGGTGCTGTGCTATAAAGCTAATTTAGCTGATGCTAGACTAGCTAGCAAAATGTGACGTTGAAATGGAGCAAAGACATTGATTAAAAGAAGATATTTTTTTGACCTAACGCACAAATAAGATGAAGTTCTGTCAAGGTGCTTTGTTGCCAGCAGCAAACACACAAGGCCATGATGTGGTAACAACATCAAGGAGGGATGAGCAACAGTTCAACGGTAGCTTGGTGATAATGTAGCTGGCCACGCTGTTGCTGTGTTGCTCGTAGTCTGAACACAGCATGCCGTTCTCCTACATTATTATTGTCAACAGTTGGTCTTTGTGGTATTTGTCCTGCTCCATCTCCACTGTGATTGGATGGTTGGCTACAAAGTGACAGTGATGAGCGCTGCTTTTTACCCCAAAGTTGAACACAAGTTGAGCAGGTGACTAGAGGTAAATACCAAACATGCAGCGCTCAACACAGAATAGAAGCTCAGTGCCTCATCATGCCACTGGTGTTCCTAGAATTGTGTAAATATGGTGTTTTTCCATTGCAAAGAATTCAAAAACACAATGACCTCAAGAAAAAACTCTTTGGCACACAGCGCTATCACGTAGAGTGCACTCAATTCACTGTCAGTCTACCATGATTCTCTTAATTGACTACTGTCTTAGTGGCAGGACACAAACTCCTGCATGAAAGTCAGACATCCTTACTTTTTTTCCTCTCGACATAAAGGGCACACTACCTCATGCATTGGCACTGAATGTTGGCATTGGACATAAATCGTGAGCTGCAGAATTGTCCCATACAGATTTAATACCCAGAGATACTTGGCAAGAGGAAGCATCTGTGGGTTCTGTCACTGCATGTTCGGGACAGAAAATTAGACTGCAAATGCACCTTGAACTCAGTTTGAACTGAGTGTTTTTGTCCAATTTATTGAGCATATTATTTTTTAATTAGCCAGTAACCATGGCATGTAACACATTCTCAAGATGAAAAATAAACCCCACTATGAAATGAGACATTTTTTTTGCAGTGGCTCCTCCTCCTCTTCTTAGAGCTCCCTTTCACACTTTCGATTGCTGTCCAATGGGCCTGACAAGCCCTGAAAAGAGACCCCGCTAATCTCTCCTCAAGCGTCAGCACCCTCCTCTGTTCTCCTTCTGAAAAGATGCTGTTTATCTGACCAAAGCCCTTCGCAGTGCCATTTGTGCTGTGGGGTGCTTATCGACCATGAGATAATTCAAAAAGCCCCTCAGCCAGCTTCTTGTTCATTAAAAGTTTCCTCAGACTCCTCTTCAAAAGTGCATCCATCTGTCTGGTAAGAGAGACGATGGAGAGGAATGTGAAGAGAGATGTGTGTGTGTTTGTGTGTGTGTGTGGGGAGAGGGTGTGGACATTATCTCTCTATCTGAGTCCTTGTGTTGTTCCCTTTGATTTAATTTCCTTTGACGCTCCTCCTCTCGTCCTGTTCGGATCCCTGATGGATTGAGTCGAGGGCCTTGGTTTAAGATTTGTTTCCCTCCTGCTTGAGTTGGCTCGTTATTTGATCAGCTTTGTTAACTCTGATCAAATAACGATGGTGGATGTTAAAAGGGTGTCTGTGACCTACATAGGCAGTTCCGCCACTAATTTGCTGCGGTAGACCTGACCAGTTTTTACAGTCAAAACTTTGACTTTAAGGACGTTGTTTGCATCAATTTCACTTAGATCCATCGGGTTCCATTTGATTCCAGTGAACCAAGACATCAAAGTGCACTGTACGCATTGCCTCTGAATTTAACAAGAAGTTCCAGTCCAGTGACTCAGTGAACTTGGAAAGGCTTGTTTTTTACGACCTTGAATTGTAGCCGTATCCCAAACCAATATTGTTGACACCAATAAAACAAACACAGACCGAGTAGCTTCCAGGATGACAGTACTTCAAACCACCACTTCAGATTAGCTCCGAGTAATGCTCGAGGATGGAAAAAAAAAAGCCAGGAGAGGAGTTGAGAGATTTATGCTTTTCATGTGGCCATGTGTTTAATTTATCAATAAAGCTGTCAGGCCTCCACTAACCTGGGCGGGTGTGCCCTGGCATTAATCAACACCGCAGCATCAATCTGTTGGTCCAGAGCTGCCGTGGCAAGGTTGTCCCAAAGCCAAAGTTTGATGACGGATGCCGATCTTGCTGAACAAGACGCAATGAGGGAAGCATTCTAGGGCCATCCACAACTGTATCTATAACAAGAGGAGAGACTGAAAAACATGTTGAAATGGAGAGACTTCCTCCCTTGGTCCGCTGTGTTCTCTCTCCTGTTAACAAGCAGGTAATTATGGATAGTGGTTTGGGCCATCCGTCAGGGGCAGGCAGCGGGCAGATTGATACCAGCAGAGCCCCATCCTGTTTTCATCCTCCTTGCTTTCAAGATCCTCAGGACGTGATTTGGGAAATGGCAAGCTCCGGCCCACTCATCCATCAATTTCCTGCTTGTTTCCCCAGTGGAGGGAACCAACGTAACCCTCCCTGGGAAGACTGTGTGCCAAGTGGCTCTGGGAAAATTGGAGGAAATAGTTAAAATGTGAAAAGTGAGGAGAGGTATTGTGATGGAATGTGCAGCAGAGACTCTGTGAAGGATTTAGGGCACTAAAGGGGGACAGAGAAAAGGTTGCTGCTGCTGGAGGTAGAGGTGCTGATGATGATGCAAAAAGAGAGGGTAAGGTAAATACTGACTTAGATTTAAGTCCCAGACTAGGACTGGGCAATACGGATGGAAAATAGCATTAAAATATTTTCGGGCTGTATCACTATACATGATATATATCTCAATATTTTAAAATCTCCTCTAAACTACTGTAGACTATTGAAATACTAAACAAGTAAATAAACTACTGTTACAATAAAGTTAAATAAAGCTCTATTATTACAGCATTAAATGAAGTACTGTTTTAATAAAGTTAAATTAAGCAACATTATAATAAAGGTAAATGAAGTACTATTATAACAAAGTTAAGTCAATTACTGTTACAATAAAGTTGAATAAATAACTTGTGTAATATAAAAAGTTAAGGTACTGTTATGATAAAGTCAAATAAAGTGCTATTATGTATTATGATACATTTGAATAAAATACTATTATAATAAAATTACATATATTACTATTACAATGAAGTTAAATAAACTACTGTTATGATAAAGTTAAATAAACTTCTGTTATAAAAATTAAATATATTACTATCATATTAACGTTAAATAATGCACTGTTATAATGAAGTTTAAGTACTGTTATCAAAAACTTGAAAAATGTACTGTCATAAGGGATTTAATAAAGTTAAATAAAGTACCGTTACAATTAAGTTACATTAAGCACTGTTAGTCAAAAGGTGAATAAAGTACTGTTACAATTTAAATAAAGTAGTTATAATAAAGTTATATAAATCACTGTTATAATGAAGTTAAATAAAGCACTGTTATATTCAATTAAATAAAGTACTATTATAATGAAGTTAAATGAAGCATTGTTATAATAAAGTTAAATAAACTACTGTCATAATGAAGTTAAATAAAGCACTGCTATAGTGTAGTTTAAGTGCTGTTATCAAAAAGTTAGATAAAGTGCTGTTACAATGAAGTTACATAAAGCACTGTTATTAAAAAGTTGAATAAAGTACTGTTTTAATAAAGTTAAATAAAGTAGTTATAATAAAGTTATATAAATTACTGTTATAATTAAGTCAAATAAAGTACAGTTATATTAAAACTAAATAAAGTACTATTATAATAAAGTTCAATAAAACAGTGTTATGATAATGTATAATGTAATAATAAAGTTAAGGTACTGTTATAAAAAAGTTGAATACAATACTGTCATTATGAAATTAAATAAAGTACTGGAATAATAAGTTAAAGTATTGTTAGTAAAAATTTGAATAAAGTATAATAATAAGTAATAATAATCAGGTTCATTGAATAGGATCTGAATAGGATAATGAATAAATGAGTAAATATGATAAAGTTAAATCATGTACTGTTATAGTGAAGGAAAATAAAATATTGTCATGACGAAATAAATCAAAGCAGAACCACTGTTGCTTTCATTCTGCAGCACGTGGCTCGTCTCAAGCAGAAACGTTCATGTTGTTGCTGTGAACCTGAAGCTTCTAATTTATAGTTAGCCGTTAGCAGTTAGTAGAAAGTGAAACAGTTACAACAGCACCATGAAATGTGAGGATTGATTCACACGGCTCTTTAGTTAATACATTGATAATACTTGAAAGTTGCACTGGTGCTCCATGGTGGCAAAATGTGGATCACCGACAGGCTCAGCTGTCTCCAATGCAGAATCACCATCAGAGCCCTTAATTGGAAAACAATAACCAGTTGCAATTTGCTTTACTTAATTACCAGCAGTACAGTAGCACCATAATGACTTCTATCTTTCCTAAGTGGATTTGGCCCAAGTTGACAGCCTTCCAGTTTATTCTAATTGATATGATGTCCAAGGCGCTGCTTTTTAAATAATAACTGGGCTGTCACACGGCTGTACAGTGAGATGTAAAGTTGATGTCAGGCTAATGTTCGCATGACAGGATAAGCCTCTTACCTGTCACAGCATTGTATGTGAAAATTAATTAAGTCTCAGTGAGTCAGGAAACAAACACAGCTTTGGCACAGTTTTCAATTAACAGAAAGCAAATGAAACATTGTCCATCTGCTTCTTTACCGCCTTAACACTACTGTTTTGGAGCTCTACTGTCTCCAAGGCAACAGGTTGCAGCGGAGCCTCACCATGGAGGCTGGAGGGACGCGAGGGACTGAGAGTTGATGAATAAACCGCACTTGAGAGCCGTCATGTTTGTGGGTTATCAGGCACAATCACTCATAGTTTTGATTTATTTTCTCAATTCCAAATGATTTTCATTTTTGATTAGATCCTTGTTTACCTAATTTATTCAACACCCTTCATTCCAGAGTATTAATTTCCTCGTCAAATAATGCAGATCCTGGGACAACATTGTTTACTGGCACGGCTTGTTAGCTCAATGTGAGTCTTGGCATTCTCTCACATTTCACGCCTTTGTTGAATGTCCTTTTTGTCCTTGTCAGTGTTCCTCGATTGATGACCAAGACAATTATAAGCCAGTCAATCACCGGCTTGCACATGAAACCCATCCGAGAAGCTCCTGAGATCTATCTCATGAATATTGTATGTGCATTTCTGTCACCATGTTAAAGCTCCTTTGCACAAATATTACCGCGGGTGAATTGTTTTGACACCGGCCTGTCATTTTCCCGACTGTTATTTTTTTCTTTTTTCTTTTTGACATCTCTTTCATTCTGAAATCTGTCCTCAAGCAAGAAAGCTGGGGGAGGAGGATGAGCGAGTGAGAGACAGTAAGGAAGATGGACTCTGCTTTTTCCACCCCATGAATCACCAGTGGGGAAAGGAGGTGAAAGACTGACGGCATGACGAAAATTTAATTAATCGCAATATCTGGAGCTCTATAAACGAGTATTGGATTTTCAATTTAGGGCAGAAGTCCGTGGTTGATAGGCGGGAATGCATTGCAGCTCGAGCCGAGGCCCAGTTTCGCTGCGACTGCTGGCAGGTATCGATCAGTTATCATTTACATATGCCCTTAACTTTGCCAGCCATCAAAACAAGTCGACAACATGGCACTGACATTGGAGAGTGAAAAGAAACCAAAAATCTGCGGATGTCACGACTGCCCCCGCATGTCTCGTTAACATCACACTCATTTTCACAGTTTCTCTGTGTGTGTGGGGGGGCCCCTCCGCTGCCAAGTGGATGTGATGCACAGGCTCCGTAAACTTAACTAAGCCCAGACAGAAGTGTTGGCCTGCACCCAGTGGAGCCATGTCCAATTTTGCACTTCATAGCCAATAAGCTTCACAGATAAGGCTGTATTCAGAATATCTAATCGTCTGTCATGAAAATGACTTTGTACTTTATGAAAACAACAAGCTGCAATAAGAAAAGCATGAAAAATCAAGAAAAATACAACATGGTGCAATCCAAAGAAATATGCCAATAGTTTGAGAAACAATTGACAGTTATTTTTTTTTCCATTGAAGCTCAATCTGTTTGTTTTACTGTAGTCTTTTTTTCAATCCTCTCAGTTAGTTTGTAGTTAAAGAAATATACTACAAAAACCTTGTGAACACAAGAAAAGTGCACTCAGTCGAGTGTAGATCTCCTCCGGGCGGCCTCATTTTAGCTGCCCGAGCTGATATGAATATGAGAATGATGAGAAGTAAGTAAACAGCTGCAAATCTTTGATCCGCATATTCATGACTAGACTGTTAACGGTACTAGCTTTGTCTGCAGGCTACAGCACAATGAATAGGAAATAACAAATAACACAGTTAGGACTTGGTATCGCCACTGATTTCCTGAATTGATTCGATTTTGATTCACAAGGTACTAATTCGATTTAATTTCCAATTCCATGCGATTTGATTCGATATTGATTCGATTGGGGATATTTTAGTCATAATACCAATTTTGGCTAGTATGTGAAAGAGATTTTCAGATAACTAATACTGCGAATTTCACAAGGAATTAGAACTAAAAGGATTAAAGCTGAATATTGTATAACTAAATGTTGTTTCTAGAGCAGCAATGGTAATATCAAAACAGCAAAGTCACAATATAAACTCAATATCTCACTGGAAACAAAATAAAAATCTCAATACAATAAAACATATTCCTGATATCACAGTACTGAGTTAGGTTTAAAAAAAATAAAGAACACAGACATCAGTAAACCAGGTCACAGCCAGAACATGCCACAGTTGCGGCCAATGGAATTGTCCCTTCCAATTCCCTTATAGTCAAGATGGCGGCAAAGATAACCAAATGGTGACTTACTCATAATGTAAGATGCCTTACTTCAGTGGATTATAGCAAATTGGGTATGTAAATAATCTGCAAACCCTCAGGTTCAAAATTAAGTCAAAATTTAATGGATGTTTGTCTTTGAGCCACAACAATGGCCAAAATGTGGCCTGAAACAGACGGTAAGGCTTTTTGTTTTTAGCAGAGCCAATGTCCGTAAAACTTCCATCCATCCATTTTCAACTGCTTATCCAAAGCCAGGTCGTGGGGCCAGCAGGCTGAGCAAGGCATTCCAGATGCCCCCCTCCCCAGCAACCCTTTCCAGCCCCTCCCGGGGGACACCGAGGCATTCCCAGGCCAGGTGAGATGTGCCATCCCTCCGGTGTGTTCTGGGTCTGCCCCGGGGCCTCCTTCCAGTGGGACCTGCCCAGAATCCCTCTAATGGGAGGCGCCCAGAAGGCATCCGGATCAGTTGCCCGACCCACCTCAACTGACCCCTTTTGATGTGAAGGAGCAGCAGCTTTACTTCAAGCTCCCCCCGCATCTCTGAGCTCCTTATCCTATCTCTAAGGCTGAGCCCAGCCACCCTTCTGAGGAAACTCATTTCGGCCGCTTGTATCCGTGACCTCATGCTTATGGTCATTACACAGAGCTCATGACCATAGGTGAGAGTTGGGACATAGATGGACCAGTAAATCGAAAGCTTCTGGGAAAGTAGCATGATAAAAACATGTTGATATAAAACTGTCAATGAAACAGGTTATTAACAACTGTGAATCACCTCAACCACGAGAGGTCCTTAAGCATACAGTCATAAATGTACACACAAAATATTAGGCTGATTGGTCCAGTAGTTCAGCTGTGGATAGATGGATACACACACTAACTCACACAGGCCCACACACACACACGACCAAACACATGATCCCCTCTAGGGTTATTCCTGGTGGAGATAATCATTAAAAAGCCCATTAATCAAGCACAGTCAACACACCAGTTTTCTCTGTCTTCCCTCCAAAAATTAAAAACGGGCTGATACGGAGTCCTCATAGCAGCGGCCAGATCACCTGTCCAAGAGCTAAGTGGAACTGAAGGCCTCTTGTGCTTTTATTTGATTATAGTTGAGGTTATTTCCCACTGGCTAGTCTCCTTGCACTTGTCAAACGCCTTATGAAATCTGCATTTAGAGTGGTTCTCAGAAGTATCTTCGCTGATGACAACAAACCTTATTCCAAGAACACAGCAGTCCTCCTAATGGCCACCAAATAATTCACACACCTTGGGGTATAGGAAGCGCTTGGTATACGAGTGCGGTCGCGGTGATGATGAGGCATGACAGGAAAGTTCAGAGCGGGAATCGTGTCAGAGGGCTCCAGAGTACATCCTGCTATGACGTTTCCCGTGTGCACTGTTTTTATTTTTACTCCTCATGATGGGTGAGTGAAACAGAGATATTTCTGGAAATGTGACCACCACATTAGTGTGTGGAGTCATTCTCCTACGGGGCATGTGACGATGAGTCTTGCATCGGTACAAATGACTGGACAGCAGATGCAACGTTTCCTTCCCCCAAAATCAGAACAAATCGCTGGTGAATTGCTGTCAATTCTCTCCTGGGCTTCTTTTGTGGGGATGCCACTCACAGCTGGTGACTCACTTTTCAGATGTCAGTGGCTGGACAGAATGCCATCTTTAATTTGGGCACAGGGTACTTTTTACTCTTTAGGAGTGTCGCACCACATGCTGCGGAGTCCTTCCCTGTAAACTTTTGCCCCAGTTATTTCCTTTCAGACTGTACACTGGTTACACAAGAGTGCTGCGGAATCAGTCGACATCATTGAGGAGTTGATTGGCATGTTCTCTGGCTTTCATAACCTCACTGAATAGAGAAACAAATAATGATGTACTGCATTATAGAGTACACAGTGTGCGCCACTTGGCCCTGTTAATGAATGCCGCATGCACTCATGGGGGATGTATGTATAGCAGACATTTTGTAGCACAGCACTTAGTGCATGATTATGCAAATTCGTCATGATGCCCGCAATGAAATTACAGCTTCATGTTATTTAAGCTCTCCTAATCAATAAAGGAGGCATCATTTTCATTCACGATGCAGCCGAACTCGCCCATGCGAAGCTGACTCTCAGCTGCGCATTTTCAGCACTCCTATGAACTTCCCAAGTAAAATGGCTGTCATTCATTTTCATTAACTGCTATAAATGAGGCTGACATCTGCTGTATTAAAAATGTAATTATCAGAATACATAAATATGTAATTGCTGCCACCTGCATAATTGATGTGCATTAACGCACAATGTTGAAGGTATAAACCTCCACTTAGCAGGCGCATGCCACCTGAACAATAGGTGGGCTCCTGAGTGATAATTGAAGCCGCAGACGATTCCCGGGCCTGGGAAAATGTTAATCACAGAAGATGGATCCTTCATTAGCCAGCTCATCCATAAAAGCACCATTCATATCTGTGAAGTAGAGAGAAATGGAGGGAGAGAGAAGAAGAGAGGGAGCGAGAGATATTCCCAATATAAGAAGAGGTGAGGGATAGCCCCGAACGCTTCCCCGAGCACACATTCCTGCTGGGGGCATCGGCAGGGAGAGAGATGACCTCAAATTCACACTGAGGAAGTGAAACACCAAATCAGGCATGCACCGCGGGAAAAATCTAATTATATTTGAGTCATCTTTATGGTGATTAATATGTTAGCTAATGCATGATACATGACATTGCAACCAGAGGACAGCCAGTCCATACTGTAGAGATGTGTCTCTGTATCTAAATGCAACTGAGAACGGGGCCACGGAGTCTCTCCGCTTCTCAATTAATCATGCCTTGCATTAAACTAATATCACTCCGTGTGCTTGATGGTTGTGCTGGTAAGCATTTCTGAGGCTTTTGCAGAAATCTGCAAGGAGCCTCAGGTTATGAATGTATGCATGCTTGCACGATATTATCATTGAGTGAAGAGAAGGGCAAGTACAGGAAAGGAGACCAAGGTAAATGTGTTTATACAGTATGTGTTTATATTTAAATATTAATAGGTTTTTATGGGCACGGTTGTCTTAAAAGAGGCGTCCTTGTTCACAACTTATTCTTAGCTGACCATTCCTGAAAACACTGGCATATATAATACATAATGCATTCACGCGTAAACACTGCTACAGTAGCTGAGAGAGGCTTTTTATTAAAGACATAAGAGGATGTGTGTAAGGACTGTAAGTGATGCCTTCATGTGATGACAATTCAATGAAGGTTTTCTTTTCAGAATTTCATGGAGATAAGACTTGTACTATGTCTCAATTCAGATACTTCTAATAGTACACTTTGATGCAGCATATTCAATATCCCTGGGGTCCAGATTTCTCCTTAGCCATTAGTTCAAGGTCCACACAGTTTAATACATTCAGTGTCATACTTGCATTTAGCCATGTTGCCGAGCTACTTTGCTGTCTCTGTCAAGTAGCTGTCCGTTAGTCACTCACTCTACAGCAGGAAATCACACTTTAAAATTAAGTCCTACCACAAATTTACTGTGCTGAAGAGTAAAGTGTGTTTTTTTCCAAACCTAACAGTTTTGCAAGTCACCTGCACCCCATTCAGAGTGAGCCCGCAACCCACTTTTGGGCCCTGACCCACCAGTTGGGAACCACTGTTGTACACCATGTATTTACTTGCAAAGGTGTGGACGCAAGTCACATGACTGGGACTCTAGTCAGACAGAGGACCATGAATAACTAATGTTAGAATACTGAATATTACAGACAGAGATGCAACAACGTATTTGAAGTTACATGACTGTGGCTCAGAGGTAGAGCGGGTCGCCCACTCATCGCAAGATTGGTGGTTCTATCCCCGGCTCCTCCAGTCCGAATGTCGAAGTATCCTTGGACAAGATACTAAACCCCATATTGCTCCTGATGGTGTGTGAGTGTGTGCAAATGCTTACTGAGTAGCAGGTGGCACCATATGTAGTAGCCTTGGCCAACAGTGTGTGAATGAATGAGTAAATGTGATGTAGTGGAGAAGCACTTTGAGTGGTCAGAAGACTAGAAAGGCGCCACACAAGTGCAGTCCACTTACAAAGAATCCTAAGTCGGAGCTAATATTTACGTATTGAGCTAAAACTTAGCTAACATGATAACTCTTTTGTTAAAATGACATTACATTTGGAGAGGAGCACTTTGACTTTGGACTTGAATGGACAGACTTGAAGCTTACTTTTGACTCTCAAAAGTGACGTGGGCTCGCCTCTGCTTCCTTGCGTAGTCTGTGAATGTCAACAGGGTAGTGTTGTCTCAATTTGAACATGGCTTTTGCACACTAAGTGAAAATTACTATCGCAACATTTGAACTCTTCTTCATTTTAATGTCAAATTGTAACCAGACGGAGCGTTACTGCCAAAATTTGACCATGATCGTTGCTTTGACAAAATATCTGCCAGCTTATTTGCTTGTTCACCAGAGCAACTGCAAGCGCTGCAGCTCCCTCAGCTGCTATTTTCACAAGTTAGGTGGTCTTTTCCTTTCTGCTACGTAGCCAAGGTGGCGACCATTGAGGGTGAGAATTATCCAGCGATCCACACTCAAGGTCTTAACTGTTATGAGTACATCATCTGGGCACTTATAGTGCACTGCAGTGTGCCATACCTTCAGTGTGAACGCACTTATGCACTCAAAATAGTAAGTGTACGCACGGAAGACTGTAAATTAAGACACAGAGAGTTGTATGCATTTATTCCCATGAGTACCTTGAAACTGTTAAGTGTATATTCCTGCAAACACACCCTCAGATAATGTGGTGACCTTAAGTGAAATAGTAAGATTCTGCTGTGAGATAAGAGCTACAGTTTGTCTGTGCGGATGCTGCCACTGATAAATGCTTTGTAGCTCAGTATCGGCTGCTTATCGACCTTAATCTGAGGACAAACCTACATTAGGCTGCCATCTCACAGGCTGCCTACAGAGGCACCACAGCCAATCAGGCTCCCCCGTGGTGACCCATCCTCCCCCCCCCGTGAGCTCGTCGGCCCAATCAGAGCAGCCAGTCAGGGGGCCACTGAGCTGTGGCATGTCGGACCGCATTACCCAAAATTCCCTGTGTATCCCCAAGGCTCCGCTGTGTTGGGAGTGTGTGGTGTCGTCTGAGGCCTGTCTGCTAGGATGCCTCATTTTTCATCTGGTGTTCTCTCTCTTTCTCCCCTCCTCCTGCTCCTCCATCCCTCTTTCTCCCCCCTCTCCCTCTCTCACAGTGTGACCTCTCAGCCTGCCTCTCGTTTGCTAAATTTGGCATATATCCCTTTTGTGTATGCCTGTATGTGTTTGTCGGTGGCCTGCTGTCCTTTCGCTTTCCCCTACAGTAGCTTTCTCCTTTTCTGTCTGACCCCCCATGGGAACACATCGTTTGGGTTTGTGCGCATGTCTGGTCGCTCTGAGTAATTGAACATCTCTTTGAAATAAACATAGCCACACACACACACACACACACACTGCCCCCCCACCCACCACCCTCCCCCCTCCATTTCCCAATTATCTCTGCGTCTTAATTAGGGCCTCATACTGTGTGGAGACCCTCCCTGGTGACAGTGTGTAAGTCTGTGACTGTGTGTATGTTTGCAGGAGTATCTTCCCTGGTCTAATTCGGCTGCAGTTGTCCTCACATGCCATGGGATGTTCTGTCAGGCTGACTAATTACCAACTGGTATGTGTGTGTGTGTGTGTGTCTATATTTGTGCATGTGCTGTGCAATAATGCAATTCAAGGCACCTACTCCAGTGAGTGCTGCTCTCACTGTAGCTTGGGACATCAATATCGATCACTGTCTTGTCAACACTCAGTCAACTTGGCCTCAGTCAATGATTTCTTATTTTTGAGGAATCAATGCATAGAAGAAAGTGTGTGCGTGAGAGTGTGCGTGTGTAAGCCTTTGTAACATGAAAGTGGCGTGTGCAGCGTGAGAATGCGATCGTGTATGTATGTCCCTTTGCGGTTACGCTCTTCCGATATAGCGCGCCTCCAGGCGGCTGATTGACAGCGAGTCATCTTCGTGGCAGAAAATCCATGGCCTCCTACCCTCACCTTTACTCTGACTGCTGTCTCTCCACTGCTGATTTATTGTGATGCTAATTTGATTTCAGCTCACTGCCCTCCCACTCCCTTCTGCTATCACCTTCAGGAGGCTTGGATCAGGCTCTCCAGGCTGGTTCTACGTGTTGTGCGAAAACAGGACAGCCTGAGGCTACATCCACACTAACACGTTTTTGTCTTAAAACGCTTAGCGTATGCTATGTTTACGTCTGGCGTCCACACACTCTGGCGTATTCCAACCCCTAAAATGGAGACTGCTGAAAATGCTGCTGACCCCATTTTAGTTTGAAAACTCTGAGGTTGTGTTTTAATCTGGACGTTTGTAGGGTTGGGTACCACTCAGATCTGAACTGGTACTGGTACCCAACAGTGTCTTTTTTTGGTACTTTACTTTTTCTGTATTAACAAAAAATTGAATTTTTGAACAAGCTGCAGGGGTGACGTAGTTGACTCAAAAACAGTTTGGCTCCTCTGCTCATTTCTAATCACACGTAGAGCTTCTCATCTGCTTCTTACTATCTGCCTGAATGTGGGTGTATGTTGTGAGTTATGTGTAGGGTCACCTCTAAAACTCGGTCTATTGTCTCTTAACATCCTCTACATGTTGAGTTTCAGATGCTTCCATCAGGGTGGAGGTTTTGCCTCCCTAATTGCAGCACTAAGCATTATAGATCGTCCTTTGTCCCGTCTGCTATCGTTTATCTTAACCAGCAGTGACCACTAATGTCCATGATTTACCCCTGTCTGTTTTGTTGTACTCATGACTACTGTCTGTATCTCGGATTGCCCGTTGGGGACATCTAAGTTTACCTTACCTTACCTTACCTTATTCAGTCAGTACCCTTGAAAATACAGAGTTCAGTACTCAACCCTCGACGTGTGGAAACTCCTCCTGATTGGGTCAGGTCAGTCACAATGTATCAAGCCAAAACATTATAGCGAGGTCCACATACCTTTTTGTGATTTCATCCTTCTCGTGTGAGTCATGGCTTCCTCAAGTGATGAATAATGCTCCAGGTGCTCTGCTTATATGTAGCTGTATTTGCTTTACAACAGCTCCCATGTGTTACTCATGTATGACTTTCTACCTTGACGTTGGTTCAAGCAAAGAAATCTCTGGTCTGACTTTTCAGCTGTTCGTCTTCTGTAATTACTTTCTGTAACTAAGCAACTGACAGTTGAATAGATAATCTGCTTCCTATTTTTCAAGGGTTGGGTACAGTTCACATGTGAACCGATACCAGTAACGATGCTGGTTCCTCGAATTCAGTACCAGTACCCAACAGTACCTTTTTTCAGTACCAGTGTGTATGTAACTTTAGAACAAGAAGCAGTCAACAGGTGATTTCTGCTTCTCCTGTCTAATCACACATGGAGCTCTCTGTCTGTCTGTGTGCTTGCTTGTATCTGCGTACTGTGTGTGTGTGTGTGTGTGTGTGTGTGTGTGTATGTGTGTGTGTGTCTCCTTGTCTCTCTTGCTCTCTAGTTAGACATAACTGACAAATATGTGGAGTAAGTATGCCTACATCATTTAAAAATACAGTCACAAGCAGCAGTGATACTAGGCCAAAACTATTGTGTCTGCAGGGATAGTTTTGGCTCTTTGGAAAGCGGACAGGGCTGCGTGGCTGACTTTGTGGCTTTGGGGCACTTTCCAGTACGTCTGCCTCCTATCTGAGCCCAGGGTTCTCACCCAGGTGTACACACCTGCCCTGATTAGTTCAATTCAGTTGAACTCAAGTTCATTTGCTCCCTAAGTGCAGTTCATTTGGGCAGGTGTGAACACAGCAATCACACTTGGGTGCGCACCAAAACAACCGGACCAAGACCATCTTGAAGAGGTGGTCTGTCCTCTGGTGCGGTTCGTTTGTGGTGAGAATGTGTTCTGACCTCTATCTGAACCAACTGCAGTCACATGACACATCGTTTGCATTAAACATGAGCATGTTACAGTCCTGGAGGATTATTAATGTGCGCCTCCTCCTGTACTGCCTTAATATGCACATTCA
>JAPZEB010000015.1:17114465-17128937 GCA_029783705.1 Chaetodon striatus | reverse complement strand
ATTGTTTGTGCACTCAGTCTCTTGTGGGCTTGCTCTCATTACATTTGCTTCCCCCATTTCCACGTCTTTCCCAGGTTATTGGGCTAATTCCTCACGTCTCCTCCTATATCTCCAATCTCCTTCCCCGGGTGTTAAATTATGGATGAAACCTACCTGACAAGGCACAGAGTTACATAAGCCTCCCTCTGTCCTCTCACCTGGATCCCAGCGGCTTCATTATTCTGTGTGAGGATCATTTGGCTGTGAGTAAGCCCTGCCCCGCCACACGGGAGCTGACATTAATATTTATTAGAAAAGGCTTTTTTGGAGAGAGGAGATATCGGGGAAAAGACAGAATAGATGGGCAGAAAGGGAGAGAAGGAACATGTGTGTGCTGGAGAGAAAGAGATACTCAGTGTGTGTGTATGTGTGCACACTTGTGTGTTGCATGTGCAGGCAATTGTGAAAGGTTCAGGCTACAGCCAAAGGTTGTGAGAGCTGGACAGAGCTGACATATAGAGGACGATGCAGCCATCTGTTTCAGGCTTTGGTGAATAACAGTTTTTTTGTTTTTTTTTTATCTTTTTTTGGGTGAAAGCTAATAGTGTGTGTTTTATCCCCAGGCTAACAGCATGTTGGGTTATTTATTCATAATTTCATACAGTGTGCCAAGAGTGTACCCTATTTTTTTCTGCAGACGGTGACACACTCTTGGCTTTTCTCCTTGAACCCAGCATATGGAATAATGAAATCTGGTGTCGCATGATTAAAAATAAAGTCACGTTATATTAAAATACAGTGAAATGAAATATGAGTGAAAATAGAAATGACTTTTCCTCTTATAGGACTGCCTTGCAGAGTGTACATTATTATCCTATAAATCTTCTTTTGACTTTAAATTATTCAACCTAGCTCTTAATGAATGCTTCCATCTCCTTTATATATTATCTTATATGGATGAATTACAGTGAATACCATTAATTTAAGATGTATATTATATTTATGCGATTTGCTTGGTCCCGGTCTTGGATAATGGAGGCTGTGCACAGGGATCAGGTCTTGTTTCATCTTGTCTGAGCAGAGGTTTAAGTCTTGGAAGACAAGTTATCATTGACAATCACTTTAGCATCTCTCGCTGCTGCTTCTCAGTGATGCATAATCACTTCAAGTCGGGCCATAATCGTATGTTTAACCGCAATAACATTGAGTTTTGCTGCGACATGTTTGCTGTGGCTTCAGACCGTGTAATCCTGTTTGTTGTTTGGGCCTATCGTCTCTCCGGCCGGCGCGTATTCAGAGCAGACTTCCCTTTTAGGGCCTGTTGCACTCCCTTTGCACTGCAGAGATTCAATAACTGTACGCAGAGAGCGTGATTACATTTTAGGATGTTGGTTTGGAGCTCCTGCTGTGGCTGCATGCCAGCGGGATGCTGATGTGGTTTATGTACTGTAATGTATATGCAGTCAAGGTGTATAGCACCTTAAAAAAAATCATCATCGTTTATGTATGTATGCAAACTGGAAGTGGGAGGACATAAAATGGGAAAGAGAAACCAGCTGATCCTTAAAACTTAAAAAAAGAAACATATACATATCTGAAAAGGAAAACCCATCTCTGTCACTGGTTTTAATGTTTTGGCATTAAGCATAATCTACATAAACTATAAAAACCATCAAATTTAATTCATAGTTATTTATTTTTTTGTCATATCCAAATATGTAGTGATGATTGCTGTAATATGTATGTTGATGTTGTCCAATGTCAGACCTCTATTTGATCATGTGATGATACAGCAGTTAGAAAATGTAAGAGAAACAAAAAGGAGAAAGTAGCAAAGCCCTCTAAATAAGATTCCTTTAGCTTTTTTAATATGAAGTCACCAGCCAAACACTGTAAAAATAATGAATGTACCTGCCATGGCGTTTGGCGTTTTGTCATCGCCATCTTGTTTTTTTATTGGTTTTTTTTTTTGAGCTAGAAGTGACCATATTTGGGTGAGAGTAGTAAGGGGTGGATATGACAGGGAAGTCAAGGACACTATAGGTAGACAGTTGGTGCTTCTGTGCTTCTTAAAGTCAAGGATACTTCCTTTGAAGGATGGGTCCTTCCAAATCGGGTCCTAGAAAGGCAAGGCAAGACATCCTTCCTAGCATGTGTGAACACACATTAGGCTCGTTTGAGATGAGCCAGGCCTGCGCAGATTCGATCGCTGGCGATCGCTGCACAATGCATGGCGTTTAGTTTTGCGTCCAACTTCATCCTGACTTGCTCTGACATCATACAAAAGTGGACAGCGATAATCTCGCGAGAGTTAGGTGGCCACACTTTTTAGAACCGGGTGCTGCAGTTGCTCTCCACCAACTGCAAGACCTGGAGCATGATGGGAAATGCCTGGCTCTCACCTGATCTACCAGCTTTTTGTCACGGCCTCCTGCTGCAGCCACCTGATCTCGTCTACTTCCCAAGCGAGGCGCAGTTCATCTCAAACGAGCCTACTGAAACAGACAAGCAAGTACCTAGGTGTGTGTCACTGAAGAGGCCCCGCCCTCAATTCCAGCAAATCATGCGCAAAGAATTGTGGGTGCTTCATGCCTTCTGAGGATACACACATGCATCCTCGAAAATTGGAATTTAAAGGATCCTTGACATTGACACAGTCCCTCGGTGGGATCCAGTGACATAGCGTCCTTGAAATTCAGATTTTGAAGGATCCGTTCTTGACTTTGAGAAGCACTAAGTCTGACACTCAAAGTGGCCCTGCCTTTAATTATGGTTAACTTTAAACGTTAATAAAATGTAAGCAGGTGAGTTATACAAAAATTCACACTGTACAGTTGTAAGGAATGTTGAAATTATCTATAGATACCAAAACTTTTCTTTTGTACCAGGCTGTCAGCATGTTCATTGGACATTTTAACATGGGGATCTATGGTGATTAGCTGACTTCATTTCTAAGTGTTCAAAGTACTTCAGTTTTTGGCAATTGTTGGCGTCATTTTTCAGCTTCATTTGTGTGTGTGTGTGTGTGCATAACCAGTAATAGCGTGAACTGGGGGCTGATTCGCAAAGTTTACAACTAGCTGGAGAACATGGTGGTTGAAGGTACTTTTTCTTGTGAAGTTTCAGTTTACTAACTAGCTAAATTGATTCTTTTTTAGTTTTACTTCAGGTCTCATCAATTATAACCTGGCTGAACAGATTTAAAAACACCACAATTCCCCACTCGGATCACAAAGCCTCTGAACATACTATAAATGCAAGTGATGACTCATTGGAAAGCCAAAGGGGAGCACAGCAGGACAGCTTTTAAATTAAGTCTCTGGACCGAGCTCTGGCAGCGATATTGAACAGAATGTAGAGTATACCTAAAATTTATACAGCACATCCGACCCTGCTGGTGTGATATTTATATCAAAACAACATTAAATACTCAGGACATAAACTATTGGATATGGATGTTTACCAGAATCGTGGAATAATTCTGCTGAAGATCCATCTGTAATGAATGTAAAAAGATAAAAACTAATTTGTAAAAGAGCAAGCAATCTGTGTTGGAAAACATTTTTTTTTGAAGTGTTTACAAAAAAGACAGAATTGGTCATTGGGATTTATTTTGTCATACACAGTAGCATTCATCCTCGCTCACAGATGCTGAGGCATATGGGCGACCCAAGCAACAGCCATCTTTTCTCAAGAGTGATGTGTTTCCTCTCTCCCAGCTGCTTGGCGTAGCACTCTCCCAAAAAACTGCGCTTGGAGATGACAACAAATCAACACTGAATAGGCTCTTAACGGAGCGACCCTTGTCACACAGCCTTCAAAGAGAGTGCTGAAAAGTCGTTTTACCACTTTGCCTGTAATTCCAGGTCCATTTAGGCTCACCTTTTAAATTCTGACACTCAAAAACAGATGATTACATTTCAAAAGTTTATTTTTTCTTGTTTTTCCGGCCTGACTGAGTCACAGAAGGTGGCAAACAACAAGCACTCAGGTTTGTGGATGCTGATGCGTGACTCATAGTTTTGCTGGGTGATTAGCTTGATAATTAGCTGGATATCCACCAGTCAGATGTCTTCCAGCACACAGACCTGGCAGAGAAAACAAGCTTGTTCTACAGAAATTTCATTAGCATCCACCTTGCAGCCTCTTTTTTCTGTTTTGATTGACACTTGTGTATGTAATTAGGCCTGTTAACCAAAAATGTTCCACAATGTGTCCTGCACTAATAAGGAAGATATGACTCATATATATACAGTACTATATATACCCCATCTTCAGCCAAGAACTTAACACTTCTCATATTATTTAAAACTCACTTGTTTCAAAGTAAGAAACAAAAGTTGAAATTCATAAGCATTAAAATTCACTCTCTTTTCACTATACTGTCCGACTTAGTTTGTTATGAACATTAGCATATGATGGCTAACATTAGCAAACTTTAGATATTTATATTGTTATTTATATTTTTATTATTTATATTTGCTCTCTACTTATTCTTCGATTACATTTATTCTTTATTTTTTCATGTCACAGGTTAACATCTCAATCACAAGGAGTAAAGACATAATGCCAAATGTAACCCATCTGTAGTGCATGGATGAAGGGGATGGCACAGGTACATTTAGGGCATGTCCAATGCCACTTTTGCCAGTTAAACAGCGCATATCTGGGCACAAAGTAAGGCCCAAGGGACATTCATTCATTCATTCATTCATTTACTGTAACTGCTTATCCTGTAAAGGGTCGTGGGGATGCGTGAGAGGCGGGGTACACCCTGGACAGGTCACCAGACTATCACAGGGCTGACACATAGAGACAGACAACCATTCACGCTCACATTCACACCTACAGGCAATTTAGAGTTACATATTACCTGCATTCCTTTGGATCGTGGGAGAAAGCCGGAGCACCTGGGAAAAACCCACACTACACTGACACAGGGAGAACATACAAACTTCACCCAGAAGGGCACCCCCACCCTGGGGTTCGAACCAGTACCCCTCTTGCCTTGAGCTGACAATACTAATCACTGTACCACTGTGCCACCCAAGTGACAGAGGGGCTGTACTCAATTAATAATAGGTATGTTTTGGATGTAGCATGAATTCAACCAATCAAAGTGTCATCTCCCATTCCCTTTAAAAGCCAGGAGTGCCTGGCACACTGCTATTTACATGTTGTTTCTGCAGATTGGAGAAACAAGTGGTTTACTGCTGAGTAATTCAGTAAGGGCGGTGATGTCACCGCAGCAAATCTTATGGAACATTTAAGCAGCAAACTAAAAACCGTTGCTTTAAATTTAACAGAGGAAACAGAACTAAGCTTTTAGGTTTTGAAATAATCAAGTAAAGTTAGGCTGCTTTGCATGTGTACAGCGTCTCTTTTAATGGGGAGTCCAACAGCAGCTCTGCTCTGCTCTGCTCTCTGCTATGTTCACATTTTAGAGAATGTAATTAATATTTTCCTCATTAATGATGTATAATTTCACCAATCTGTGCGTCCCTGTCTGTGTAAGAAGTAGAGTGAATGTGTATGATCCAGCCTATGTTGGCGCATTTTCTATCTGTATTATGCACTCAGAAAAATACTGCGCCATGCACTTGACCACTCCTCATTATAAGACCTACACGGCCATGGGCGCACAGATGAGTGCAAGTACTTTTGCTACTTATGCCCTGTCCATTAAAATGACAACTGCATCGGTCTGCGTCTCTTATAATGGGTAGTCAGACAGCAGCTGTGCTCTGCTCTCTGCTATGTTCATATTTTAGAGAATGTAATTAATAATTTCCTCATTAATGATGTATAATTTCACCAATCCGGGCATCCCTGTCTGTGTTGGAAGCAGAGTGTACATGTGTTATGACAATATTCTGAAAATGAAAACGGCATCAGTCTGAATATGGCAATAACTGTCCAGCTGTTCTGTCTGATGCTTTGTGCTCGGTATAAGATAGAGATTGTAAGAGATGTGATTGTAACAATACAACATATTCTATAGAACGGTTTGTATGGCATCCTACACACAAGCACACACAAAAGTTTTTATGGTATCATGCTTATTAGCGCCCCACGAATGACGTTACATCCTTCACATATAATAATGTAATTAATGTTAAGTTATGGAAGTTAAGTTTAGGCAAGTTACACTAGTTAGGTTTAGGAAAGGAACCATGGTGAGGATGTACCTTAAAATGACTTAAAGTTCACACGGTTCTGAACACACGTCTTTAGGATAAAGTCAAGGAGGAAAGTCTGGATTTATTTTGATTCATCCACCACCCCTAACCCTAACGCCCTAACCCTTACTTGCTTCCTAACAAGGCTGCTCAGGACTGCCTCCTTGTTTACCACCATCAGCACATTAGTCACATGATCTCAGCCAAAATTTGTGGGATATGTACGAATTTAATACAATAGCCTGAACAATAGCACAAGCAATATTATCTCCTGGTCATACCAGACCAAACAAGACCGCAGCAGCAAAACCTCTGGCTGAGTTCACTTGTGCAACTGTGCAATTTACTGCTTTTGAATTCAGCTTTTACTTTGTAAGAGGAATAATGTGTTATTTCATCCTAATCTCATGCAGTGTTCTCAACCGTCAGAGTACAGTATGAAAGTTGGTACATAATTCATATGCACAGTGCTTTAATAGTTATATAATATATACAAGAAATGTACTACCTTGGGGTTTAACCTACATGTATGCAGTATGATGAAGAGACGTGAATATGGGTTTGAGACCAGCCCGACAGATTGAGGTTAGACCTTAAGCTTAAGACTCATGCAAAACTTGCAGTTCAATTACTCGTATAGAATAACTCTGCCACAGATGAAAATAGGATTGCTGAAAAGTGTTTACATTTCCAAATAGTAAAACTGCCACATGTTGATATAATGTATGCTGCTTACTGAAGGAAATCCCTGGAGCAAGTGGGGAGTAAATGCAATATGCACTCAAACACCTTTGCCAGGTTGAAATGAATATAAATAGAATGTGGTGTGTTGGTTCAAAGGTTCTCTGTTGATACCTAGTGGCTTGTGTCAGTGCAACTTCCAAAGCCTTCCCTGCACATAGACAAGATGGTTTCTGGAAAACTCCATCCCCTGCGGCCACTAGCCTGGAGGTGTGTAACGCTGAGAGTCTCATTAAAAAGATATAGTAGGTTCATGCCACGGGGGTTAGGGGAGCACTCTCTCCACTTTAGGACTATAAACCTCCCTCTCTTCCCAGTGACCGCTTTGCTGATGCTTGAAGGTAGCCCCAGGACAGCTGTGCCAGGCCTTGAATGTGGTTACCATCTCAAACAGAGATGCATGATATGGATTGTTTTCCCAGCTGATGCTGGTAACCAATAATTAACTGACTCTCATGGCTGATACGGGTCATAAGAACCTGTGGTTTATGTACACCTGAGTGTAAGAAAGGCTGAGCTGTGGTGAGCAAAGAGAAATTATTACATATTCCATAGCTCTGACCTACCATATCTAACTGACATCACTATTGTAACACAAGAAATATAAACAACAGTCATAAGATTCATTTATTTTCTTCCAGTAAAGCACACCAAAAATCTCCCTAAAAATACTTTTTTAGAATATTATGCCCACACATTCAAATTAAATGCCTTAACATAATCTGTTAAATGAGGCATGTTAACATTTTATACACAAGTAAATGAAACAAAAAGTAAAATGCATCTCTTAATACATAAATAAAGGCTTTGTGTTTCACACCCTGCAGCCCCTCCACCTCCCCGCCACCAGTAGAATACTGCAGTGGAAGTGTGAGCTCTGCACTGGGGACAGTTGGTGGGAATTCACTTGTACACACAGTGACAGGGCTAACTAAGCATCATACATCTAATGTTACCTAACAGAGATTGACAGGTTTAACGACTGAGTCTGCTGAGTTTGCTACTGTGTTGGCTTGTGCTAACCAAGCAGACCTACCATTCGCTGTGAGTAAAGCAGCTCCAGAGACCGTCTTTCAGTGGTGCATCTAACCTGTGTAATGGCAGCAACAGAAAGTTTGCTGATTTGGAAGGGAGTCAGGTGCTCAGGGAGCAGACCCTTGGCACACACATGTCGTCTTCCTATAAAACAGTACAAAAGGTCCACGCTGGCAAAAACATGTTTGGCTCTCTAATCAGTGTGCAGCACTTGTTTTTCTTCTCTGTGTATATTGGTAGATCACATATCAACTTTAAAGGTGCATACTGCCACCACTGTATCAGAATGTGTAGATGCTGCACTTGTTTAAGAAGTATTTCACTGCTGGAAAAATGGTCATGTCATAAAACTGGACTGTCTGTGCAGTAGAAAGACGCAAATACTTTTGAAACTGGTGCTACATGACCAGAGGAAACGGAGAAAAAGGGCTGTTGCATTTACTTTTTCTCTAAATGCAGAAAACCAGAATGAACTGCGCCGCACTGCAACAACAAACACTCCTGCTGGTGGGTGAGGTAGTGCAAACTTGTCTGTTTTGACAAAGGAAACAATATGGCCACCATCTGGAAACAACTGATCTTGAACTACAGTCAAACAGTGCACTAAAATATGTTTCTAAAGACATTTTAGTCAAGATATAGGCAACACCATACCAGAATCTGATCAGCAATGTCTATTTTTGCATTTTGATTAGAGTTTAGTGTGAGTTTTAGAGCTAAAGACTGACGGCTTTTTGTATCCGTGATGGTGGGCATATGAAAATGTGGATGTGCAATCTGTGTTTCGAGCAACAGCCCTATGTATGTTGATCTGGGCGCTGTTAAGATGTAGGGTTTATCATAGTTCATTTACACATACTACCCATATTGTTATGATACAATGCTCGTTGAAAATCAGCAGAATATCATTTTAAGCAATTTAGCTTTGGCTCAATTTATCCACTATAAATTAATTATCGGAATAATACATAAAAAATATATAAATAAATTTCCCATCATCGACCAGAAAATTATTGGCTGATATGTATTGTGCATCTCTTTACCAACACACTGGCGAGGGCTTGTGTGCAACAGTAAGTTTAGATAAAAACTACAGTAAGTTGAAAGGAGGCAAAATGAAAAGAAATAAACTGGCTTGTGATCAATGGGGCCTGTGGTGGGTGCAAACAGAGCTTAAAAGGAAAAGTTATTTCTCTAAAGGGACTCAAACGATCCTCTGAAATAAAATGAAAGCACACACATGGCGAAGCCCAGCGAAACAAGCACACCCACGTTCATGCGTGTGCGCCGCTAACACACAGCCGCAGTTCACTCGCACTGATGAGCTGACAGAGTGTAAATTACAAAGTAATTGGTGGCTTCAAGATGCTCATCATAACACCTGTGGGTTTATCATGCAAATATTCTCCTCTGTAACTCCAGACTTCTGTAGACTCTCTTCCTGTCAGATATCCTACGCAGACGCAAGTGTTCACCTAGTTCTACTGAGGATAGATTAACTTGTAATTACTCTCATTCTCCTGCAACAGCCTGTGTTGCAAATGCACAGAAATTGACTGAGGCTATTAACTTATTTACAATGTTAGATTGATAGTAAAAGAAGATAGAAACATGAGTGTGTGAATAGACATGGTGTTAATCTGCCTTCTTCTCGTTGGTTTGTTTTCATTTTAAACAACTGACCATGAAAGCTTTATGAAAGTGTTACACACTCTACCGTGCCAAAGCCAAAAAAAGAACCTTATTGTTGTTCATCAGCATGTAGATGAGAGGTAAATGTATTCATCTCCTACCGAGGAGAGGCCTGATCTGTATTCATATCCTCATTTGCATATTTCCCAATGATCTCTCTTCATCTACGCGCTCCCTCCCTCTCTCTGTGTTTGTTTTATCACAGAGCTCTGACAGTGAATTTACTTTTTCCCTCATTTTATCATATTTAAAAAAAGAATTAAGTTTGATATCCAGGGGGCATGGAGTTTCTTTGATAGGATACATGTTAATTAAAGTAGTAACATTTGTAGTCTAACAGTGCTGGTGAATATGTAGAGAGGAGGGTGTCACAGTTCTACCACACAGTTTAGCTATGCATGGAATATTTGTTCGATCAATGTAACATTAAAGCCACTTAGGCGTATTGATTTACTCGCTGATTAATGTGTCATCAGTTATAAATTTTCTTTATGGTCTCATTTTAGATATTGGACCAAAGAGAGACATTTCTACTCAGTGGACCCGTGGAGATGACCTATTTACTCGCCACACTCAGCCCTTCTCTTTTACTCCACTTTAAGGTACAGTAAATCCTTGTTACATATGCACCTAGGCCTCCTTATCTCCATTATTTTACTTTTAATATATGTATGCACTGAGGTGACAAAAACTCCCAAAGCTCCCACATCTGTGATTTAAAAAAACATATCTGAGGCTCTGGATTCACATCAAAGATTGCCACTGTGCCCGGCAACGGGAGCCGCACCGCCATAGTGAATGTCTTTGATTCCAATGCATTATTCAAGACTCACTCCTATACATATTCACCAATCTGGAGTCAATTGAGCTGCAAGGCTGTACAACTGCTGAGATGTTCCCAGTCAACCAAAATTTTAGAAGTACAGGCAGTCTGAGAGGAGCTGCTGAGAACAGTCAGAGAGTGATAAAATTCAATAAGAGTCAATTGCGTGAAATGTTATTCAGAAGTTTGGAGAAAAAAAAAAAATGTGTGTGTGTGGCATTTGTTGAACTACTGGCTAGTAGGCACAATGTTTTCAGGTTGTCCATACGTCAGTCCCATTCTCCTCAATGTGATATTTCAAGAACACCTTGAGGAAATTTCTTCAAATTTGGCACAAATGTTCACTTGTACTGAAGGATGAACTGATTAGATTTTAATGGTCAAGGGTCGAGGTCTCCTTGACTTCCTTTTCATTTCATTCTCATAAATGGTATATCTCAAGACAGACTCCAGGGAATTATTTCAAATTTGGCACAAACATTCACATGGATGCAAGGATGAACTGATTAGATTTTGGTGGTCAAGGGTCAAGGTCACGATGACTTCCTGTTCATTTCATTTTCGTAAACTGTATATTTTGAGAGGGATTTGAGGCAGTTTTTACAAATTTGGCACAAACGTCCTCTTGGACTCAAGGATGAACTTATTAGATTTTGGTAGTCAAGGTCACTTTGATTCCTGTCTGTTTCATTCTCTTAAATGGTACATCTCAAGAGGGAATCGAAGGAATTATTTCAAATTTGGTACAATGTACACTTGCACTCAGTAATAAACTGATTAGATCGTGGAGGTCAAAGGTCAAGGTCGCTGTGACCTCGTGTACATCTCATTCTCTTGAATGTAATACCTCAAGAAGACCTTGATCAAATTTCCTCAGATTTGACACAAACGTCCAGCTGGACCCTGTACTAAACAGTTTAGATTTTGAAGGTCAAAGGTCAAGGTCACTGTGACCTTGCAAGGCAGTAGTTCTATTTTTTTTTGTCCAGTAAGAGTCAGAATCTCCATTCAAAAATGGCCAACTCTAATAATACTGGCCATGAAATAATTTTAGTTTCCTAAGCTGTTCAGGTTTCAGTTGTGAAAGTGGAAACTGCTTTTGTAATTCCTCCTTGAAGGCATTTATTTACAGACATTCACTTCAGTGTACAGTACAAGGTACAGAACGGTTTGGATGAACGGGCTTGACATACTCCAGATGCAAATGCATTCTCAGTTATGATCCTCTTTTTTTTTCATGACCAATGAAACTATACTGCGCTTTAAAAGAAAAAAGTCCCAATCTTAAAAAGATCCACGACTGCATTTTGTTCCCATTTTGCACCCTCTACCTCACACTTGAAGTCGTTGTGTATACTCCACTTCCCAGCATAAATCAATATACTTTGAGCCAAATGTCAACATTGGTTAGAGAGAAAGCAGCGGGCAGAGGAGACAAAAATACAGAGAAGGCGCATTGATTCATTATATAAGGTGGTTTGTGACATTATACAGTGGATCTCTGGTCAAAAGTGTAAGTCTCTTAAAGGGCATTGCAATTCATTTACCAGCGCGACAGGGAAACTTTTGGGTATTTTGGTGTGCGTGTTTCACAGATCATATATCAGCTTTTTGTTTCAAAGCTCGCTCTTTTTTAACTCATAGCTCTCAGACTTAACAGATACTGGTCTCCGGCTTATTGATTGCTTCGCATTCAGCAGACTTCATTAGAGCAGTGCTTACTAGTGGCAGCACGTTTTGTTTGATCAGTCATTAGCAACTAATCATTAATGTGTCTGAACATTTCCCTTTTATCTTTTGGAAAGACTTATCTGGGGAGGCGTTCAATCACTCGAGCCCCGGCGAGGTTGAAGAATACATTTGCGCCTTTTGTGATCAAAACTTATTATCTTCCACGCTTGTGCATCTACCGAGTGCGTTCTTGCTCTTGTTCTTAGATCTCGGAGCAGGTTGAGATAGAGCGAGTCAATGAAAAGGTGTTGAGACTCAAAGATTATTTATTTAGGAGTGGAAAAGACAGAGGCGCTCTGCGTCTCTTATCAGCAGAGGATGAAATCTTTTTCATATGCCATCAGATTTTCCAAATGGTACTTCTAAGCCCGACAATTGATTCGTATCATAACCCTTTTCTTCCTTGTACACAGCGTATCGCAGATCAGTTATGCATGGCTTCGGCTCCATATGTGTTGAATGTTGTGAATTAATCAGTTTGCATACGTATGAGGTGAGGCAGACAGATAGAAAGACGTGGGGATAATTAATTGGATCTTAGTTGGAGTTGACATTGACACACAGTAATGCTCTGCATTAGTAATGTGATGTTTTACATTTGTAGTAAGATCATGCATGCATTATTGCATGTTGACTACATCTACCCCACCTTAATTGGCTTATGTCTCCAAATGACAGCATCTGGAGCACTGTTTTGTATTAAAGGCATTTGCAAATTGCTTCTTTTAATGATTTTTCTCCCCGGCTATTTCTGTCTTCTGTTCTTTTCACTGATTCATTCTTCTCTCACAACATTTTCTTTTCCTCTGCAATCCTTCTTACTCTCTTGCAGCTCTTTCCTCACACACCTACTTTCATCATCCTCCTTCGTACCATCTTCAGATATTTACATCCCTCTTACATCCCCATTTACTCTCCTGCTTTCTCCATCACATCTTTCTCCATTTTTAGAAAAGCACAGGCAGGCTAAGTGAGCAAACGCTGCAGCCAGAGACTCTGTGATTGATAAATCCCTCCTTGCCAGTGACAGGGGCCTCCTCAGCTCCAATCACAGTACAAATTGGCTAAAATGCCTCCTGGTGTTTATGCACAGCCACAGTTAGTCGGCTGCTCTCTGGTTTAATAAAAGCCAAAAAGAGTCAGAGGATATAAATGAAGGAAAACCTGTGCCAGTAATGTCAGGTTTTTTTATGCCTCTGCACCGGCAATAGCCAGGGCTGGAGGCATTATGTTTTCAGGTTGTCCATATGTCTGTCCCATTCTTGTTAATGTGATAGCTCAAAAACACCTTGAGGGAATTTCTTCAACTTTGGCACAAATGTCCACTTGGACCAAAGGATGAAGTAATTAGGTTTTGGTGGTCAAAATCACAGTGATGTCCTACCCGTTTCAGTCTTTTAAATGGTATAGCTTTAGAAGGACTTGAGGGGATTATTTCAAATTTGACATGAATGTCCATTTGGACTCAAATATAAACTGATTAGATTCTGATGGTCAAAGGTCAAGGTCAGTGTGACCTTGCGTTGAATGGGATATTTCAAGAAGACCTTCATTGTATCACCTCAAATTTGGCACTCTAGGACTCTAGGATGAACAGATTCGATTTTGGAGGTCAAATTTCAAGGTCAATATGACTTCTGTCCGATTCATTCTTGTAAACGGTATATCTCAAGAAGGACTCCAGAGAATTATTACAAATTTGGCACAAACATCCACTTGGAATCAAGGATATTATGACTAGACTTTGGGAGTCAAAGGTCAAGATCACTGTGACCTCATCTGTCTTATGAGTGTGATATCTTGGTAATTTCCTCAAATTTGGCACAAATGTCCACTTGGATTCAAGGATGAACTTAATGCATTTTGATGGTCAAATGTCAAGGTCGCTGTGACCATGTCTGTCTTTTTCTTATGAACGCAATATTACATGGACACTTTGACGGAATTTCCTTAAGTTTGGCACAAACATTCACTTGGACTCAGTAATAAACTAATTAGATTTTGAAGGTGAAGGACACCTTGGTGTGACCCTGCATCTGTCTCATTCGCTTGAATGCAATATCTCAAGAATACCTTTATTGAATTTCCTCAAATCTGGCACAAATGTCCACTTGGTCTCAAGGATGAACATTAGATTTTGGAAGTCAAAGGTAAAGGTCACTGTGCCATGTGCCTTGTTCTGGCCATTATTCCACGCCATATTTCAAGAACAGATGGGGAGAAATTTGGTTGGACACTGAATTGGTGACACTAATCTTGGGTGTCCACCTTGAAACAGGGCTGAGTGTGTAA
>JAPZEB010000015.1:17077553-17088592 GCA_029783705.1 Chaetodon striatus | reverse complement strand
GTAGCATATTAAAATGAGATGACTCAGACTGATGATGATGCTGCGAGACCCGCTGCGCCAGCAGAGTAGCAAAGGATAACATGTTTGTCTCATTCTTGTCTCCCTTCAACCCCGCTTTCATTTTTGGTCAAATGAGCAGAAGGCATTGGTGCTACAGTAGCTGGACTCACACACTGCTGCACACACACACAAAAATAACAAGATATTCTAACCGTATGTGACACAGACCTGGCCTTTCGCTGTTTTGAGAATCTGATCTATGTGGTTGTCAGGACTGGTCTGTGAGAGGAGGGTGAAATATGCCTTTATTATTGCTTTCAGTGAAAATTCAGCCAAAGTTAGGACTGTGTATTTTTGTCATGCTGTGAGCCAAGGGCATGGGTTCATTTCAACATTAAGGCAGTGGGCACATATGAAGCAAGGAGTTTTGGAGTCCTCTGCAAGAAATTTTGGCCGTCAAACACTTAATTTCCTACATTCTGGTGAGTTTTTACACACCAATTTGTGCATTTTCAAAATTAATATATGATGTAAATGTCTTAAATTTTGTCAAAATAAAATCCCCTGCTACTTTCAGATGCACATGTTCTAGAGGAGACATGTCTTCTGCACCCCCCCTAAGATCAACAGCCATGCTTGGAGCTCTCAGGGAAGTTTACAGAGGAACTATCTATCACAGATGTAATGCTGTCATGAAATTGGTTACAGCCAGTTTGTAAAGACCTTTGCACACTGAGTCAGTTTTTTGCAGATGCATTTTTTTTAATCCATCATCTGAAAAAATGTCCTCCATCTCCATCTCCGTCTCCACATCCTCCTCCTCGTCATCATCATTCGCCTGAATATGGCTATCTGACCTGTTGAACGTGAGCTATCTGACTTATGAAAGGATACTGTGTGACCCCTTCCTCTGTCTTGTCACAGATATGTCGCGCTGCCACATTTTCTTCACTGATTCTTGGTCAAATGTCTCTAAAGGCTAAAATCTAACCTGTTCTGAAACCTTTAACGATGGACTAAAATTTTAGACTCAGTGAGCAAATGTGATTGACACAACCTGAGGTCGTATTTATTATATTTATTTATTAAACATGCAACAATTTCGGATGAAAAAAACAGACTCAAAGACCTTAAGAAACACTTTTTTTTAACACTTTATAAGCCTAGTTAGATAAGGAGATTTGTACCAGTTGCATCTCGAGGCTCTCAGTAGAGAGACTGGAGAAATATGGTTCCAACAGTTCCAAATTAGTTTTAGTAGCTAGCAAGACAGCCATTTAGAGTCAGCACAGTTTTGAGTAGGAGAGTAAATCACAAGTTTCATTGCATTACAGTCCTGTGATATATTTTCTATGGACAGAGATACAATTTTTGCTGATATCACAAAGTGTGCTGTGATACAATTGAATCAATTCAAGGCCTGTGATGGATATGATACCATATCAGTACCATAGCATGTGCCTGGCTGCTAGCACTGTTTAAAGGTTGAGGAAGGAGCTGTGCTTGGATGGAAATGGTGACCAAGATATGCCATGGGAATTTCAAAATAAAGGCATGTCTTAAAGATGATAATAGGGCTGGGCGATATGAGCAGAAATTCACATCTTGGTATTTATAGGCTGACTGGCGATGCATGTTATATATCTCAGTTGTTAGTCAAAGCCACATTTGAGATGACAGTGATCAAAATAAAATGCAAAGACAGATTTTTTTTTTCCACAACATGTAAATGGGCTGTACGTTAACATTTAGCACACAGCACTGGAGCTAAGGAGGTTTAAAGGTTTGCAGCACAGGACACAAAACTATAACATGACTATAAACGTGTCAAGTAGGTTTGGAAGTATTAAAAATCTTCGTTGGAGTCATTTTCCACTGCCCTTAAAATGAATGTAGTTCTAGAAAGTGATTTCAATATTTTCATTCATCAACAGAGAGGCCGAGGGAGGGAAGGAGCCAGAGACACTTTGTCCGTGTTATATACGTCCTGTACATGAAATGTCTGTGTTGTCGCTGCATTTCTTAAACAGATCTGTCGCCTGCATCCAGGCGCTATCTTAATGTCACATAATAGACTACAATTACCAAGAATATCTCATATCTTGCTTGACAATATATTGATATATCGTACATCGTCGTTATATATCACCCAGCCTTACATGATAATATGTATTGCACTGATGATACTAAACTGTCGATCGTTGAATTGATATGTTAATCCAGATGGATGTATGGTGACACTTAGTTTTGAGTGAAGTTTGAAAAGTGTAATGTAGCAGCAATTTCACTGTGAGAGCAGAAACTCTCAGACGCTGCACACAGCCAGTTGGACCAGTTGGTAATAATAATGGCTCTAATACGTGAGCCAACTGCTTGCTGTAGCACAATATCTCATTTTCTAAAATATTGAAACATTAAAGGTCCAGTGTGTAGGATTTAGTGGCATCTACTCGTGTGCCAGTCGTGTAGGAGGACTACGATGGCTGACGCGGAAGCACAAATGGCCCTATCTAGAGCCAGTGTTTGATTTGCCTGTTGTGGGCTACTGTAGAAACACGATGGACTCCATGGAAGAAGACCCGCTCCATATTTAGAGATAAACAGCTCATTCTAAAGTGATGGAAACATGGCTCTTATTTTCAGGTGATAAACAGCAAGGGATATCATACTCCATTTCTGCCAATATACCCCCCTGAATCATACACACTGGACCTTTAAACACACAATATACATTGCGTGAAGACTTGACTTTGTCTGAAGCCACCTTCGATGAAGCCAGGCTAATTGTTTCTCGCTGCTTCCAGTTAATGTGCTGAGCTTAATCCACGATTACGTAACAGCAGCTGCTCGGCAGATGTTGTGACCCACTTTGTTGACTGATATGGATTTAGAGTGATTATTCAATATTTAATCAGATTTGTGTATGTGATCACAGGCAGGGTCATGGATGCATGAAGGGTTTCTCCCCCAGAATGAGTCACCTTTTGGAAACAGAATTGCTGTTGAATAACACTCGGAGCAAAAAGACACTTAAGAGTTTGATAGATGCTTGTTAAACTTTTGATGACTCTGGGAAACCTCCAGCCATCACCAACCTGTCACACTATCATTTTCTCTTGTCAAATCTGCATGCCTGGTAGCGTCGCGGCTCGGCAGAATGCTAATCTCGCACAAAAGAAAAGCTCTCTGATAAACAGTGAAAAACATGCCACAGTGAAATTATACTTTTCATGCGGTTTAAAAAGAAAATTGGTTGGGTATTGAGTGTGAAAGATTGCAATCTTTATTTTGAAAACAAGAAAAGAAAGCTGGAGAGATTATATGCTTTTGAATTAACCATGGCTGATGAGTGTTTAGTTTAAATTTATGAATATTTATACCTCCTTTTTTTTTTTTTTTACTTATCCAACCTCCTATAGAAGCTTTAAAAAATCAACTTTGACAACTTTATTTTTGCCTGTTTTTCTGCATGATTTCTGACGCCACCAGCAGCAGGAGTCTACAGCAAAGCCGTCACTGAAATAAATCGTTAATGACCTTTAGTGCCTAAGAGGGCTCCGAACCACGGCCGGGGACCCAGGGTGATGGGCACTGAGCACCGGAGTGAGTGCAGCCGTTCCACACTGATAGTGCTGAATATATATGCCCTTGACATGACAAAGAGAGGTGGAGGGCTGAAAGTGGTCACATTGCATTAGCATCGAGCAGGCTTGACTGGCTGGCAGGGCAGTCTGACTGGAGCCCGGTGGTGGTAAAGGCAGTGCGGAGGAGACGAGGGGCAGAGGGTCCACCATCCTCGGGGCTTTGCACAGGACAGTCGGATGGGGTCAGTCAGCAAAACCAAGCAGCCACCCATCAATAATTAAATCAGTCACAGTCGATATATTTTGGCATGAGCGCCTGAGCACTTTGATCACAACAGAGGACCCCCACAACCGGCATCAAAGAGGAGAAATTAAGCTGCTTGTCTGACACACAGTGAGCTACACGTATGCGCTGATCTGCACACCTGCATTAAGAAACGTGTGTGTGTATACACAAGCGTGAAAGCCTTCTCTACATGTACCCATCTGTTTTTTCTCTTTTCAAAGTGAGTGTGCACAGCGAGCAGTCCATTGCTCTTTATGGAGAGGATGGCTTTTCACCAGAGCTGTGGCCCCTCTGTCAAATTAGATTAAGGGCTGCTTACTCATTATTGACAGGAGCCGCTTGCAGTAATGACCCATAGTGAGAGAGTCATTTCCTTTGATGGTAAGAACACAGGCTACACTGGACATTTCCCACAGCACATCTCTTTAGGGGGAAAAGAGCCCTTTGATGGCCATTAGATTTTTTGTGAATTATTCCACATTGCAGTGCTCGTTCTACGTCTGGCCGGCTTTGATCTAAAAAGCGTCTGTCTGATGTGTTTTTTTTTCTCTACACTCCCCTTCTTTGGCCCACCCTAAAGTCAGTTGACAGGGAGGTTAGACTTCATAAAGGCCCCGGGGAGTGTGTGTTGGCATTTCATTTATTTGAGTTGGAAAGATGACAGAAGTCGCATTTAATTACGGGGTTCTTGTGTCAACCGAGGAGATAAGGGGGTATGTAGTGAATGCACGATGCATACAGAATGAGGAATGAGCGTGGTCTGTTCTCTTCCACATTTGAGAAGATATCTGACCATTGTGTTGCATTGTACAGCACGGTGTGCTTCACCATTAATTTCTTTTCCCCACACTGTCTGCAGCAATTTGTGCATGTATGCATCCGAGCCTCGTGTGCCGTCATGTGTGTGTTTACATTATCTGTTTGCACACCTGCTTCAACGTGCGTTTCTGATTGTAGAGCCCCAGAGCTGTGCAGCCACGCTGTACATTCAGCAGGGTGCCCAATCAGCTGGCAAAGAGAAAGCCTGACATTGTGTGCAGCACTATGTGATTAACACCAGCCAGACTGCCAGCGGAGGCAGCTATCTGCCCCTGATTGGCTATTACACATTGAGAGTGCACTCTTAAAACATACCAGTCCACTTTTCCATTAGGAGCCAAGTTAAACAAGTGGTAAGTCATTCTCATCCTATCGTTAAACTCCTATTCAGATCAGATCTACAGAGAAAAGAGTGCGATATTGCTCCTGGCAGTTGGGCAGAAGAAGAAGTTGCTAATCAAGGCCCGGCATCCAGAGCTGACAGTATGCTTTACTACCAGTGACAGAGACTGATCTGTTGCTTAGCCTTGGTACCGTACGTCTCTGCAGCTGTAGATTTAAATGCAAGATTTGAGATGTCCTCCCTGTAAGCTCTTGGCCTGCCCAACCTGTCATGACTACTTCAACTCCGAGACTTGACTCATGTGCCATCTCCCCTCATCTCAGTGCATATGTTACCACTGACCTTTATAGGGCATGTGCGATGCTAACATTTCTCATGACAGCATGGTAACATTTTGCATGATTTATTTGTTTCCCCATAATGTCCATCTTTTTTTTTCTTTTTTCTCACCCCAAAGGTGTATTGATAAAACCCGGTACGCTGCGATCTTTCCTATTGGATTTTAAAACTTTGAATGGCACTATTTTTGTCCCTGCCACCAAAGCATGGTAAAATACCATGGCAAGTGACAATTAATAGATGCTTAAGGATTACGCAATCCTCTGCTCTACTGACTGCTGCAGGGTGTGGCCTGTGTGGTTGCTGTAATCGCTGACCCACTTCCATATATAATCATGATAGTTTCAGGTGCTGGTCCCATATTCAGCGGCTTGTTCCTTTAAAGCAAACTGGGCTTTGAAATTACTTTCTGTGTATTGATTAAACCCCAAAAAACTGTTCATTGGAATTAAATATTAAGATTTTTTTCCACGAAAAAAAAATCCCGCCTTTAAGCTTGTGCATACCTGCTCACCTTTGACTCTGCTCATCAAACACACAAACATCTGCTTGTAAGTGGTACTAGACAACATCATCCCTCAGTTTGACTACATTATCAAACAGCTAATATTGTGTTGCTAATAGGGCTGGGCATTGGTATACGATACCTTTAAGGTATTGACCAGAATAACCTATCTCCAGAGCCGCTCACCTTTGGCGAACATTCAGTTCAACATCTAGCCGGTTAGCATGAATCAACACAGCAGCAGCAGCGGCCTACATCCGACACCAACCTGTTAAACTGTCCCAGCAAACTCACATCGACACTAAAACAGCTCAACTCTGTTGTTAAACCTGTTAAAAACAACTAGGTGACGTTAGCTGTATGATGCTAATAGTTAGCCCTGTGACTGTGAGTGTGCGGGCAGCCGAATTCTCACAGCTGTCCACGGCGCAGAGCTCACACTCCTGCAGCAGCCGCTACAATCCGTACAGTCTGTTGTGTGGTGAAGTCCAGCGCGGTGTACTTGACGGAGTTGGTGGTTCAGCATGCTGAAATGCCCCCAAAACGTTTGAAAGAATGGCTGTATTACACGCCACTACATTCACATGATGGGTATCGATTGAGGTACTCTGTTGGTCTCACTTTGAGGGTACTGGTTTTGTAGTTTTTTAAACAGTTTCCAGCCCTAGTTCTTAATGTTAGCTTAACCCTGTTCCTGATTGCCAACATTGAGTACGTACCTATACCTGGCATCACCTCTGGTAACCTGCAAGTTGACAGGATTGGCTCCTTAGATTTGTGATATTACAAACTGGGAGAATCAAAATCTGTGTTGTTGAGATTGGTACACTGCAGTTCCAAGGAAATGCTCAGCCATGGCGTTGGCTGCTTATGTCACTTGTGTTATGTCTTGTAGCCTATAAAAGACACCATATGGACACGTTAACAAGGTTAAAGACTTGATTGCCACTGGAGGGGATCTTTAAAGAGAATGCAGTTAACAAAAACTGTCCACAATTGTTCTGTAGTGCAAACATGACTGCTGGCAGTGCTACACTGAACATGTTTCCTATGCGTAGTCTGAGGCGCAAACAGATTCTATAGGAATATAAAAAAAACAGTCGATTGCAGCTATAGAACAAATGACCTCACCCTGTCTTGGCCCCCAGCGTCCATAGCTGTATCCGGCTCTATGTGCACAGTTCAAAGCAATCTGCCAGGTGGAGTTAGAAAAGAGCACAATGTTGTCAAACAGAAATCAGATTTGCTCCACTCTCCATTAGCCTTAGCCCCTTCACTCTCCCCCCTGGAGATCACATTAAATGACATCTGCTATCATCAGGATAACCTGTGTCAGCTCCGTGACAAGACTGCAGATGCCGGGTCGCAGATTGCGAGGGGATGGAGGAAAGAGAATAGAGATAAAGGAGATACAGCTAGCTTAGGAGTTCTCACACTTACATTAGAGCTTGTTAAATCTGTCCCAGGATATAATTAACATATAAATCGATGCTGGTTCATAAACCAGGCATGGCACAGTTGATAGCAGCTTTACACCACTGGGAGGATAGAAAAGAAGGATGTATTTAGGGTGTATAGCTTCAGCTGCAGCTCATATCGCCACTCCAATAACGTACTGTAGGACATGGAAAATGTGATCAGAAATCATGCATGTTTCACGGGAGCATCTCTGGAAATGTGGTGGGTTTCCACTGCCAGGCTTAACTAGATAAGGGAGTCCACTGAGTGACAGCAGACTGAGCGGTTGTCAAAAGTAGCGATGCGTGACCCGGCTCTGGAGCATCAGCCACAACCAAATAGCTCTCCTTATCTTCTGACAGTACCATTTGGAGAGCTCACGCTCTTCTATCTGTCTCTCTTCCTCGCTCTTTCATTGCCATTGCCCCTCCCCTTTCCTCTTGGCAGTGCAAACGGGCCACTTCTGTTGACTCGGTAATGAGAAGATGGGTCTCTTTGTCACACTGCTTCTTTAGCTTCCACTTCATTTTAAGCAGCTCCTTTTTTGTTGCCTTTTTGAACATCTGTTTCTATTCTTTCCTGCCTCTCAAAGGACTGTTTGTTATCTAATGTCACCTCTTTAACGCCAATAGCTATCGTAGCCAAGCAGGTTTTTATCTCCGCAACGCCTTTTAAGAGACAACACCACGCTGTCTTTGAAACATGTATGCATTGTGTTTCTGTTGAATCACCCAAGCTGCTAACCTCTTGAAGCCCTCTTTGAGCAGGCCTTCTTGCAAACGCTGCCTAATTGTATTTATTGTGCAGTATAGTATGCATGCTTTGTGGCTCTCCACTGGATACAACACTACCTCCAGGCTTCTGTCCAAGATGCTCCCATTGAGTACTAATCATCTGGCAGAATGCGAATTCTGCTTTTCTTGAGGAAATCATTATAAAGCCTCACAAAAAAAAGCAGCTCCAAATAGCCAAGGCCCAGACATTGTTGGACTGAGGCGTCTGCACAGGCGCCTGATTAAAAAAGAAGCATGGGCATTAATTGGCCAGCTGATGTTAGGTTGTCAGCAGTGGCTGATGGCTCATTATGCTGCTGGAGCAGAATAGGAGGAGGATGAGAGATGAGCGCGCCCCCTCACATATTCCGTTTTGGCCATGCTTAAACCGAGCACACCCTGTAATTTCAGCATCAACACATCACTCAAAGGGTCTGGGGTATTAGATAAATAAAATCTGTCATTCCCATGGATACAAGCTCGGTGGGAGCTGCGATGGAGAGCTGGGTATGATTGTGCATGTGTGTCTGTTTGTTTGTGAAGCAGGGATTCATGGGGACAGTTTGCTTGGCTAATAGGGTTGGCGGGCAGCACAGTGCTCTCTCAGGCGAACAGCTAATTAGCAGGAGCAGATGAGAACATGGTGAGTGTGTGTCCGGGATCCAAAGACACACTGCTCAACCAACCAGGAACACGCTGTTTCCCCTCTGCCCAATGAGAGGCCCTGAGCCCGTATCTCCTTTCCTTGTTTAGCGTCCACCCAGCCAATCGCTGACATCTTAACCTTTAACGGACTCTCCCGCCTTTCCCGTGAAGCTTCCATTTACCATGGCAACGACATGTGTCAAATGGCTACTTAGCCCAGAGGGAATCTCACAAAAACAGAATCCATCAAGTTCAGGGTCATTTAACGTTCACATTCCCCATTGCCGCTGCTGCAGATGAACAATTGGAATGCGAGGAGGACTGTCCTTGAAATGGAATTGAGATTTTTGTGCAATAAGAGAGAATCTAGGAGCACAAAGGATGAATCTCTATGGCAGCACATTGTGATGATGTACACCTTTCTTTTCCATCTGAGATAGCCGAGACCTTGTAGCTCTAGGCAGAAATATTCTTCCAGTTTGACAATGGGCTCGTGCCTGTTATACAAAATGAATTGCGTTTAATAAAACAAAGGCAAATATCTGGTCTGTGAAGAATCTATAATCTTCCTGAATCAGCTCTCTACACTCAATCATAGAATACCACATTGCTGTAGCCCACTTAAGGTTGGGTCGGTGTAAGATTTTTCAAACCTGTTTGATATTAAGCCAAACACCAGGCTAGACCTGTATACCAAATTTTACCAGGTGTCGTTCTTGACTCTGCAGCCACAACTCAGTGGAAGACAACACCGTGTCAGTGTCTTGACTGCTGCGTCTCAACATACGTCACAGTGCTCTCTGTCCATACTGAATCCATTAAAAATGCACTTCTGTTGCATTAGGTAAATAAACCACTTACTTATCAGCTGTATGCTTGAGATCAGACCAGAGATGTAACCACTTAAAAGATGCGAGAGTACTTGCTTTCTCCCTACGTTTGGACTTTTATTACAGATAACACATTTTATATTGAGATTTTTACTGGAAATGACATACATTATAGCCAACAGCAAATAGGTTGTTATTAGCGATGGTCATTCACCAGAACATTTGAGCGCCCTGGTGATCTCCCTCCAGCCAGCTGCCACTGTGTTTTCATGTTTGTCATGAAATGAGACTGTATCCTATGGATAATTCCTCATTTCCTCTTCATGAATCACCCCGTTCCTCATCCATTAGAGGCACTTTCAAAGTAAATGACAGGAATAAGTAGAAAGCAGGCGTCTAACAAAAGTTCAGCTCAAAATGGCACCTTTTAAATCCACATGTTGCCATATTTTTACAGTTTTAATTTTCTCGAGGGACTACCTCTGCCAAATCTCATCTCGTCACCCCAGAAAACACATGAACCTTCTATTAAACAAAGACAACGTGTGACCCTTGTCTTCCCTTCCACCTTTACTGGAATTTTTTGTTTGTTTGTTTGTTTTCTTTTATTATTTTCTTGAGCTTTTATTGCCTTTAATATAGAGCAGCTGGAGAGTGACAGGAAAGAGGGGGGGAGAGAAGGGGTATAACACACAGCAAAAGGGCCGCGGGTCAGAAGTGAACCCAGGCTGCTGCTAAGGACTCAGCCTACATGGGCACAGCCTGTACCAGGTGTGATAGAGGTCCAACACTCTACTGACATTTGAGGTCTTTCATGTTGCCGGTGCTCTGCAGTAAAGTGGCGCTTGTTGCTAGACACCAGGGGCTCTTTGCAAACAAACAAATTATTATATGTTACAATCACATTGTCAAATGGTTTATTATTGACACAACACAAGTTGGGTTTAGCACAGCGATGCCATCAGCACAGGTTGTTGTTGACAAAAGCAGCTGTGGCTCAGGAGGTGGAGCGGTTTGTCCACTATTTTTTTCTGGCTCTTTCAGTCCACATTATCAGGCAAGATACCCTACCCCAAATTGCTCCTGACAGCTATGCTATCGGTGTGCCATGGGTGTGATTTTGCATTTGAATGGCTGAAGCCCCGTTTCCACCAAACACTTTCGGTGTGGTTACCCAAAAGTAACCCTTCAGACATGGAACTTAGACCCTAGTGTCTCCATCACAAACCGTACCCTTAAATGTGGTTGGGGTTGTTGTCACTCACTGCTCCGTCCAGCACTCACTGTATTTCCTTATTCCTGGTGACGCCGCTGGAAGTCTGCACCTTGTTTATCGTCCACAGAACGAGGCTGCACACTGACATTTTCTGAACAAAATAGAACAGGCTGCAGTGAGAGTCTCTCTCCATGGGATATTTAAAAATAGCGGGTTGGTGCATTTAGTCCTTCTCAGGCAA
>JAPZEB010000015.1:17006623-17023724 GCA_029783705.1 Chaetodon striatus | reverse complement strand
ATAATATAAGTCTCTCACACACACACACACACATGCACACACACACACACACACACACTAACTTTTATAAAGCTGTGTAAAGAGTTCTCTCTTCTTTTTTTCTCCAATATCTATTTTCTATCTCCCGCGAGGTCACACAACTCAAAATAATCTAAGTTTGAACAATGTGGAGCCTCCACTCCCTCCCTGACAATCCTCCACTCACCCTCAGGGTGTGTGGGAGGTAGGATATAGTGTATAACTGTGTGTGTGTGTGTGTGTGTGTGTGTGTGTGTGTGTGTGTGTGTACATCTGCAGAAGATGGAATGGCGTTTGGGAAGTGGCGCGTGTCAGCTAGGACATGTCAAAAGGGCCCTCAGAGCGGTGGCAGCAGGGGAGGCAACTGCCTGTACAAGTTTGTGTATGTGTGTGTGTGTGTGTGTGTGTGAGTGTGTGAGTGTGTGTCAATAACAGGGGAGCAGAAAATGTCCATTAAAAGGCCCCATCTCTAGCTCTACTTGTAAATTAGGTATTGAGCCATTGGTGGGGAGCGGCCCTGCTGTCACACACTCATGGAGCTCAGTGTGTGCGTGTGTGTGTGTTTGTAGGTGCCCTGCTGTGTTTTTTTGGGATGAGGTGGGGGGTTCTTGATGGGCTGTGACAGGCGTTGGGGTTGAACAGGGAGGGCAGCGGCCTGGAAGTCTGTCAATTGGTGGAGCGGATACGGTTAAAAGCCATTTATAGATGACACGGTGGAGAATTTTGGGTTGGGGTGGAGGCGAAGGGGACGTGATGCACCATGGCGGGATCCATGGGGATGCTGACTGGCTCTACTCAGGAACATGGACTACAACTCCCTGTTTTTATTGTTCTTTCTGTTTTTAATTCCAATGTAAAATGCGTATTTTCTAATTGTCATCTAAAGTGTGTTCTGTCCATGGCTGTAATCTACCAATGAAAATCTTGGCTGACTGAAATCCTTCCTACTCTTCAACAAATCTATTGGTCAGTGGGGGAAAATATTCTGCACATTATTTCTAGATGAGCTAAATCAGCCACAGTGGATCGAGTGCCCTTTAACAGGTAGCGCTGTGTCCACCAAAGGGCTTTTTCCTGTCACAGGGCTTGACATTAAAGGCTGTCTGGGTCAAGTAAACTTACTGTTTCAGCAAGTGAAGAATAAATTATGTCTGATGGAACGTTATCTGAAAATAATCTAAGTACTGTGTCACTGAGGCGCAGCTTTGCCAGCTTTGACAGGCTGTCTGCCCATAGTTACTTCAGCTTATCGGTCAGATCCTTGCTTTTCCACAGCTCCACCTTCTCGTCCAAATATGGTCACATCTGGCTTCAAAAAACCAAGATGACAACAGCCAGAATGTTGAACTGAAGGCTACAAAATGGCTGTCCACAAACCAACAGGTGAAGTCACAGTAAATAGTAAATGGACTGCACTTGTATGGCACATTTCTAGTCTTCCAACCCCTCAAAGGGCTTTTCACACTAGGAGTCACATTCACCCATTTACACACACACGCATTCATACACCTTAGAGTGCCACCTGTTAGTTTTTTAACACACTCACACAGCAATGGAACAGCCATTGGGAGCAATTTGAGGTTCAGTGCCGGGGATCAAGTTGCTGATCTTCCACTGGTGGATGACCCACTCTACCTCTGAGCCACAGCTGCCCTAGTAGCTATGTCCATTATTTTTACAGTCTATAGAGTCAACGATATCATATACAGCATTACTTAACTCATCTCTGGAACACTGCATGTAAGAGACTTACAGTGTTTTGCCTAGAAGCTAACATTAGCCGCTATGCTAACATCATTCCAATGAGGGTTCTGGTGTGATCGTATTCCTTTCAGAGGCTTTTAGAAGATGTAAAATCAATCCTTAATATATCCAACACTGAATGTCTTCCATAATTATTTATGTCTTTTTACAAATAAAAATGATATTTGAAAAATGTTCACCTTTGGGTAAAAGTGTGTGATCGACTGCATCACTTTTTACCCAGCTGTCTAATCCCAGTGGAGAAGTGGTGGGACAAAAAATACAAAACCAAACGTCACATGCATGTACCAGTGATGAACAACTGGTGTTTTCAGCTGGGAAAAAAACACCATGGTGGGCACACGGACTAATGACAGTAACACTAGTGGTTGTCCGACTAATAAGAACTTGGTTGGACAAGAGCATAGAGACCAGTCGACTGGAAAATGTAAGCCCTAGTTCTCTCTGGTATTGTCTGTGTGCATTTCTCCTTTCCCTCTACATTTCAAATAAATAGTTAAAAGTGAATGTGTGTGTTGGTGCTCATGAGGGACCCCCACACGAGTACGTCCTCTCTGCTCGGGGACAGCCCATGAGCGACAACAGCAGCACCGCTACACGAAACGTTGTTTGCCCATGAGGCCTTATTGTGTTACGGTGAGCCTACCGTATAGAAACACCAATATCCCCATGAGCCTTATCATCAGCGTCCAAACTGGCGCCTTAACAGCACGGCAGCAGCAGATCGCATCACATGAACCGCCTTACTGTAGGGTATGTGTACCAAATAGCACAATTGCTCTTTGATAAATGGAACAACCCATCCCTGGAGGCGTCCTGCGTTTGTGTGAGCCTCCTTCCCGATTTCCTGTATGGATTCCCCCCACATGCAGCTGTAGGTGTGACTACACTTCTGAGCACACCATTTCATCTTCATCTGCAGCTTCAACCCCCATTAACACAATTACGGCGCAATGCAACCACTGTGCTATTAACTACACCGGGGACTCTAACTGCAAAGCTGTAAGGGAACTACACTACCCATGAGGCGGTTTATGTGAAAGATGCGTAGAAGGAAAAAAATAATACCTGCATACATCAAGGCTGCCCTTCTGGCCCCTCAAAGCTACTTAAAAGTCCTCTGCTCAACATTCATGCATGAAAAGCGAGACCTCAGTGTGAATACAGCTACAATACAGGCAAGGAAGATAAAAGGGAAAAAATAAAACTACATTTCCCAGGGGGCTGCTGGGTAATTAAAGATTCCAGGACTCTCATCTGCAGCTTTCACTCTTAGGGAGCCACCTCACAGCTGTTCTCCCCATCCTCTGCCTTCTGCTGACACACACAACTCTGGAACATTTCAATAAAGATCTAAGCATGTCTTTACAAACATTTACCTAAGGTGTGTGAACGCTACGTCTATATCTCTATCTCTTCAGTGGTGACGGAAGCTAGGCGTAGGTCGATACAGCAGGCTTCGGCGCTGTTGGTGATTGATAATAATTGCGCTGGTGAGGGAGTGACAGACACTTCCGTGTTTGTAATTGACTTGTAATTAGCAAACAGGAGATTATTAGCTTGTAACGCTAATGAACTTTGGGGGCTAGCACCGGTGTCAGTTAGCTGAGGTGACTGGGCGAGACGCTCAGCACCCGGTGGCCTGCCGGAGTTGGAATCAGTCATGTTGTCGACGGCTGCTGACAGAAAACACTGGTGAAAAGCAGCAGAGCACAAAAGACACCGCTCCTAACCACACAGCCATCTTCCAATTGAGCTGTCATGACAGACTCATTTCAGCTACATCTGCGACAAAAAAATATCACGTCTGGGTGTGAGTCAAAGATAGAGCTGCTGCAGGCACTTATTACTCGTGTGCCCAATCAGAAAATAAAAAAATACATTTATAGTGTATCTAGTTATCTGTTGAGCTCACTATCTTTTTCATATTCTCTTTTAAATATTAGCCTAAAGAGAGAGACACACACACACGCACAGTATGTGCCTCCCTACTGTATGCCTTCACTTGAAATTATAAAAGAGAGGCATTACTGTCAACTCAGTGTGGGTTCACAGGGCAGAATCGGCTGATGCAAGTTGCAAATAATTGCAGATAACAGCATTTTAAATCACAGCTCATTATGAGGCCAACACCAGGTCTGATCTGAGTGCCTCTCCACTTTAATTCCTGGGGATTATTGTTCATCATGACATAGCACGAAAAGACAAAATGCAAATTAGCACGCGCAAAAGCCAAACGGGCCGCCTTCCCGCCGCTGTCTAAATCAAGTCCCCCAGCTAAGTTTGGATAACATGAAAAGCAAAGGTTAAAAAAAGAACACGGGGCGAGGAGGTAGGGTGCACGAGTGAGTGAGTCTCCGAGTGGAGGAAAAAAGTAATAATGACAAGTACGGAGAAGTCGGGGAGTGATGTGCAGAAGGCGGAGAAATAGAGGAGTAAGAGGAATGGAGAGTACAGCAGCAAGTAAACAAGGAAGAAGTGATTAAGAGGAGAGTACTGGAAAGATAAGAGGTGACGGGAAGGAGAGGAGGAAAAATTGAGCGATGTGGAACTGAGAAAAACAAGGGAGAAATCAGACTGTGAACAATGAGTGGAGAGAGACATTAAGAGGGATGAAGGAGGAGAGAGAAGTGTTTTAGTGAGTAAGTGTGTGCCAGTGTGGCAACTTGCCATTCCAGCAGTGGTTAGTTGATGGTGCCAGGACAATTTAAGGATGGCTAAGTATATCTGCTGTGCCTGAGGTGGAGAGGCATGAAGTCAGTGTGTGAGTCTCAGGTCAGAGAAGAGAGAGGAACTCGAAATGTGGCTTTAAAAAGACAGATTGTTTGTTCACACAGGAACCAAACAGGAAGTTTTCCAACTTTGGCAAAGATCCCCCACTTTTCAGTTGCCAAAGTTGCCATTTTTAACCATTTATAACTAGAGTCATAACACCTCGATATCACAATACTTACATCATAAGTTATACTTCAAGTTTCGCTGAAGTTTCTGGTTCTAGGTACTTTATGTGTGCATGTGATGCTCTGAAAAACGGTGCACACACATTTCCTAGGTTTGATACTGACAGGAAGTACTACAGATTCCCGTTCACAGCTCAAGAATAGCAGTTGCCAACAAGAGTAATCAGACCAAATGACATGGTTGACACCACTCTAACTATGGCTGCCAAGAGGAACCATTACCGTTGAGCTCTGCTAACAGCTCATTTATTACACTAACATGAAGATAGCATGGCAGCCAACTGTACCTGACAACCCAGAGTGCAGCAGTAGCGCTGTGCCTTAGGCAACAATAACAGTATGATTGTACAGAAGCTTCTTCTTACGCTCTATATCTCAATTTAAAATGTCTGAGTGGTGACAAAGAGGAAGAGATAGGTAATGAGATGCAGTAGGATAACAAAGGGCCCTTTTATATCTTCTCCATTTGGTTCGGACTTTTGGACTTTTCAGTTATCTCTGAAACAAAATTACAGGTGTGAAACCTCCCCGCAAACAGCCGAACCTTGGTCCAATGAAAAGAGGTGGTCTTGGTCCGAACACACTGAACAATGGGTCAGTTGTTTCTGGTGTAAAAACAAATTTTGGATTGGTTCGGACTTCAGACCAATTAAAGGAAGTTTTGGCAGGCTATCGCCAAGAGATAAGAGCAGCGTGGCACCTCAGTGCGTCGTGTTTGTGTGTGGATTGGCGACAGAGAGACTGTCAGCAGCTGCGCTCAGAGCAGACAGGTGTTGGCCATCGGAGCAGAGGAGAAATTAGCAGTAAAGTTGTCAAGTGGTAGTAAATGTAAGGTGTAGGTTCCAGTTAGTCCATGAAGAACGCAACGTAACATAATGAACCGATGAGATGACCTCATAAAGACGTGGAAACAACTTGAACACTCTAGTTATTTTCTAAGAAGATGAGATAGGGGATACAAGAGAGCAGAAAGCCTGTCTACAAACCACTCAACGTTAAGTACAGGAAGACGCAGCTCAAGTAGGTGATCATGACATAGCACATACATGTCATGTATAGTTCTTTAAGTGTGCTCGCATAATTGCAATCTGAACCAAACCAGGTGAAATGTACACGATTACAGAAAAATGCCAACATGTTTTCGGTCTTCTAGGTGTGAAAAGGCCCAGAGATGCATTCTTTGAGAGAAAATAGTGTACAGAGTGAGGCTGGATTTAAACCCAGCGTGATGTAATTATTTGCCCATGAAGCCTGAAATACTGTAGCTACTGTATAGACTGTAAAGTACATTAATACCCCTTCTGTTTCCAATGCTGTGTTGATGATAAAGCAATAATATCGTTCACTCACGATAATCTAAATATCAAAGCTTCATAAACAACACGTGTGGAGGGACGACACATGATATGCCAGATGTATGACAGATTAAACCTTATACCATGATATTAAATCTGCTTGATTGTCAGTGCAGATACAGTACACTAAATGTGTGTTACAAATATAAGCAGTTTGGAGTATGTACAGTATATGGGCACTTTGATGTTCTATATTTTTGGGTCAGTCCACTTTGTAGGACAAAATGTCATTAATCTCTTGCTTTATCTTCCATCTACACCTCTGGGTCACTCTGTCAGTTTCTCCTCACTAAGTACAGATTATCAATCATGATTTGGCTTACTGAGTTTCCACCCACCTCCTACTTCCCGTGTTCCTGCCTTCCTTCTAATATCCCACTTCCCTCCAATCAGATCCCAGCAGCTGGCGTGCATACGATCATCTCTTCGCCTACACTTTCACAATGACTGTTTATCCTTTGCCATGATGGTGTTGTATAGCTGCAACAAAAGCCATCCATATGGTGTGCGTAGTGGGCATCAGTGAGTGTAGGGCTTAAGGCAGAAATGCACTAGAAAAAAGACATAAAACCCCAAGTGGATGAATATCCCTCTCTGCTCTCCCTCTCTTGGGACAATGCCATCCTCAAAGACTGGTGTTAACCTTCAGTGCACTTATAACTGACTATTGATAGTCACTGAAGTGCCAGTGAACATTACAGCCCATCTGCTACGCAATGCGTAGCACTAGAGTACAGATTACAATGACCATGTTCCAATCCCCTGGAATGGATAATGAATAAAGAATAGAGCCAAAATGGAACAGATAGGAAGGACAAAAGTCACTTTTACAAGGAGGCTGATAGTCTGGATGAGTGAGAGGAGAGAAAGGAGGAGAGAAAGAGCTCAGGGGTGAGCCGGCTTGGATACGACACGATCAAAAGCTTGAGGGGAACTTTCTATAAAAGAGGGGAAGAATGGGGGCACGGATCCAGAGGTCAACAAAAGGTTGTATCTTGGAACAGTTTTTTGGCTCTACTGTCCCTGCGAGATAACGTGTTCTGTTGTCACACCAGCAGCAGCTGCAGTGCTGCTCATGAATCTCTGGGCCCGAAAAGAGCCTCGCAAACAAATGACTTTGGGTCAAATACGGTGGATAACAAAAAAAAATATTTGTATAGATAGTATGCGAGCTCAAAAGTGCATAACAAAAAGGGATGGGTGAAACAGAAAGAATCATATCACAATAGTTCTGATTTTAAGGACTGGACTTTCAGTGTTCATCTTAGGCTGCAGTTGAAATCATCTTAGTATTTTGAGAAGGGTCCAGCAGTGGACATGCTGCACCTCATTATCTGTGTATAATCCTCACGATCCTCCCCAGCAACTAGGGCTGGGTATCATTAAAATACCAGTACCCTTAAAGTGATACCGATACCAGTGGTGTACTCCATCTGATGCCTATAATGTAAACAATGTGGTGTGTAGTATAGCACGATGTATCTATGCACGATGAACTCCCAATTCCATTAAATACAACATGGTTGACTTCACCATATCGCTGTCTGTATGGGTTGTAACATTAGCTGCTGCTGCAGGAGTGTGAGCTTCACACCAAAGACAGCTGGTAAAAGTCCACCCAGCCACACTCACCCAGTGACAGAGCTAAGTGTTAGCATTACACTGCTAATGCTGCCTAACAGTAATGAACAGGTTTAAAGACAGTTGAGCCATACCGGAGTCTGTGAAATATTGTTGGGACCATTTAACAGCTCATTATTGGATGTTAGATGCCACTGCTTCTTTGCTAGCTGGTACCAACCAGGCAGATGCTAAACTAGCTGTTTGCCGTTTGGGAGGACGGGCTGTAGAGATAGTCCTTCAGTGCAGTGTCTAACCTGTGTTATGGCAGCAACAGAAAGTTTGTTTATCTGACGGGGAGCCAGGACGGTCCGGAATTAGACCCCTGGCACAGAAATTGTGCACTGCAGGTATAATTTCACTACAAACATGTCGATACTACTTGGTACTGTGTTATTTGGTCAATGCCTAAAAAGGTTTCGAGTACCAACACCCAGCCATACCAACAACACTGCACCACTCGTTGTGTCTCACCGCGTCTCTTCTCTTTTCTAGCTCTATAGCTTCATGGCTATGTAGTGTGTGGATGGACAATGAGAACAGTGCCATTGTGGCTAGCTAATATTAGCTGAGATGCTAGAAGAGCCTGAAATTGGCTGCATGAAATTCTCACCCAAACCCTAACTAGTCTCACTCCTGTTCCCTAAACATAACCAATTCAACTGCCTAGCAAATGTTAGTTGAGATGCTTACGGAGATTCCGTGTGTTGAACAGAAGCCTACAGTGCCATTGTTAGCTGAGATGCTGGTGGAGCAAGTGAATGGAAGGGTAGTGAGGTGCGGCAGGGCTGCAGCTAAGATATACTTGATTATTTCCACAAGTAACTAATTATTTTGACATCTTTTAGAAAAAAAATAACATTTTTAATTTACCAGAGTCCGAGGGACGTCTTTAATGTCTCGTTTTGTCTGACAAAAAGTCCCATACCAAACTATTTTGAATTTACAAGCCAAAGCAAATACAGAAACAAATACTCTGACAATGTGAAAAGCTGTAATGAGATAATTTTGGGGGGGAATTTTAGCTTGAAAAATGGCAGACTATTAATTAACTGTCATTTTAGTGGCAGATTAATTTTCTTTCACTCAAATGAGTTGATAATCAACAAACTGTTTCAGCCTAAGCCCATTACGTCAAACAGTTTTATCATCTCTAATAAAGCCTTAAAACCCAGGGAATGAACCACTGATGCAACATCACTGGTCATCCCAAAATCACATTAGATACTAAATCTGATATAATAGACACTGTTACATCCCTCGGCTCCGATACAGAACTTCTAGTTGGGCTGCCGTTGACAGCAAAACTGCAGTCTGTCGAATAAATCAAAAGCACATTTACTCATTTTAGACGTTTGAAAAGTGGCCTAATCACACTTCAGCTTGTTTCAGCTTTCAGTTTGGAGGCAGACTTGATGGGTGGAATTATCAACAAGAAATGTTGTAGAGCTTTACTTTAACACTTGCTTGTAAGCACATTGGCAACACTGCTTGTTAAGCTTTCTCCAATGAAAATATTCATCTGTAGCCAGCAAGCAAGAGGCAAACACTGGAGATGCAGCTGTTGAATACTAAAAGGAAACCATTTGATACAACAAAACCTAAATCTGTGCAGTCTATAAGCCTATTAGTCCTGTGGCTGAAGGGTTTTAATCACTGTACTTTGCCTATAGGGTCCATTACCCAGAGACTGCATTATGGTTCCTGGCTACTCTTTAGAGGTCAGAGGTGAAAACACTCTTACAATGATGCACAGTGCTTTATTGACTGACTAAGAGGCAGGAAGTGCTTTTATCGTTGCTGTTGACTAAGTAGAACAATGAGTTACTAACTGCATCACATGGAAGAAAGTCTTTATAAACAAGCCTCTAATTTATATGAATATACATTTTGATTATGTTCATGAACAATTACACTCTTGCGGACGTGTTTTTCAATTCCGTTACAGCTTTTTTTAAATAAACGGCAGAGTGACTAATACTGGGGTTATGTGGAAGCAGTAATTGCAGCAGGAATAAATATCCTCCATTTTTCTTTATCTTTCATGTACAGAGTGGCTTCGAGTCTGCTGGGCAAATTAGCATAATGAGAGGAAAAGTAAATGAGCGACGCTTCATGGTTTGACAAAATGGCTGCCATTTGAGGCAAATTGTAGAGGTGTTTAAGTGTTTATTGTATGGCTGTGGATTGACAAGTGAGGAGAGGAATTATGTCTCTTGTGCCACAGCGTTTACATTAAAAAAAAAACCTACGGGCATTCAGTGTGATACTCGCTTTCATTTATAACAAAAAATCTATACATGACAAACTCTGAGATGAAAGGGACTGGGTAGATGCATGTTAGCATGGAAATGTGGTAATTATTGGACTGTTAGAAAGCCATAGGCAGCATATGGAGCGTTAACATTAAATAATACATAGGGGGCCAATTTTCCGATGAGAGTGCTAAACATTTACTGTGCGCTTGAAAATAAGTAACACCTGCTTCCCTTTCATCTGCTGATAGCATTGTCTATTAAGAACCGCGCTGACACAAATATTGATCCACACTGTGCATTTGGACGGCACTGTGAGTCACTGAATAACAAGAAGGTAGAGAAAAATAAGTCATATTTTGAAAGACCGATGATTTGCAGTCAGGAGGGTAATCAATAGAAAATTTACAGGAACTGACATAATAGATCCAAGTCAACTGACCTGTTCAATAATTCAATTAATTCACGCAAGTAGCCCCCGACCTTTAATGCACCAGAAAGTACAACCGCCGCCCACATCTCATGCTAAGTACAAACAACAAATCACTGTCAGTCAGCACTGTGTGGATTCACGCTAGACATGAAGGCAAATCTTCACTGTACCACACAGGGTGCCCACATCTTCTGAAACATCAGGGCTTTTTAAGGACTCTCCAGGGCCAATGCCCTCAACATTCAAGAACCAAACATGGCATAGTTTGAGACACAGATCAAGGTTAACCGATGTCACAACACTGAGAATTTTTATAATGAGAACTAGCAGGCTTACAGAAGCTCACAGACAACAGTCAACTAGAATTACCGCGTACCGGTCAAGTTTCTCTTACAGTTTACATCCATGTCTGTGAAAATATGGACGCTTCGCTCACACCTCCCCCCCCCAACAACACAGAAGATCTATACAATCAGAGCAGTTTTAAGGAGGACACTCAAGATTAGTGTCACCAATAAAGTCTCTGACCAAATGTTTCCCCTTCTGTCCCCGAGTTATGGCACTAAGTAATGGCCACAGGAGTGTTTTATGCACAACATTATGATGTCATTGTGAAGCTGACCTTTGACCTTTTGGATATAAAATGCGACCACTTCATTATTTCATCCTATTAGACATTTGTGTCAAGTTTTGTCATAAGTAGTACATGAATTCTTGAGTTATTTTGTGAGGTCACACTGATGTTGACCTCTGAGCACAAAATTCCAATCCAAAGTGGACGTTTCTATCAAATTTAAAGGAATTCCTGTACGGTGTTATTGAGATATCCTGTTCACAAGAATGAGACAGATGCAAGGTCAAACTGATCTTGACCTTTGACTACCAAAATCCAATCAGTTCATTGTTGAGTCCAAGAGATCATTTATGCCAAATTGTAGAAAACCCTCAAGGTGTTCTTGACATATCACATTCATAAGAATGAGGTCGACAAGGTCACAGTGACCTTGACCTTTGACCATCAAAATCTAATCAGTTCATCATTGATTCCAAATTAACCTTTGTGCCACATTTTAAACACATTCCCTCGAGCTGTACAAGAGATACCACGTTCACAAGGAGAGGACGGACAAACAACCCGAAAACAAACTGAGCGAGGTTCTCTGGGGTTTCAAGCTTGCTCAACTGTTACTGGAGCACAGAGCAAAAAGGGGCGGGGCATAGGGAGGGCTACTTGTGCTGTGTAGGTGGTGGCAGGTGGCGCGTGAAACAATGACGCAACTGCAAGCAGCTCAACGTAGGCTGTTTACTAACATAAATAAAGAAATGTCAAAAGAACTTTAATTTCTATTCTTGCACAAAATAGATAAATTCAAGCAATGACCCATGTCTGTTCTCAGAAACTTGCAAGGCTCTCATTTTTTTCCCCGTCAATTTAACGAAGTTTTAAGGATTTCAGGAACCATAATTAACCATGACTGCCCAGTCTACAGCCCCAGTGAGACCAGAAAGTGTCGAAAAAGAAAGTTAAGGTTCAAGAGGCCAACACATCAGCCTCCAATTTACTTTTTCATCTTCCGATTCTGAATTAAAGACCTGAAATCACTTTATCTACCACTGCCCTCTCACCACCAACTGTATATCCCATCTCTTCACTCACCATCTTCTGCAGGTGCTTCTCCTTGCGGACGTCCACCATGACCAAGCCCTCCTTGACCAGGCCGAGACCCACATCCTCCTTGGTGTCCCCGAACTGTATTGTGACATGTGGGCAGTTGGCACCCGAGTACTCCACGTTCAACAGGCACTGGCTGTTCTGGATGTCCCGCACAATGCAGTCCACCACGTCTGCACGGGCGTCCTCCTGAAGAAGTAGGGGGATGATAAAGGATGGGATTAGGGAGAAGGAGAAGGGGAGAGAAGGACGGGAATGGATAGTAGGATCAAAGGAGATAATGGAAGATGGAAGGGAGGGAGAAAGTGAGAAAAAAAAAGGTGAAAGGGATAATTAGTATGTTATCGCTGATGGCTTCTAAACATATGCACACACACACACACACAAATGTACGCTATGCAGATGCTGATAAAAACACTCTACATATGCATGAACCTAACTGTGAAATGTGATTCCTCTTGCAGGGGAAAAACTGTTCGGAAAGTGGGAGGAACCTGTCCACACACGTTTAGTTATGTGGTCAGTAACAACGCATACGTACACGCCATTCTCCGATCGATTACAATTACATGATCACTCACACAGCCAGTCGTGTAGCACAGCAATTATCTACTCAACCAGTTCAAGAGATTTTAGTTTGGCTGAACTATATAATGGTCTGATTCTCACCCACCCCCCTCCTCCTCCTCCTCCTCCTCATCCTGTCCCTTTCTTCTCTTTTCTTCTCATTCTTCAGTTAGTTACCTCGCTCTCTCTTATTCCTAACCTTCTCAGATGTGAAAGGCCAGCATTTGATTGAACACATGGTGGAGAAGGAGGTGGAACAGCTGCAATGCGATCCTGACCTCACGTCCTCCAGCAGTCTGGGCGAAAAGCGAGAAAAACAAGGGAGCTGCATCTTCAGAGGCAGGAAGACACTTAAAAACAAAAAAAAAAAAAAAATCAGTCCCTGGCCATCATCCATCCCTCCCCTACACCATCCATCTCTTCGCTTCCCTTCTTTCTCGCCCTGGTCTTGTCTCCATGGCAACCCCCTTCGTGCTAGCCGCCCTTGGGTATGTGCGTGTCTGGTGTATGTGTGTGCGAGCGTGTGTGGGCAGGGAAGCTTGTTCAAGGCACAAAACTAAGGGCCTTTTTTGTCCCCGCTCTCCCCCTGGTCAACTTGTCACAGGCGCTGCAGGGGAGCTCAGGGCGAGAGGGAGAGTCAGTGTGTGACAGAGACACAGAGGGAGAGATAAGAACGAAACCCAGGAAGAGAGATTTACAGAACAAGAATTCTTTGACACTTGTGGGGGGGGTAATACAATATTAATAAAGATCCTTCTTGTGACCCTCACTTGTCCACCATATGTGCAGAACAGACCTGGTTAAAGCACTAAACAGGCTAAAGTATCTGTTTCCTACCTGCTGTATATCGATAACATTTTTATATGCAGCTGGATTTTGTTTGAGTTTTTCCATCGGAGCCAATACAGCAGCGCAGTGTCAGTGCTGCTACAAAACATCACTATTTTTATACCTACTTTTGTGAAATATAACAATGGTTTCCTATGAAAGAAAAATCCATTTCACAAGAGCAGTCAACAAATACATCAGTGTAAATGTTGTCTAAACACCATGCAGCCACAACAGGAACTGACTTGAATCAAGAACTATGTGATCAAATAATAGGAACACATTTACACTATCTCACCCAGCGTTATTTGCAGATTTTGGGAATACGCTGTCATGCTCAAGACAAAATATGTGAAATGTGGTAAATAATATTTAAACTTGAGGGGCACTTGTAGAGTGCAGACCTCTGCCCAAACCAATAGTCCAGTCTTCTATTATACCACCTCTGCAAGTACAACCACTATGTCTGGATGTGTTTTCAGAACTATTAGAATTATGTCAAATATAGTTGTGTCTAGCTGAAGCCTCTCTTCAGCTGTGCATTTATTATTAACTTCTACACTGAGATCAATATTATTGCTTGTTTTTGTGAAGTGTAAAGCTGGGAGATTTTTTTTTTCATATCCAGTGGAGTTTATGACAGACGATTCACGTTTGGATATGAGTAAGAGTATAATTAGCTGCATGGTATGCACATATTTACTTTTTCATAGCCACAATATATATTTTTTTTTTTTTTTAGTTTTTCATTCAGTTAACTTAAGAAGGGACAGTGCAATGTAATAAATACACATGGTATAAAAATGCAAGATTTAGCCAAAAGGCTATTTTTTATCTGTAGTCCATTGGCCAAGATGTTACACAAGGCTAGCTAAAATAAAACAAAGCAAAGTCAAAAGACAAAAGAGGGCGTCCACTTCTTTTAGACACTCTTCTACTCCTCTAGACTTTTTGAACACATCAACAATAAATTATTTTATGATCATAATGTAATGTAATGATCATCAAATGTGTTTAGTTAGTTTGGCAAAAAAGGGTTGCTGACATTGTGGCGGTGTTAAAATTGAACCAATTCTCCCATGAAATGACTTTGTAACGACCGCTTTGTGTATGAAATTTGTGCAGGTATATGAGTAGGCTACCTCAGAGGATTACAGGTACCTGTGTGAGGATCGTGACATGGAATCATAATATCTCTACAATCGTCTGTGTGTTGTGTAGGGCTGCCCGCTGAAAGTCGGAGATTTAAATCATCAGTTGGAGACCCCTCAGTCAACTGAAATTCCTTGGACTCAGACTTTGTTTTTTTTTTTTTTGGTCAGTCAGTGCGCAGTGTACATGCTGCTCTTTGGTACAGGAAGCTGCTGACACAGAGGCAGCTGCCCGGAGGCTCCGAAATAACTTTATTCTCTGCCTTCTGCTTAGCAGTGTTGGAGTTACAGCTCACAGCAACATAAAACGATACAGTCTCTTGCTTTTGTTTGATATCCAGTATCGGCAAAATATGTTGTTGCACATTTCCATCTGTCACTGGCATAGTTAGCTTGTTTACTATATAACATGAATGTCACTATTACATTGAAAGTCCTCCTTAACCTCGTACAAACTCTGGGGGGAAAGGAAGGAATAAATAGTCGAATGTTTGTTCTGACAGCCAAATCTGACTCAACTGACATGATTCTGATTTAGGTGCAGCCCTAGTTCTGTCCCTGTTGGACTTAACTACCATTTCATGGATTTAAAGATGTATGGCGTTTATTCCACAAAGGCCAAATGCCCGATCTTACAGAGTTAACAAAAGTAAAATAATCTGTGTATACACCACGTGATTCGGATCTGCTCCAACTTTAAAAATTTCTTGTTCAGAATTTTTCTAAATGCTTCCATTATCACAGATGAATACACAATGATGTCACCATTATGCAAATAAACTCATTATGTCCTTTGGTGATTTATAATAACTTTTAAAGCTAATGCTAGCTACTTTCATTCGAAAAGAGTTGGCAACACCGTCCGTTTCTGCTGCCAAACAGAAAACAAATTAAAGTGAAAACGTGACCTCCTTTGCGGAGGGAATACATTTAAATTGCAAATGAAAAAGAATAAAAATTATATTACTATTAAAATGGAAGGGTAGCTGTGTGGTGTCAAAAGGTTATTTCAGTCACATTTACTTTGCAATTTTAGCCAAAAATCAACAAGTAGCCTCTTAAGTGAAAGTGGATTTTAATGTAGGGCTGTTGATGAGGAAAGGTAGATGGTGGTGCATTTTAAGTTCTCCAAATTAATAATAGAATTGGTTTGAAAAGATGCACAACCTCAAGCAACATTTTAATTTCAGTTGAATACAATCCACTCACATTAGAGAATGGCTACTGTGTGGTCCGACTTTTTGTGTTTGGCACTTTTCAGAATTTATTTTGTCCATCTTTTTTACCAAGTGCTCTCTTGGCACAAACTACGTTTTTTAATTAGCTGACGGCTGGGCATAATAAAGTGGTGGCAATGTGTCCTGAGTGCAGGTATCTGAAAGTTCTCAACAATCGAGTAAAATTGGCATAAATAGTGTAAAAATGTGGGAGCAGTTGTTGCTCTGATAGAGGTAACCGCCGCAGTCAGATGTCATGGAGATAACCTGTGCATTGTGCCTCGTACTTTGTCAAGTAACAAGCACACATTTCAGGTAAGAGGCTGTATTTTTTCCTACAAAGCAGCAAAACAGTGACAGTGCACCCTCCATTCTGCCATTTTTTGAGGATATTGGAACAATGGAGCATTTTATGAAACTGCGCTGGAATGCAGCAGCATGATCTCGTCCCACTGGCAGGATTTTGGTGTTGAGAAAAGAAAGATTTTAAGACTAAAGCTATATAACTTGTGAAGCCAGACATTTTGTGCAGGGCATCAGGTGGCAGGGCTGTGAGACAAAGGCAACAACCTTTCCTATGTGCAGCAGCAAAGGTGCAGCAGAAGTGGGGCACCGTGCTGTCAGCGTGAGCGACACAGTAAAAAGCTTCAGATAAAGCAGACGGCAAGCACATGAAAGGAAAACCCAGAGAAAATAGAAAGAAGTGGGAAAAAAAAGGTTAGACAGATGCAGAGTGACAGAGGAAGAGTGAGAGGGAGAGGTGTAAGGTGCGTGTCAGCTTCCAACATGTGGTAAAGCTTTGTGTGAGTGTGTTTGTGTGTGTGTCTGGGGGCTGTAAAGTGTAGGTGATGCCTTTGTCCCCTGGGCTGGACCAACAGATGGGCCACTTCATCCTTCAGGAGACACTGAGTCATGAGACAGGTGACAGCATGCATGCAGGCACTACCAGCTCTCTCTCTCACACACACACACACACACACACAGCTTTCTGTGTGTGACTGTGTGAAGCTTTGATGCACATGTCCAACAAGAAGCCAATGGGTCCAAGATTTCATTGGTTGCTCTGTTGCCGAAAAATAACAAAAACAAACACGAAACTCCATCAGGAGCTGCGCCTTGTCAACGTTAATAATAAAAAATAAATGAAACCCTATATGACTGGACCATGTGGGAGTTTAATTTGAAAGGACGGACACAGGAAGTGGCCACGCTCAGCAGTTAGACAGGAGTCACGTTACAAACCAATCACAGCCAACAGATA
>JAPZEB010000015.1:16984392-17001712 GCA_029783705.1 Chaetodon striatus | reverse complement strand
CATCACTAACTTCCACGTGCTGCTCTGGCCTGCCTACTGTTGCTGCTTCTTCTGCAAGCTGCTTTGCAACTGGCCTCCACCCCAGCTCCTCCTTTTCATGCTGTGTCTGACTTATCAGTGTCATTTCTGTTTGTTCTGTTTTGTTTTTTAATAATAATGGAGATTTTTGTCAGGGGTAAGATTTAGAAAGTTCAGAATGGGTAACAGGCAATAGTCAAGGCCACTGACTCATCCTCTGTGTGTTCACAAATTGACCAAATTAAACAAAAACTAAAAACACTTCTTTTACATTTTTTATTTTATTTTAGTTAGTTTTGTAAGGACTCTTACTCATTTCAGTTAGCTTTTGTTTTTATTTCAGGTAACTAACATGTTTTTCCACACCTCGTTTTGGGTTTTTTTTTAAGTATAATAACCTTGCTTGTAAGTGAAAGAACAAGCAACAAGTTTGTGTGAGTAAATCCTAACGTGAAACGTACAGGTAGCCATGCTTCAGTGAGAAGGAAAGATACGATATCACTTAGGCAACCTTTGGGTGTGTAGTATTTCTAATTACGTATTTTCACAGTGTTATACTTACGCAGTTTCACGAAAAACTGTGACTTTCTTGACTTGCAAAGTTACCTTTTAAACTGGCAAACACCATACGTGTAAATCATGGCATAATTCAAACAAGATCAAAAGCATTTTAGTCTCAAATTGTTAACTACTGTGCATATTTTTTTTCTGAAACAATGTCCTGTGGTCGTCCACCAGAAGTAGAGTAAAGTAGGGACTTTGCCTCTCTATGTTGATGCTAACAGTCCTAAAAGTATTTTCATTTTCAGTGCTGCTTGCAAGGTTAGCTCTCCAGTTTGGCTCGGCTCCCAAACTTTAAAAAAAAATGCACATTGCTATATTTGAAAAGTAAGTACTACATTTTACTGATATGAAGCATAAAGAAGCAATTAAGTTGACACATCCTGACAGGTATTAGCCAACGTGAGCAATGACCAATCACTGATCACCGTACACTACCTAAAGGGTGAACACGCCAGGGGAAAGTCAGACAAATACAGCCGTTAGAAGTGGGGAGTTAATTTAATGACCCCCATATCTTAGGTTAATGTGTTCATTGGACTGTAGAGTCTAGACAGAGAATGCCTTGAACGTTTATTGTGGATTAGGACGTTAAGATTTATCAACGCCATATTAGATTTTGACAGCATCGTAAATGTGGGCCTTAAAAATGAAAGACAAAAGTGCTCTGCTGTGTTTGTTAATGATCACATCGTAATTCAGGGACTGACCTATACCTGAGACAGGTGGCAATATTACCCACTAACAGCTCATGACACAGAGGCATGAAATCAAGGCCAGAATGACTCAACCTTGAGTGACGCAAAACTACACAGAATGAGGTAGATAGATATCAGCTCTGGTTTTTTTTGTGCGCCAGGTCGGCCTCGGAGAATCACACTTTCAGCAACATGCCAGGACGCATCGCGTCTGCCAGCCAAACCTCGAGCTGTCCCCCACTCTGAGGTCAGTCACACACTGTGCCGCTCCACTGCATCATGGGAAATCTCCCGCAGGCTGGGGGTTGGCTGCATGAGCCACTTGGTGATGCAAGCATGTGTACGCACGTGGGCAGAAAACACACACACACACACACACACACACACACAGTAACGCACTCAGATGGATGGAGTGCCTTCGTCATCGCAGTATTTAAAAAAAGAGATCCAGAGAGAGGGGGAGTTCTGCTTTTGTCATTGTCATGAAAAGGAATAAAAACGATACACTCAGTTGCACTCTTTGCTTCAGTCGTAAACAATAAAGGGAAAACAAACCAGCCTGCATCATATTTGTCCTAAAAACCGCAGCTGAAAGGATACATAAAGGCTGCTGGGTTGCTTTGAATGCGCAGATAAGCAAACAACTGGTGTCTGAATAGATGCGAGAAATAGAAAAGAAATCCCTCCTCAGATACTAGACTCCCTCCGGCTGTGGGTTTGGCCCTGACAAAACTTTCTGAGCGTTCGCAGCCCCGCACAATAGAACTATGTTTTAATGATGACAACACTTTTATCACAGTCAAATTCAGGGTCACAGTTACTCACATTGCCGTAGTCGATGTAGAAGACATGAACCTTTGCCGGTGACTCAACTTTCTCCACTCTGGCTCTGTACCTGCAGCAGCAATAGAATAATTGAGAGAGTGAGACAGACGGAGAGTAGGAGAGAGAGAGGAGACGAGATGAAGACAGAGGGCACAAGAGGAAAAGGAGATGAGTAAATGATTCCCTGCTTATTTCCCTGGGGAAAAGGTGTTGGAGGATGTGTCTGTTGTGATCGGGGGAGAGGAGCAGGAGAGGATGAGTGGGCCGGGGGAGACAGGGAGGGGACAGAGGGGAACTATCAGGACATGCTACAGCTGTGAAAATTGCAGAGAGGCCTCTTCGCAATAAACGACAGAAATTTGGACCTATTTTTGCCTTGTAGCAAATAACTTTAGTGCATTAGTGCTAATCACAAAACCCAGAACCTTTACTTTGTAGGGGTGGGGAAAAAATGATTCACATAAGTATCCTGATTTTTCTTTTTATGATTTTTTTTTTTATCGATTTTTTAAAATGTGGAGGCGTAAGGAAGTTGCTGCTTTTACTGTGGTAATTTACAAGTAATGTGATGGCTTATCTGTTCAAAGAAAAACTAGAATTAACGCCTCGCAGTTATATACCTCCACAGTTCAGTCAAGTTGCAGTTTACATCAATGTCTGACCAGACTCATGTGTTGCCATGACAGCAGACAATGCTTCAAATATGTATGTTGCTGCAACGATGCGACATATTCTTCAATGTGGATGCCTCACACACATCTTCAGCCAGGCAGCACAGAGGAGCCACATACAGCCCAGTTTGATCTCAAATGGGCCGGACCAGTGAAACCACTGCATAATAACCTTAAATAACAACCCTTTCAAATGTGTCCATGTTTTTCGTGTAAAGAAGTACATTGTGAAAACATTAGACAGCTGTATTCTGGTCAGGGTGGAAAAACCTCTGAGGCAGTATTTTACATGAAGTATCTTCTCACTGTTTAAATCACCCCTGCAACCTCTCTGCCTTCACAAGTGCATCAACATTAGGTGTGCAAAGTCATCTAGAGGGCCCGATTGGAGCCTTTGTCGGGCCAGTTCTGGCCCACAGGCCGTATGTTTGACCACCTGAGCTATACAAAAAAGCACAGTTTCAAGGTGGGCACCCGAGATTAGTGTCAGCAATTCTGTCTGAGCAAATGTCTCCCCCTCTTACTGAGTAATGGTGTTGAGTAATGGCCAGAAAAGTGTTCATGCAGAACATGATGTCGTCACAGGGAAGCTGACCTTTGGATATAAAATGTCATCACTTAATCATTTTTACCTATTAGACATTTGTGTGAAATTTTGTCATAATTATTGTGAGAATTCTTGAGTTATATCCAAATCCATGTTATCTTGAGGTCACAGTGACCTTGACCTTTGACTACCAACTTCTAATTAGCTCATACTTCAGTCCAAGTTGACATTTGGGCCAAATTTGAGAAAATTCTATCAAGGTTTCTTGAGATGTTGGGTTCAAGAGACTAACATGAAGGCAAGGTCACAGTGACCCTGACCCTTGGATAACAAAACTAAATCAGTTCATTGAGTCGAAGTGGGCGTTGGTGCCAAATTTAAAATATTCCCTCAAAGTGTTCTTAAGATATTGCGTTCACAAGAATGAGGAGAACAAGTCACAAGACCGGGACGGATAGACAACCTGAAAACGTAACGCTTCCAGCCACGGCTGTCACCGGCGTGGATGCATAAAGCCGAAGCGAGCAGACAAGACAACGGCGGACAGTCTGAGGAGACAGATATTCAGCTGGTCCACAAGCAACTCAAATTCAGGCAGCCTAGGGTTAACTCCCCGATGGATCGAGAAACTTTCTGTTTCTGCCATAACACAGATTAGACCCAGCCCGGTGTGATCCCGGCAAGGGTTGCTACAGCTGAAACCGACTCTGTTTCTGGAGCTTTCGCCCGCTCTCCTCCTGGCGAATACTCTCCTGGCAGTGGAGAGAGGCGGAGGGACTGCGAGGTGGCTAAAACATTTCTTTAAAAAAAAAATAATAATAATAATTACAGCAGTTTAAGTTTACTTCAAATACTATATAATTTTTATTTATTTATTCTATTGTAAATGTAATGTAAATTTTAGTAAGTAAGTGGGTAAAGCTTAAGTTTATTTAACAAAGCACCTTTCAGAGCGAGGTCACAAAGTGCTTAACTGGAAATAAAGTTGTCAAAAAGACGACTATACTGACCATTTTTAGTTTATTTACCACTTTTTTATACCGCATATGATGCTGCTGAAATAAAAGAAAGACTGACTGACATGTGATGTTCATTATTTTTGGAAATATGTCTCATTATGTGAAGTCTCTAGAAGTGTATGGTTAAACTTTTTCCCATGGTCTAGAGTTTAAAGAGAGGGGGAAAAAAATCACAGTAAATTGTAATATCAACTTGCAATACTTGTAGAATTGGCACCCAAATATGGTGACAGTATCCAATCGGGTGATAAGAATATCATCTCAGCCTGATGGCTTTATAAGGTTTGATTTTTCCAGCACATTTGGCAGGCTGAATTAACTGGAAATAAACTTGATATTAGGAGGACGTACAGATCAGTGACCAATTAAAGGGAAAAAAAAAAGTCTTGAGTGAGAGCCAAATCCTATTCATTAATTCACACAGACGCTACAGACGAGCATGTCTTTTCCTCAAACTCAGTTCAGGAAGTGTCTCTTCATCCGACCATCACTTGTCTGACTCTCAGCTCTCCGACGAGAGTGGAGAAAAGACAAAACTGGCTGAGAACCAAGGACGGCAGGAGGAAGCCAAATAATTACGGCCACACGGGCAAAGACAGAGACAAGAGAACAAAGTTAAAACTAAATAAGTGATTAACAGGAAGACATAAAGAACAGCAGTGAGTGCGGAGAGCAAAAGAGAAAGAGTGAGAGACAAAGTGTGCGTGACTGATGAACAGAGGTTTTTCCCTTTCTATTTACTCTGACTCTGTGGTGTTCTAAGAGGACTTGAAAGGCGACGAGTTTCTAATTAGCCCCCTAATGAAACAAGCCGACATTCCACATGCATCACAGAATACAAAGATATGGACACAGAACAATGTGAACATGAACATAATTAGCGTGCTGAATAATATATGACTGGTAAAAAAAACAAGACAAAAATCTCAGACGTTTGCCACTTGGAGTGGGATTAATGTTTAGTTGTTGAAAGTAACAGGAAGACAATTATAGTAAGAAAGGCAGAAGAAAGTGACGGTCTCCAACAGATGGCCTGTTTGAAATGCTCATCGACTTGCATTGGTGGCGGGGACAAAGAAATAACTTTCGTCTTTTCCTCCTTAAAAAAACCCAAAGAGGAAGATGGAGGGAAGGATGGAGGAAAGAAAGAGGAGCACCTGTGTCTGGGGAACATTTGGTTTTTTAATCAGTTTTGTGATCTTTTTTCGCCGTCACCTTCTTGACATAGACGCTCTCTCCCTCCCTCCCTCGATCACTGTGACTTTTATCTGTCCCCATGACCATCTGTAAACTTCCAACATCCGGTAGGGAGACTAGATGAAGAGGTGTGTGTGTGTGTGTGTGTGTGTGTGTGTGTGTGTGTGTGTGTGTGTGTGTGTGTGTGTGTGTGTGTGTGTGTGTGTTACTGTCAAGCGACTGCTGATTCTGAAAGGCCAAAGCGGAGGCAGTGAGCTAATTACACCCTGTGGGTGTCTGCAGTTAACGCATCACAGGCTTAAATAGAGACAAGGTAAAACTGTAACGTCAGGTATTCTTGAGAGGGAAAAGCAACACTAACATGTATGTCTTGTGGAAATGTAGCTCGGAAAATTGTTAAATGTCTAAATTCTTGTAGATTTTGTTTCAGATAATCCTGAATCACCTGCTTGCAAAGTAATGTCTACTAGTTGTCACAAGAGCAGGTGGCTGATATGGGTTAGGGACAGGAGTCAGGATTCAGATTAGAGCCTGGGCATCTTGCTGATGGGTTGAAGGGATAGTTCAGATTTTTTGAAGTGTGCTTGTATGAGGTACTTATCAATAGTCAGTGTATTACCCACAGTAGATGGCAGTTGGCTCACCCCCTGTTTGGAGAAGCAGGCTTGAGTGGTGCCACGGAAGCTAAGCAATGTATTGCTGTCGAGGGGTCAGCAACCAAATGTATTTTAAGCCCTGTTTCCACCAAGCAGTACTGTGCAGTTCAGTTTGGTACACTTTTTGTTCCCGTTTCCACTGTAAAAAGTTGTGGATAGTACCAATATAAACAATTGATTGGTCAGTAGCGGACAGTCACTGTTGCTCAGGGCTGAGTTGTGGCTGGTTTGAAGCCAACCACTGTTCATACAACAGACAATTCTGACCATTACTTTAGTTTTTATGTGACACACACTCAAGTAATGAGTGGATCTGGACTTATACATATTAATTTTGACCAGGACAGCATATATCCCAATCCTGACTCTGAGGGAAAAAAAAAGCGTTGTGGAGCATTGTTTCTGTGGGCTCTGGCAACACTAAACCCCTGAGCTTGCCTGAGAAGGACTAGATGCACAAACCAGCTACTTTTAAATATCCCATGGAGAGAGACTCTCACTGCAGCCTGTTCTGTTTTGTTGTGAAAATGTTAACATGCAGCCTCGTTCTGTGGACGATAAATGAGGTGAAGACTTCCATCTGTGTCACAGATAATGAGGAAATACAGTGAGTGCTGGACGGAGCAGTGAGTGACAAAAACTCCGCCCACATTTAAGGGTACTGTTTGTGGTGGAAACGCTCGGGTCTAGGTACCATGTCTGAAGGGTTAGTTTTGGTTCCAAAGGTACCATACCAAGAGATTTTGGTGGAAACGTGGCCACAGCTACCTAAAAAAAGGCCCACCTTAAAAAAAGTCATCATTCCTCTAAGTGTACGTTATATTGAGAATATTTTCACCATTTTACTGTGCCGTCAGGCATCCCTTACCAACAGGTAACTGAACTGAAACCAAAGCTCATCTATGCTCTATTTAGCACCAGATTACACTGACAAAAACAGTAATTTTACCTTGTTGAACAAAGGAGCTACTGGTCTACTGCTGCCTCTGCCATTTTGTTTGTTTGTGTTTTCATGTCACTGTGGCTAATTAAAGGGTTAGTTTGGACTCATCAAAGTATCAATAAAACAAACAAACAAAATGGTAAAGGCAGAGATAGACCAGCAGCTCCAATGTTCAACGAGGTAAAATGACTGTTTCTGTCATTGGAGTCTGGTGACTTTGAAGAGGGCAATGTTAACATTACTGACAAGGTAAAGCAGTGAAAATGTTGCAAACATAGCAATTCTTAAACTGATACTGATTTCTGTAGGTGGCTAAAATTTGTTTTGCTGCCCCCGTCCACAGCAGTACTTTATGTAGCGGTACTACGGCCTGCTTCTCCAAAAGGGCGGCACAGTGACCGCCATCAACTGTAAATACCACACTATGGATAAATACTTCATACAACCCTACTTAAAAAATTACTAACTATCCCTTTAAGATCATTATAAGTCTTATAAATATGATCACGAGTAGCTCACCATTCGCCATCAGCAAACTTGGCTATGCAGTGGTCGCCTCTGCGTGCGGAGTAGGATCCTTCGACTGGCGGCTGGGCGGCGATCTCTGCTCTCATGGTCTCCATCAGACTCTCCAACTGGCCTCCTGACAAAGACACAGACACGAGTGGGATGGAGACAAACTTCAATTTACAGTTCATTTCTTTGGGTTGCATTTCATTACATCACACTTTACTTTGACATTGATGTGTTTACTGTTACATTTAAAATATGAGCTCCCACTCCCCACAGAGAAGAGGTTGAACATTTTAAGCTGTGATTGTGTAAAATGGGTCTCAAATTCAATTTGATTCCCTCAGCCACAGAGGTGCGAGCATGTTGCTTTGGTTTGGGATGTTGGCTTGACTGGGTGTGATTGAAAGAGAGCAGATCCTAAGGCAACAGCCGTAAATGAACACACTTGCATCTTACCCCTGCAGAGCTACTAAATAAACGCGTCGGTATAAATTAAATAAAGTCTGATGCAATTTTGCAAAGTATGACTGTGTGTTCTTTCGCACAGTCTGAGGTTTTTTTTAGGGTTGTTCATGCTGTTTGTAGCTGAATGAAAGTGCTTCTGGTAATTATTTTCCTGCCTTTTGTTATGAAAAAGTGAGATTAATTGCTTTATTGCAGCTACAATGCTGTTTATTATAAAAAACCTGGGCTCCAGTTAGAGAATCAAACCGTGATTCATATGAACAAACAATACAAATCCATCTTGGTAGAGCCCAAAACTCCTCATGCAAACCCCAAACAACTTAATCTTGGGATAAGGATGAAGGGGAGAGTTATTTAAGAATGGTTTCTCTTCAGTACTTCAGCTCTAATGGTATGCCACAACCTATCAACTCAAAAACAATGTTAACCCCAACTGCCCTTCAGAGACTGAGACCAGAAATAAACTAGCTGTTAGCCCATTAGCACCACGCCGCTAACGCTGGTTTGACCCTGCTGGAGACATGCAGCTTTGAGTAATTCAGCCAGCTCTTCCAACAGGCCTCTATGGCCTATCAAGCCATTATATCATGCGCGGCAGACCCATTATGGTGGACTCAAGGTGGGAATGCGGCTGTCGATATGGTGGGATTTGGAGAAATCAGACAGTGCTCCATGGACTCAATGACTGCGGTAAGTGGCAGCCTGATTTGCACCCATCAGCTGCAATTGTGGAGCTGATTGTGGCACCACTAAGTATGTGCATCTCCAAGAGAGCCACTTCCTGGTGTTTGTGTAATATGTATATTTGTTTGTGTATGGCACAGTATGTTTATGCACACATCTCTATTAGTGTTTACAAGTGGCTGTGCGTGTGTGTGTGGGGAGTGTATGAAGTGTTCGGAAGCAATTACAGCAGCTAGTTCAGAAAAGTGGCCCACATGAAATTTGATGTGGTATTTTTAGAGGCCATTTTCACTGATCTGGTTTTGTGGGAAGCCAGGGTTGTTAGTAATGGAGCATTTTTTATACCACACATATTCATACGATGGGAGGGTATGTAGAGGCAAAAATAAAATCTTATCAGATACACAGTCCACAGTCCTACAACACTAACATTAAAACTGAAATACACCGACAGCCACTGTGTCTACTGTCAACTTTCTGCAGTAACCAGGTTTCTTGAACCTAAAGCACACAAGGATCTGGGTTTTCTTATTCAGGCTGAGCCCAGTTAACACAGCTAGATTTCTTCCAGAGAAACCCAGTTTCTTGGCCTTGTGTACAACATGGTTTCTTACAGGGTTTTTACATGCTGTAAATATGTTTTGCATGTTTTGGGTGTAGTTGGCACCATCGCCTCACAGCGAAAGGGATCCAGCTTGGGCTCTTCTGTGTGGAGTTTGCATGTTCTTCACGTGTTAGCTGGGGTCTCCAGGTTCTCTGGCTTTATCCCACAGTCCAAGGACAGACAGGTTAAGTTGAATGGTGACTGTAAATTGTCTGCAGGTATGAATGTGAGTAGGAATGGTTGTCTAGCTCTTCATAGCCAGAATGTCGTTGTGTTATTCTTCCCCGCTGTTCATGATAGATGGGGAATGTGGGGACAGAGTTGTCTGGCCTTTAAGCTAGCAGCGGAGGTAGTAACAGTGAATCAATTTCTGTGTAAAAGGGACAGCCTGCTAGACCTTGAATCAGACGAGTGTGATGTTTTTATGATAAGTCATATGTGCAACCCAACACCAGGAGATTTAAAAAGCAGCTGATAGCAGTTAGCAGCTAACTCAAAGAAAAAGAACAGCAGCCGAAAATGTCCGCAAATTGGGAAAACAATGAACTCTGTGACCTCCACAACCTCTGAGCAGAATACTAGATTTGCCGCCATGTAACAGGGACAGTAAATTATTGTTGTTGCCATGTTATTCCATGGAAAGCAATGCAGAGTATATGCCACACTAGAGGTGGACGCTGTTGTGTACACGTCATGTTTGCCACATCTATGGTAATGGATGGTAATGCTACTGGGATGTTATTTAAAGTCACACAATGGGGCGGCATGATGGTGCTGTTTTTTGGTTCCCCGTAAAAAAGCAAAGGCCGAATAAAGAAAGAACTTCGTAGCATCTCTACAGCATGACCTCTGTGTAAAAAGGGCCTATGTGTCTGGTGACATTGCCAGGGTGTACCCCACCTTTGCCCAATGTCAGCTGGGACCTGTCCGAGCACATTGTGCCCCTCAGTAAAGTAAACGCTAATGGATGAATGGGTGTTTTGCATGGCAAAGACTTGAGACTGGGAAAAAAGCATCACTGTTGCACTCAGGAGAGATGAAAAGATCTTTAGTCTTAGCAGTGCGTCCTTGTATTCAAAACAACCAAACCCAAAGCCGCCTTCAAAAAGGCAGTCACTAAAAACTGGTTTAAGTGGAACCTACCAGTCTTGGTAACAATGAGGACTGTGAAGGATATTTAGCCCAGAAATGACAGAAATGGACCATTTGCAAAAGCAAATTTAAATCTGAATGTGAATAAATCAAAGGAAAATATTGACAGTTAGAAAGGCAGGGTAAAAAATTAAAACCCTACTTGCTTCCCATGCCCTTTTCTTTGTTAAATATCAGCTGCACACAAAAAATGACCCAAAAAATTTCAGTCCAGCTAAACTAAATTGACACTAAGATGAATAAGTCTAAAAAAGCCGGTTTCCAAAGCTGAACAGCAGACTATTTGTAAAATTCAAGTATATGCAAATAGTAGGGAAACACTGTGTGCTCTCACACTGCAGACTCTGTCCTCACACTGTGCCATCAGTCCTAACGCTCTGTGAAGAACGGAAAAAAAAACTGTTCAAGCTGCAGCTTCAAGTAATTCATTTTGAATATGCCAGCCTTGGATAAAAACAAGAGGAGGAATCTGATTACTGACCATCTGCATGTAAACTTGGGTTTTACAGTAACCAGGTTATTGCAGCTCAGGTAAACACTTTCTCAGATTTCCTGTCTTAACACAATTTCTCCCACTAACCTGGTTTCTTGTGTGCACGAAAAATGCAGTCAGTGTGCGTGTGTGTGTAAAATTAGTAAGTTCTGCTTACTATGCATATTACTGTACTATCAAACAAACAGCTTGGAGGCAGGCAGTGCAGCACTACACCCCCAAATACACACCATTCTTTACTCCTTTACTGCTGCGCTGAGTTGTCATTAACACCTAATATTATTTCTGCTATTGGAGAACAAGAAAATATAAATAATGATGCTGTTTATCTGAGCTGAGACAGACAAGCAGCTGCCAACCAGCAGCAGACAGAGAAACCTTCATTAGCATGTCAAACTTAAAGGACAGAAAACACCAGCGAGGGGTGCGGAGGGATTCAGAGTGTGAAGGGAAAGCTGGGAGCTCGGTTTGACTGCGGAGGGGGTCAGGGCAGGAAGGGAGGGGGGTGTCCAGACACCTCATTGGCCACCCACTGCTACACCAACTGCTGATGAATGCAGCGAGGGGAATAGGAGCATAAATACACACACACACACACCAAACAGACACATCCTCAGCGTTTTGTAGAGAAAGCAGTTTTTGGAAAACATGTCAGATGAATTGCCTCCCGAACTCCTCGCCTCATACACACACACAAACACACACACAGAGGTGGTGTGGTTACATCATTATGCTCCAGCTTTGCCACAGCGGCTTGGTGCAGACTTACCGGAATGGCATTGGCCGTCACAGGCAGCCGCCTCCTTGATTTATTAATCTAATTTAAAAAAGTTAGTGTGTGCCTTCCTTCCTTCTGCAAGTGTACTGGCGTGCTTTATGTGTGTATATTTACACACTGACTTATATATTTATTTCCGTTTCCTGGGCCATGTTCCACTTTGGGTCCGGAGAGAACCGAAATAAATGACACATGAGCTTTAAGAGGGTTCTACCTGCTATATATATTCACACACATGAAACCTTAATGGATGGAGCCTCTTAGCCCAGCCTAATTAGACATGCTTTATCGTGTAAGTGGTACTGCATGTTTAAGCCACAGTATGGAGGTTTAGCTCTCATATGTGATGCATTTAATGGGGGGAAAATTTTGAATACGCCACACGGTGAACACAGTGTCCTGATTAGCTGATGATGAGCTGATATGACTGCCAAATCTTTGCTCATCAGAAGTTTGACAGCCAGTTCCTTCCTGTCAAGTCAGATGGTGTGCTTCTCTACTACGCCACCACGCTGCAGAACTTTAAATGCAGTCATGCTGCTGCTCCTAATTACACCTCTTTTTCCTACTTACACCACGGTTAAGTTTTGTAGCAGTTAGTGCTGATTTCTGCCGCTCACGTGTGTCACTCTGAACCAGCTGAACTATCTCTGAAGAAAACCATTTCTACCAGAATGAGACTTATAGCTTTTCCCGCCTTACTCCTGAGGGAATTACTGTAGAAATGATTATGGGTGTAACTTCCAGTGAGATAGCGGACATAGCAGTAAGCTAATTAGTCCCCTAGATCAGTGGTTCCCAACTAGTCCAGCCACGGGGTCCAGATTTTTCCGTAGTCATTAGTTCAAGGTCCAAACAGTTTGACACATTCAGTGTCATACTGGCGTTCGGCCATGTCGTCAAGCTAGTTTGCTGTCTCTGTCAAGTAGCTGTCTGTTAGTCGCTCACTCTACAGCAGGAAACAGTGCTTCAAAATAAAAGCTCTGTGCCGGAAATTTACTGTACTTAAAAATACAATGTGTTTTTACAAACTTGACATGTTTGTGAGTCACTTGTGGTCCATTCAAGATGGACCTGAGACCAACTTTTGGACCGCCAACAATTTAGCAAATACTGCTTTGTTTTTAAAAAGATACTGGAACCTGTTGCACTGTCCACATCTGTAACGTCACTAATACCCAGACTAAGGTAAATTTGTGACTTCAGCAACAGTGTGATGAACACGCAGCCAAAACAAAGACCAACTGTTCTTGTAACCAACAGTAGGCCTACAGCGGACATGAGAAATAATAAAATCAAGAGTTACTGAAGCAGAGAAGAAAACTGATTTTGCAGAAGAGACCTAAAATGACAGGTGTGTCTAATGTTAGTCATCTAGGCTGAGTATGTGTTATTGATTTACCAGAATATCATATAAAATGAATGCCTAAAATTATTGATACTTCATATTAATCAAGGTCTGCTACTAAATTCAGCCTTGTGTATTAATCAGTAGAGCTCTGATTTAATAAATTAGCAGTTACAAAAATGTGTCAGCTCTTGTTAAGGCAGACGAGTGGAGCATTAGCTGGGAAACATCGCATTCATAAACTTTACATGGAGCTAAAATTCAAACCATTCGAACATGTTAGCATCTGTTAATGAGTCGTAAGAAATCATATTTCATCTTTTATTGGTGGTAGATATTCATCTATGCTAGCTTGGCTCTATTTCATTTAACAACATGCTAATGTAGCATGGCAAGCTAATCACTAGAGCGCTTGGTTAAAAAGGAAAACAGCTGATGCTTTGAGATGGCTGTCAGAGATGGCAGAGGTATGATCACGTTATCCCGTTTGAAGCTTAACAGGTGGTGTTCTCCACATTTTATTTCCACAATTGTTGTGTGATTATTGCAATCCAAACCTACACAGACTAATCTTACGGCACCACACCTGTCGTAAATAACTTATACCTGTACACTAACACAGAGATAATAGTAACTATAAACATAAACTTAGCATAGTCCGCTACTATACACTATTAAAAATATAAAGACACTGTTGTGTAAAATTAAATTAAATCAGAGCCTGCATTACACATCATACCACACAGAAATTTTTACCAAATATTATTATGTGCTTAAGTGGCTCTTACAAGGACAGTAAAGTGTATTTCCAAGCACCCAAAATGTGTTGTGCTTCTTCCTGCAAGATGACCCTAACATACTATGGTTAGCTATGGCAAATTTGTCTGACCAGAATAAGTGTCATGCCTTCATTTTCACCGCTGCACTGATGTTTGATGCAGCTGTGTTACAAATTTCATGTCTGATTTTTTTTTAATTTCCCTATGTCTTACCACAGGCTGATAAAATAAGCTGGATTTTTCTATAGGTTCACTCTGTGGTGTGGGAATACACACTGGACTCTATACAGGCTGTGGTCGGGGTTACGCAGTCAAAGGACACTGACAGTACAGTGTTATGGATCGCCAATTTTAACAAGATGATTTACGATCTGCTGTGACCCATAGATTCACTCCAATTACTTCCAAGTCAAGTCCAGTCACACTTTAACAATAAATCTGTGTCCATCCACTGACTGACAGGATTTTTTCTTCTTTTTAAGAGGAAGAAGGAAAAAAATATCACGTCTCATGAGGTCCTTCTGTGTAGTCGTATGACTTGAACCATGATTTTAACAATTTACCAAAATAAGAAAAAGAAATCTCTTTAATTTAAGCTGACAAATCATCAACAAATCATCAACTCCTGATGTGTCGACTGTGCACATATGAATATGTGGAGCTCTTATATCTGCCTGAATTAGCCTCCCATCACATACCATAACGGAAAGAAATCAAGGTTTTGATCAAAATCAAGATCAAGATCAAGATCTACTTAATCTCACAGAGTGGGAAATTTGTCTTAGGCCCTGCACCCATACTGCTGCCATAGAAATACCTCATACAACTCAGTACATAGACAAATCAACATTAAACCCAACCTAGCGATAGGAAACACAAAAAGCTAAATAAATACATAACAACATACGCTAAAAATATCTAATACAAAGCAACTGAAGATAATTGCTGTGAAAAACAGCTCATATCCAGCCCGTTCTCATTCCAAAGTCGTCACATATAGCCGCTTTGCAGTTGCCTTTCACATCTCTATATTACCTGCTTGTTATCCTTTGGTATCTGCTGTTTACGTGCCGGGACACCGCAACCAAACAACAACAACAAAAACACAAGGCTACACCGGGATGTCAACAAAAGCATGCGGCAACTTCATCCCTTTCTAGATCAGGTTCTTATAATTAGGACATCAGAATCTTGTAATTCCAAAATAAGATCTCGTATTCAGGACATTATGCTGTCCAACCAGAAATTTGGGCTTTTCTGTCGGGCATGCATCTCTACCCCAGCTTTGCAAACTGTTGGCTAGTTGGTTTGTGTACAAAGTATCCATGACAACGGAAAAGGCTGACCATAAACAGGCATAAGGCTGTGTGACGCAAACTGTGGTTAAAACCCCAGCTGAGACGCATATTCTGAATGTGCTACACATACATGTCCAAAGAATGCTCTAAAACTCTGAACAATACCGGCATGTCCCACAGGTCTTCTTGGGACAATGCTACAGTCAGAAAAAGGCCTGCATCAAATTGTGATAAATTGTGATTATTGTCATAACTGGAATATTAGTGGAATATTACTGATGATGTAAACGTAGCGAGTGACATTTTCAGCCCTTCCATGTCTCAGGCAGAATTCTCTCAGAGTCGTAAACTGACAGCCTTTAATTCATGCACCTTTCTTCCCTCTGTGCTCCTGAGCATTTTATAATGTGCATGTCCACGTTTGCAAGGTGCGTTTGATTTAGTATGCAGAGTGTGCTTCGTGCATTATCATTATACTCTGTTGGGATTTACAGATCCAATTTGCTGTGCAGGCGTCTCGGACAAAGGTGAACTGGCTTTAGGGTTATGAATTTATCGGGAGCACATCATCCATGTGTGCAGGTTTAAGTCCAGGTAAGTGCTTGTCTGCAGAGGCGTGGCGGGCAGATTATTTGTGTAAATACGCATATCACAACACATACATAACATTATAGAGAGAAGGCAGGCATGTGGAGTCATAGAAACAGTAGATGGCCGCAGTAAAAGACACTAGTCTGAGTGCTATCGGTGTGGAAGAAAACCAAACAAAGAAATAAGCTTTACATGCTGCAGGCGAGCACAGAGAGAAAATCGAGGCCCTCGGGGGTCAATTGAGCAAACTCTTATGCAAGTGCGGCATCCTGGTGAAATTCTGAATGAATGTGAGCAGTCACATTAGGAAGGAAGTGCAGCTAGGACACTCTGCATTACAGAGGCAGACTCCTGTTTAATGTTGGCATAAAGACAACTGAATATCTGCGTGCAGAAGGGGTAAACCATGTCGAGCGTGAGTGCTCATTTTGTGTTGAAGGCAGAGCCAAAGCGATGATCCAAAAAAACAGCCAAACCACTGACTGCGTCTGATGCTGGCCAATTTCTCTCTGTCTTCATCTCTTTATTCCTCTGTTGTTTTTTTTCTCCCTCGTTCTGTAATTTGTTTATACACCATTATGGCTGCAGCTGTTTGTAAATCATATATAATTACATTGTGAATGCCCAGTGCGGAGTGAGGGAGCGATTAGGCTTAAAAACAAGAAAACAATGGAGGAGAGACAGAGACAGAGAGAGGGAAAGGGTAGAGAGCCTTACAACAGTTTTACAGGTTAGTTATGATCGTATTTGATTGTATTGTGGCACACGGTGTGTGAGCAGAGACAAGGAGGGAACAAAAAGCCAATGAAAACAGTGAATCATGTGCCCTTTCGCTACGCATCCCAAGGCCGTGCTGAATTCTATTAAGCTGTTTACCAAAGCCATTAAACCACAGAAGGGTAAATAATCACAATATGACAGAGGCAGAGGCCAAGAGAGCGATGGTTGCTTATGAAAGCATTCTAATTTCCTGGCTTATAAGAATGAAGGAATTAAGAGTCAAAGTGGAGTGCATCTATGAAAAGGACACCTGCCGGGGAAACAATCGACTGGAGAGGATCCGGAAACATAAACCTGCTTATAATTGACTATAATTTGTGAAGAAGGAAGGCAACATCCAGAGGGATGAGACAGTCAACCCGAAGCTGACACACAAAAAACTTTCCTGTTTATATATTGGTGGCCTTACACGACTTTTCGCTGTCGCAGTCTAATTTTGCAATGTCGGAATAAAACCATGAGAGTCGTCAGTCGTCAGTCTGTCTTTATGTGGTGTTGACGCTACCCCACAATTGACCCTTAACTAAGCCCCGCCCCTTTTGAGATGGTCTGACAAGCTGTCGCAGTAAGCATGGAGCCCACACTGTAACTAACTGCACTCCCTGAAGAAATATTATATTTTGGGAAAAAATGAAACAGTGATTCCAGAGAGAAGCAGACAGAGGGGTCTACAGTCTGTGTTTGAAGGATATATCCAGGA
>JAPZEB010000015.1:16884407-16895437 GCA_029783705.1 Chaetodon striatus | reverse complement strand
AGTTCTTAAATTCAGTCTGACGCTCTACACTAAAATGAGAGCCCTGTTGTAAGAAGAAACGTAGTGTCATATTTCTATATAAATTAACCAACGGTTAAGTTATTAACACGTCCACTCTGCTTTGTGGACAGACAGAGCGCTGAGAGTGCACTCTGCCACTCCGAGAGTGTGGCACTCTGGATAACCAAACGGTTCATTCTGACAATGCTCTGAATTTATGAAAGGTCCAGTTTGTGCCAGAGTGTACTCCGGCACTCAGAAAGAATATTTCGAATGCAGCACTCGTATCATCTTCCTCCATTGTCTAAAACAAGCCAACGGAACTTGCCAGCTAGCGCTAGCTCATGTATATGGAAGAACTGATTTGCCTCCAGCTACGCCCCACCCACCAAAAAACATCATACTGTTTAGTAACATTAAAAGGGTCTTAAAACTGATTATCTACATATGAATGCAGGTACATCTATAAAAGAAGAAAGCTAATTTAATGCTAAATCATTAAACGAATGCCTATGGATTCCAAGACTGCATGTTCAGCCAATGCGTTCCACTTCTCCACACACAATGCTTTTACTACTCCTTAAACGTGATTGGTCAATGCTACTACTACGAATGTAAATCACAACGCTTCTGCTTACACATTCTGCATACATAGGCTGATACCTGTTCATAGGAATTACTATTGATGTTTCTAAATACAAGTGCCACCAAAATGCATTAAACTTAAATGTCATAGGATGTCCTATTTGGGGAACACTGAAAATGTTATAAATGTTTGTATGCTGTGTTGAGAGGAGGCCAAGCAAGGTCAGTGTAAGCTGACTAGCATGACTGAACAGGTTATCGGGATGAAGCACGACAACTCATCCAACCTGGGCGTACGAAAGCCACTAACATACCCTATTGCCCATTATAATCTCTTGATAAACTGGCATATGATTGGTGTGTGTATGCGTGTGAGTGTGCGTGTGTGTCTCTGAGTGTGTTTGTGCCAATGTGTGATGAGAAAAATGATAAACCGAAAAAAAAAAATCCCTACCAAGCAGTTTAAAGCCTTTACTGGGACACTGATAGCAGCGTGTCTGTGTCTGTGTGTGTGTGCGTGTCACACGTAATCTCTCGCAGAATTAATTCCTGGAAATTGAAATGAAAATGGAAAGTGTCCGGTAGCAGGTCCTTTACCTCAAGGTCAGCATTGTAGAGTTTGGGGTGTCTGTGTGTACATGTAAGTATGGTGTCCAGGAAAAATTGGTTTAAGATAACATTGTGCCAGGGTGGGTACTGGTATGCAATTGGCCACTGGGACATTACTGGGTGCTTAGAGGACACGCTCACTCACAAACACACACACACACACAAACGCACACACATATGCATACAATTTGTAATAGGCTCTCAAAGCACAAGACAAGCCCAAAAATAGTGTGCCTCTTGTCTCCTTGAAAACAGCTCTCTCTGTCTCACACACACAAACAGAAAACCATATGTGGATTGCCCAAGGGCCCATACTGTAAATCCTTCATCCTGGCAATGGCACAGGCAATGACATTATCATTAGATCTATCATTCGCCTGTGCGCTCCTAAACTCTGATTGTCATTGCTGCTATACAGTACTGCAGGCCATTCACCCGAATGGAACCACTGACACGCACACACATGCAAACAGACACAGGCTGCTGACCTACATGTGACTGGCCGCAGCCCAGATTTGCCAGCACTCACCTCGGGGGATGGGTTCTGTAATGTTTGTATATACCCCTCGAACATACTGCCTGACTGGCGGACACCAAAGTAGGTCTTGCAGTAGCCCCAAACTGCACCCACTGCCCTCCTGGCCTGGTGCAGGGGGTGGCTCCATAGAGCCTTGGGTGAAACAGGGAGGACTGGGTCGCACAGCAGGGACACGGGGGCTGGCATAACAGCGTGAAGGTCCCACATATGTGACAGCTCGTCAGGCCATCACTGGTCAGCGAGTCCTCGAGGTTAGGCCTGACAACACTCTTCTTGTCAAGATAGGATATAGATCATAGAGTGTATAAAATAATGGACGTAGCTACTGAAGTGTCACCCACTGGTTTGAGGACCCCCAGTTGAAGCCTTGAGTTCAGTTGACAGGGTAGAGCTATAGATGAGCGAGGTGTGGATCTAACTCAGACTGCAGCAACATCCGCAAACAAGCTGTCACTCAAGCAGCCCTGCCCTTAAATACAAGTAACCCTAAGCCTTAATAAAATCTCACTGGGTGAGTTAGGCCCTGATTACACAGACAGCATGTTATCAGCTGGAGGTGCCTTGCTGTAATTCTTTTTAATGAGAATGAAGCTTTTTTTCCTCGCTGTTTTTGCGTTGCAACGCACCTCGCATTCTGGCGCTCTAAGCACCTGCCGTTTTTGCCGGAGCACTCTGAACTCCTCTGGTTGAAAAACCTTCAACTCAGAGCGGAAAAATGCCCCACATCATTTCATCTTTTTTCCTTTTGTCCAATCAGATGATTTAAGAGGTGGGCCTTCTGTGGTGGTCATGACAACAAGTTTACAGTTGGTAAACAATAAAGTAAAAAGTGGTGGTAGCTGTTGCTGGATACCCAGAGTTATACAGCCTGACGAAAGACAGCAGGTTGTCAAACTGCCCCTTAGTCATCCTAAATTATGCCTGTAAATGACTGTCATTGAGGGGAAGCTCCTGGACCAAGTGGTGGTACTCCCCATGATCCACCCTCTTTATTAGGGTCTCATGTACCCACACAGATCTCCATTTCCCTGTGCCCAAAAAGATTATTTGCTGACAGCCTCTCACCCTCAACCAGAGCTACAGCAAGCACCCTCTGCCTGTTCATTTTAGGAACTAGACACAGGGACTGACTCACTTTTAGAGCCAGCCTCAAGTGGCCATTCAAGGAACTGCAGTTATTGGCACTTCCACTGCATCATTTTTCAGCCTTGGGACGTTGCTGCTTGGTACTGACACAACCTAAACCTTGAAAAATTCAGCCAGTTTTACAAGTTCAGCATCAACCTGAACCTCCAAATCAGATTCAACATAGAATCCTGGTATTTTTAAAGAAATGACCACTAAATTGGCAAAGGCTTTTCTGGCTTACCTCTTAGCCAATGTCAGGAACATCATGTGAGCTGCACACATACCCACACACATTCACTCACACACATGCTGGACCTTGAGAAAACCTTGCCGTGATCACAGAGTTTGGCTGACCATCAAGTAGTGCTGGCCATTCCGGGCCAGGATCAAACTATAAAGCAAGGGGTTGACCACTTTTGGTCAGTGGAGCATTACAGAGTTTGGCAGGCCATGACCCACGCTCCATCAGTAGTGAGAAAGCAGAGCGTCCGCTGACAGAGAAAAATAGAGTGAGAATAGAAAAGACAGGGAAAGAGAGAAATAGACAGGGTGAGGGCCAAGAGGAGGGAGCTGTCCTGGCAGCGTTGCTCATGCTATGGGTCACTGGATGATTTTGGGTAGATAGTAGTCTGGTGATGCACAGTGCTGGGTGGGTAAAACACAACCTGAACTCATTCTGGGTCACTTGCTCATCAAACGGTGGCACACCACACCTACAGAGCAGCGCGCCATCTGACACACAAACAGAGCTAGCGGTGCCAGTGTCCGCACTGTACTACATCTGATTTTAGCCATCAATAATCACACAGAGGACCACAACCCTCCATTTGCAGCTGGCGTGACCGGACAACAGATCAATGAACTGTTGTTGTTTGGAGCAGCACATTTGCCGCACGGCCTATATTTGTATTAGAACCTGCTTTTGCGTGCCTTTCTGAACACACGCCTGCATTGTCTCATGGTCTAACTTGCTCGGAGAGTGCAGTGAGCATGCAACAGTGCAGCACACCTCTGATCTGATATCACCCTCCGCATGGTCACTGCTAGGGAATCCCTGTGGAAAGGAAAGGAAATAGCCTTTCTGTCTCAAGAAAGGAAAATCCCCCCCTATACTCCCGTGGCTCCTACCTCACTGTTACATGTGCTTCATTGAAGCCCATTCATATTCAACCGCAGTGAAGTCAAGGAGAAAGTCTGTGTGTGTATGTGTGTGTGTATAATATAGGAGTTGGCTCTATACTCCTGTGCCGGTGGGAATAACGTACTGCGCTACAGGCAGTGTGACCTTTTCTAGTTGGCGTGCTTTCTCTCCTCCCTCTTTCTCTCTCTCTTTCACACGCTTACTCCCCAGCTCAGACGCAAACACACACATACACACACACACACACACCTAGCAGCACTGTCACAGCTAGCTTTACCATCCATCAATTACCCACACTGCTTCCTAGTTTAATGGACATGAGGCTTGTACAAATCATTGGAGATAGAAAGGGTGATGGGACAGTAGGGTGCGTTTGTTTCGCCTCTTCTCCTGCGGCAGGAAGGTAAAGCATGTCTTGTTTTCTCCTGTTCGCCTTCCTCGACATGACCTTTATGGCTGTGTGCTTCCTGAAGCGACAGTTTGTGCTCAAATTGAGGGTTAAGGCCTGCCTGTTTAGAGTGCTCTAACTACCTGCAAAGGCAGAGATGATGAAAGGGGGATGGAGAGCGGATATGAAGAGAAAAGGTGGAGACACAGAGCTGAAAACTTTGTCTTTGATTTTAAATCACACGCACATGCTTCCTGTCACGGTGTGAGTCAAAGTGTCTGTCCATCTGTCTGATATATGGCACTAATAAAGCTATCTAATCAAATTCTTACAATCTAAACTTTTAGTGAAGAGATAGATCATTATGGATCTGTCATAAATCGCTCCTAATGTCCTGACAACTTGTAGGAGATTGTACATAAAAAGAAAGCCAGCCAGAGATGAAGCAGAGTGACATGGTGACGGACGAAGAGTGAGCAGTGGGAAGGAAAGACAGCGAGGAAGGGTGAGGGTGGAGCGGGTGGCGAGGGGGGGAGTTAATGCACAAAACACACTGCATCAAACCAAAGCACTGCTCCGAGCAGGATGCGTCAGCAGTCCATTCATGTTCCTCTATTCCCCACTAAAGGACAAAACGTAAAGAGTGAGAGAGCAAGTGGAGGTGAAGTGAAAGAAAATCAAAGATTAAGAGGGAGGGGAAAAAAAAGAGAGCGGGCATCATGAGAGGGAGAGGAAGCCAGAGAGTGACAGAAACGGTGTCCCATCTGCCCGCCGTTGCCACCACAGCAATGCTGGAGAGCTTTGCCAGACCCGTTGGAATGGCTGGATTATTGCTGGGGAGGAGGGGGTTAAAATCTGGTTGCTGTGGGGATGCCACTGTCCATCTCTGCCTTTTGCTTGGACAGCCCGTCTATTCCCCTAAGCCACACAAAGCCCCAGAAAGCCACAGAACAAGAGATTGTGAGCATTAAAAAGGGAGCGGAGGACAGCAGGAGCAAACTGGTTTTTGAAGAGGTAGATCTCTAAAAAGGTCTGAGTGCTTTGAGCTCACCCAACTACCTTAGGACACTGCAGAGAGAGCAGGAGGGAGGCAGGGAGAGGGAGAGGAAGAGAGGGAGCGTGAGAGAGTGAAAGAGAGAGAGAGAGAGCAAGAGAGAGAGAGAGAGAGAGATATCCAAGCCGGCGCACGCTCTCTCTTTTGCTGCTACAACGGATCCTTTCCACATCGACGCTACTGTTAACGTCACGCCTGTAAGCCGCGCGCTCACCCAGCGCTCGCCTTCCCTGTCTTGCTCCTCTCCCTAGTCGGACGCTGCATTAGCGAGGGGGTGCTGATCACCACGAGGAGAGGAGGGGGAGAAAAAAATAACTGGAAAACAAGAAGAAAAAAGAAACAAGCCGGAGAGAGGAAGGAGAAACTGCGCACCACCCCTCCTCCCTCTAACCCACCTCGATCAACCCAGCTACAACACCCCCACTCCTCCCAGCACCACCTTCCATCCCCCACCCCCACTCCCCCTCTGAAGAAATTGACGGATTATTGGGAAGTGCAAGGGAGGCAGGCTGCAGCTGCTGCTGTGTGTGCTCACTACTGCTGCTGTGTGCTTCGCGGGGATGGTGTGTGTGCGTTTGCAATCGCCGCTGCTGCTGTCGCCACCGCGGCTGCCGAGGCTGGAGCGTGTGGCTAGTTAAGAAGGGGAAGAAGCTAATGAAGGCAGTGCGTGTCGCCTAGTCTTTTCAACCCCCGCCGAGCACTCCTGGAGGGAGAAGAAGAAAAAAAAGAAAAAAGAAAGAAAAATCAAGTGGACACGACGCCACATTGAGAGGGGGAGCAAGGGGAAGAGAGCGAGAGAGGGAGAAGGGCTGTCAGACTGACCAACCGACCAACTGATTGACCACTAAAAAGTGAACAGAGGAATACAGAGAGGAGGGGGTCTGTTTTTTTTTTTTATCCCCCGGCTTGTCAACCTCCCCTCCTAACCATCGCATACAAAAGGCAAAAGAACATTGGAGAGGACTGTGGAATTTTCATTCAATCTTCTTCAATCCCACTCCCACCTATCTCCCTCTTTTCGTCCTTTCTGCCTTGGCTTTTGTTGCGCAAAAAAAATTGTGCGTGTGTTTGTGTGGTCGCCTGTGCTATGGAGACCTGGGTAAGGTGTCTAGCAGGGGGATCAACTGTCGGATTCCAAGGACAAGCAAGAGAAGAGGAGCCGACAGCGAGAAGCGAGCAAGGGAGCACTGCTGCTTTGGGAGCCTGACTGGATTCCTATCTGCAATCTTTTTTTTTTTCTTTTTTGTTTTTTTCTAATCAACAAGGAAAGGGAGGAAAAAAAACACTCACAAAAGGGCCTTTCGAACCTTTCTCTTTGGATGTGTGGATTTACAAAAGGGCTCATCTTGGTTAAGCTCTTTGGCATTGATACCTGTTTTGACAGAGCAAATATAAAAAGGCTTTCTTTGCTGCTCTTGGGATATACATACATCTGATGTGAATACCACAGCTCTTTCTGATTGCAAACAGGAGGGAAACTATATATCTCAGTTCAAGGGACCTGTAATAATAACTTGAGGTAGGTGTCTAGTGTTTCAACCCCTCTTTGCATCAATTTGTAACCCTCCCTTCTGTCTTGTAATACGGTTTTTGGTTGCTTAATTTATCATCATGTCCTTCTCATACACACGTTTCAGAAAAGCCAGCCCTCTCTACCCTCCCTTCTCCTTCTGCCCCTGAACACAGTTCATGGGAATAAAAGCACTGCTTAATTGAGGATAGGTCAAGCCCTCTTGCCCCCTTAGCAAACACCCAAAACCCACGTTCTCCCCTTGTCCTCTTCAGTTCCCTTGACTTCTTTGCTCTGGTCCCCTTAACACTACTACCAGCCAACCAGCTACTTCCCCTGATCCCCAAAGCCCCCAAACACCACCCCCAAACACCCCCATCCTCCCCCCCAGATGATGCTGAATTATGAACGTGCCACATCATGAGTCTCCTGGGGCGGGTAGCTGTGCATCGTGCCAGGAAAGCCGCCCTGCTCTGTGTAGTCTTCCTGATGGCGCGAGCGTGGAGCAGCGCCTCCCTGGCCTTGGCGGGGGCGGCGGTGTCTCAGGGACCCCAGGGCTGTCCACCGCAGTGTTCCTGCAGTAATCAGCAGGGGAAGGTGGTGTGCACCCGACGTGGCCTCACCCGTGTGCCCCCCGGCATTCCTGCCAACACGCGACACCTCAATCTAATGGAAAACGCCATCGAGGCGGTGCAGGCTGACTCCTTCCGCCACCTGCACCACCTTGAGGTGCTCCAGCTTGGGCGCAATGCCATACGGCAGATTGAGGTGGGCGCGTTTAATGGACTCACCAGCCTCAACACACTGGAGCTGTTTGACAACCGGTTGACAGTGGTGCCCAGTGGGGCCTTCGAGTACCTGTCTAAACTAAGAGAACTGTGGCTGAGGAACAACCCCATCGAAAGTATCCCATCCTACGCCTTCAACCGGGTGCCCTCCCTCATGCGACTGGACCTGGGAGAGTTACGGAAACTGGAGTACATCTCAGAAGGAGCTTTTGAGGGCCTACAAAACCTCAAGTACCTCAACCTGGGCATGTGCAACATAAGGGGTGATTTGCCAAACCTGACTCCCCTCAAGGGCCTGGAGGAGCTGGAGATCTCTGAAAATCACTTCCCAGAGATAAAGCCAGGCTCCTTCAAAGGCATGCGCTCACTGAAAAAGCTATGGGTGATGAACTCACAAATCACAGTGATAGAGCGCAATGCTTTCGACGACCTATCTTCATTGGTGGAGCTTAATCTGGCCCATAATAATCTGAGCGCTGTGCCACATGATCTGTTCTCCCCGCTCAGGTACCTGGTGGAACTCCATCTCCACCATAACCCTTGGAACTGTGGCTGTGAGGCTGTATGGTTAGCACGCTGGCTAAGGGAGTACATCCCTACTAACTCTACTTGCTGTGGACGCTGTCACTCACCTGCCAGCATGAGAGGCCGACAGCTGGTGGAGGTGGACCGAGGTGAGGGCGCTGCAGTCCAGTGTTCTGCACCATTCATTGCTGATGCACCAAGGGACTTGAACATCTCAGCAGGTCGAGTAGCTGACCTTCGTTGCCGCACAGCCCCAATGTCTTCAGTGCGCTGGCTCCTACCCAATGGGACTATCCTGACACATGCCTCTAATCACCCGAGAATATCAGTCCTCAATGATGGTACCCTTAATTTCTCAAATGTACTGGCAGTAGACACAGGCACTTATACCTGCATGGTGTCCAATGCAGCTGGGAACTCCAATGCCTCGGCCTACCTCAACGTGAGTGCAGCTGAGCTTAACACATCCAACTTGAGTTACTTCACCACAGTGACTGTGGAGGTCTTGGGGCCAACTACTGAGATGCCCAAACCTAACACGACGACGACCACAGCTGCTGCTGCTGCGGGGGCTGGAGTAGCTGGTGGTGGAGGGGTAGGCCTCGGGACAACAACTACAACTGCCTCTCCTTCAGTCTTTCAGCCAGTCTTCATCTCCACGCCAACTGTGCTACTGCAAAGCACCGACAGCCCATCGGGTGCAGCAAAGACATCTGTGGCGCCAGGACTCCAAGGTGCCACTGGCAAGCCGGGCAAGTCTGGCCCTAGCTTGGATGAGGTGATGAAGACCACTAAGATCATCATAGGCTGCTTTGTAGCGGTGACACTGCTGGCTGCTGTCATGCTCATCGCCTTCTACAAACTGAGAAAGCGCCACCAGCAGAGGAGCACAGTGGCAGCTGCACGCACTGTGGAGATTATCCAGGTGGATGAGGAGGACCTTCCTCCACCAGCATCTGCAGCTCAAGAGACGGCTCTCACGTTGCCTGAAATCCGGGACCATAACAGTATACACAAACTGGACTTTATCAGCCACAAGACTGACTATAGCTTTCACAAACCCAAGGCCGAGTACAAACCCCAGCCTGATTTCACCCTTCACAAGCCGAAGGCTGAGTATACCACATACAAGCCAAATATGGACTTCAGTAGCCACAAATTCATCCCAGATTACAGTACTCACAAATCTACACCAGATTTTAGCCTTCATAGACCAAAGCCTGACTACAGCCCGTTTAGACAGGACTACAGTACTCACAAACCTAAAGCAGAATACAGCCCATTCAAACCAGACTTTGGCACTCACCCAAAAACTAAATCAGACTACAGCCCGTTCAAACCAGATTATGGCACTCATCCTAGGCAGAAAACTGACCTCAGCCCATTCAAACGAGATTACAGCACCCAACCAAAACCTAAACACGACTACAGCCCATTAAGATCGGACTACAACACACAGCATAAACCCAAGGCTGAATACAGTCCATTCAAGCCGGACTTTGGCACTCACCCACGACCTAAACCTGATTACAGCCCATATAAGCCTGACTACAGCACTCAGCCTAAACCCAAAACAGACTACAATTCCCAGAGATCTAAAACTGACAGTACCTACAAACCCAAGGACCCTTACTCATCCCATAAGACTGGAACTGATTACAGCGCCTTCAAGACCGACTTCAGCCCCCACAAAGCGGATTACAGCGCCTTCAAGTCTGACTTTAGTCCACACACTCAGAGACCTAAACTTGATTACAGTCCACACAAAGTGGACTACAGCCCCCACAAAGTGGACTACAGCACTCTAAAGCCCAAATATAACACCTACAAACCAACTGGCCATGGGGCTAAATGGACAGAGAACAATGTTGGGAACTCTTTGCCTCGAACCTTGCCCAGCACCATCACAGCAATGGCTGAGCCCTTTGTCATAAAAACTCACACCAAGGAGAAGGTGCAGGAGACTCAGATTTAAAAAGCCCCCCCCCCTCCAAAAGTCTCCCACTCCTTTCCCTAGGTTCCTAGCTCCCACCCACCCCTGCCCCTCGCCCCCCTTCATCATTTCCTCATAAAATCATGCAATAGAATGCACAACGAAAAAAGGACAGGAACTACTTTTTTGTACAGAGTGCAAACTTAAAAAGACTGATGATTTCTTGTTGTACATGCTTATAAATAAATATATATATGGACAAATTGAAACTACCATGGGCTGGTGATAGAGAAACATATATTAAAAAGAAATTGAAACTATTTTCTAACTTGTAACTTCTATTTAAAACAATGAGTTGTTTAAGATGCTGTCTTGACTTTGACAAATGAGGGTAGTCTTGTTTTAAAAAAGGGGGCATTCTGTGTGATTTTTACACCATGCTACAGAGAATGCAGTGATAAGAAAAAAAAATATTTATACTGAGAAGACTTTCTTTAACAAAAACCGAAAAAAGGTCAGTGTCGATCTTTACAGGTTTATCTTGTAAAAGCACCAAGAATTTGTACTGTGCCAAATGTTATAAATGCAATAAAAAGGATTTTTGGAAGAAAAAAAGGAAGTATTAGAGAGAGATGTTTTTTTCCCCTTCAGTTCTTCTCCTGGTGTATACTGTAACGATCAGCCAAATGCTTTAGACACTGCAGTAAGACGCTGCAGCTATACTTTAACCCTACGTGTGCTGAATGACTCAGGCAGAATGAATCACGGTGCAGAAGTGGATGGTGTTTTTCTTTTTTTCTACATCTCTCAACACCTCCTTTTATTATATTC
>JAPZEB010000015.1:16860804-16884307 GCA_029783705.1 Chaetodon striatus | reverse complement strand
TATTCTTTATATGTAACAGAAGAGTTTGTTCTGTGTCTATTTAACACCACCAGTGAGTGTTATGGTGCTTCATCGAGGTGTGGCTGATCAAAAGCCTGTATTTAATCCAACTTCTTAAGTTCTACAAACGCTTTGAGATGTGAAAAGATGAAGAAATGGTGTGAAGCAGTGCTATCGTAACATCTAATGTGAACTGAAATTCTCATTACATAATGCTTTTCAACGATGCAAACAGACTGTGTTACCTATGTCCTTTTCTACATCACAAACTGGTGTTGTGAATCATGTATATAATGAGTGAAAAGGGGTGATAAATTAAGGTGAAATATTGTTTGGGTGTTAAGACTGTCTTGCACTTTGCCAAAAAATATAGATCCTCATTTCACTTTTCATTGCATTGCCAGCTGTTGTGCCTTCATCAATCAGTATGGGGGCTTTTTATGGTGACAAATGCATTCAGGGTCTCGCTGTTAACTGTGCATTTTTCATCTTCAACAATATCACCTCTCTCAATCATAATATAGCCCACCGGTTCTCTGCCTAACAAAGAAAGATAACATACAACGCATGCGGTGGTTAGTACGCATGTATTAGACAGGCGAGTCAGTTTGTTTTTGGAAACCACGGTGTGTGGGATTGAAGACCAAGTAGTGTTGTTGCCTTCCTTTCTCCTGTTACTCTTCATGACAAAACCGTGGACAGAGTTTCAGACACACTTGTCAATTTCAATGATAAAAGAAAAAGAAAAGGTGGTGTGAACTACACCCGGGAGCACATATCGGTTAAGGACAGAATAGCATGTTTGGAGTGGGCAACATGTGGGTGAGAGATGACAAAGAGAATACTACAAAAGAACTCCAGGGGAGTGATTGCAAGCTGTGTGCACTGGAATCCTCACAGCTAACACAGACACTACCTTTTCATTAACTCTTAAAAAGCTCTACAAGCTTAAAGCAAACTCACGTTAATCAAAAAACACAACAACTAGCCTCTGCAGATGCGTGACGTTATCAGATTCACAGTCACAGGCCTGTGCTGGCAGGCAAAGCTTTGGCCTAGTAGTGGAGTTGACGACACCAGTTTACATAACCAGTAAGAAGTGTGGCAAATGGAGGGCTGGTTGGAGAGAGTACCTGCGAGGGCCACGAGAACAATACCAGCAGTGTTTCGAAAATTTGAGACAGAGAAACTAGAAAAGGGAGAGTGTTTGAATAGAAATGAGAGAGAGGGGGGGTGTCATGACGTATCACAAAAACATCGTTAGCTGAGAGTTTGTGATGTGTTTAACCTGTAGTAGAAGCTGTCAGAGGAGGAGAGTGATGTGTGTGTTTGTTACGGTGACAGTCCAGCTCTGAGGAATTAGGAAGTGACAAAAAAGAGAGAGTGTGAGATAGATGGAGTAAGAGATGGAGGTTAAAGAGGACAGCTGAAGAGGGAGGGGGAGCATATTGTGCAAGGCTTTATTTATTTATATATTTATTTTAGTTGCTTTAGAGGAGATCTTGTGCTTGGAAATGCGTCACATGTTTGAGGAAGAGACCGTTTGTTGTAAACGTGCATTAAAATTTAAATGTCCTCGAACATTCTGCTACATTAATGATGATAGATTTGATGATTCCAATGAGTAAAGACTACTTCTGGAGTAAAAAGACTGGCAGAATTGTGCAGTGCAGCAGAAAAACACATCTCAGAGAAAGATAATTGAATCATATAAAAAGGGAAATAGAAACTATGTCTTCCCGAACAACATTTAGAGGCAGCACACTGGAGTGTGTGAGGGATATTAGGGAGAAAGGACATCTGGCATGTAAGACAGTGATGGCCAGAGAGATATATTAAACAAAGTTTGTCATCTGTCCCTAAACAGCAATGTAATACACAGCTTTTTCAGGACCAGATACAGGTGTGGTTACACACACTAAGTGGTTATGACTGTATCATTACCTCGAAATTAAAACCATCTTCTACCAACTGTCATCAAATTGGGGTAAAAATAACCTGCTGCAGTGTACCCAGGGCTGTCACAACTGGTCACTAAGGCAAAAATCAGACATGATCACCATCAAATCAACTACAGCTGCCGTCTTTGCGATGTCTGTTGATGACTCAGCCTGCATTTTAAATGTTGAGCTTTTTCCTCAGGTGCGAAAGTGAGCTTGATAGATCAGATATTTGTGCATGTATGTGTCTCTTGCATCAGTTTTCTGTTGTGTGTTGGGCTACGTCAGACAAGGAGCACAGAAACAGTACGAGCTGCATAGGACAGACGAGGTAAAGGAAAAGGTGTGAGAGACAGAGAGAGAGAGACAGCAGGATGATTAATCTAAACACAATTAACACATTTAATATGGCCGTTTCGGTTTGCCAAATGATTGAAGTGTATGACACATAACTGCAACGTCCACAGTTCGGCCTCTGTGGAACGTCATAGCCCTCTCTCTCATTTCGTTCCCTGTCTGCCTCTCTACTATCAGCTTTCCAATTAAAACAAACACAAGCAGACACACCCTTTTCATACTTTACTGACCATTTGTCCCTGCGCTGACTCATATCTCAGACAGCATGCCTTCCCGCGCCCGTCGTTCACCTCTAATTGTTTCGATAACAAGCTACGCAAAAGCCAGACAGCGGTTTTTCCAATTGTCTCTTAATGTGACGCATGTGTCCAAACAAGTGAAAACATATCGGTGTGTTGTGTCTAAATGGACAGTGTGACGGATTGTGAGCAGTTGCGTGAACAGATGCGAGCACTGTATTAAGCATTAAGCTGTGTTATGGAATTCTATCATAAGCTCGGCCGTACTGTATTGCACTTCCTCAGTATGGTAAAGCAGGATGGGGCTTATGCTTCGCCATACTGTTCGATATCGAAGTATGTTGTGCTATGTGGTCACATATTAAGCTGTGCTGTGCTATAAAAGGCTCTGTCATCAGTCAACATGGCTACGGGGTCATCAATCAGCCAATCAGCTAGGCAGCCACCGAAGGGCCCGTCTCCATGGGAAACACTCCTTCCCTCCATCCCTTCCTTCTCCGCGTCATTTTCTTCTTCTTCTTCTTCTTTTTTTTCTTGTCTGTGTGCTTCATTAGCAATCATGAAGCCATTTGAAAGAGGAAGCAAGGCAAGATGCACCTATTTACCCACAGCTCACAGAGCCTGGGGAGGCAGCGAAAGGACAGGATGGGAGATTAGAGTCAGAGGAGGAGGGAGATAAAGTGGTATAGAAATTGAGATGTAGGAAAGGGAAATTTAAGTGGGAAGGAAAGCATGACAGATTGCTTGAAAGAAGTTATTAAGGGAGAAAGCAAAAGTGAGGAATTTAGCCAAAACAGAAAGCAGATCTAAGGAGCAGAGAGCAAATATTGCAGGGCTGGATAAGGTGGCTGATTGTACATGGTGGTGTGTCTGGGAGACTGAGAGAAACAGACACGAGAACGAGAAGTGAGAGGTGAAGGAGAAGGGAATTAAGGGATAATCAGGCCGCAATAAAGAAGCAGAGCGGGAGAAGAAGGAGGAAAAACAGAAAAAAAAAGAAGCAAGATTTGATTAAAATAAAAATGAGAGAAAGAAAAGAAGAGCTACTAAAAGAGGGGAAAGCAGAGCAGCGAGAGTGAGAGGAAGAGAGAGCAAAGGCGCCCGGGAGAGGAGTGAGCAGAGCAAATGTGATGCAAGAGTGCCAGCTACAGATGGAATGGGGGATATATAGCCTGGCCATCATGGCTCCTGCATGATTGGTGAATGGCCTGGACTGCATCACAAGGGGTGTGGTGGTGATGGTGATGGGGGGGGTGGATATAGTGTGTGATGTTACCACAGCACAGTGCATCAGATAAGAAGTGCTGATACCAGTAATGGACTTGACCGCTGGGGGTACTTGAGGAAGGGAGACCGGTGAATATGACGGCAGAGAGGAAGAGAGGATCAAGAGGTCAGCGCAAATGGAACTGTAGGGACCACAGCCGCCGCAGTGCAACCCTGTGCATGTGTTTTTAGTTTTTGTTGTTTTTAGCGTGACCGAAAAGGAACCAAATTCAAACAGTTCAAAGCAAAAGCAATACTTTCACTTGCATTCAATTTAAAGAAGGAGCTCATTCTCAACTTAAAAAGGGTCTGTAGGAAATTTGAAACCCAATTATTTTGATGCAATCTCTTAATTAGATTTTTTTTCACCCCCTCATTGTAAATTACTATGCACTGAGGCGCAGAAGATGGCTGTAATAAAGTGTTATTCCATTAAAAATGACCAAGACCAATAGGCATTAAAATCTCAATTGCATCAGCCGTTTATCAACTGAAGCCCCTCGCTGAGTCAGTAGAGCAACAAGAACGTTCGCTATTCTACTTCTGACAAAGAGGCTGTATTTCACATTACAAAGTATCTGCTATATAAATAAAGATGCTGGAATTCTCAATGATTAATTGGCCCCAAAAAAAAAAAAAAATCATTCAATCTTGACTAAATCAACAGATTACAGTAACGTCTTGGTGCATTCCTGCGACCTTGCTTCCACTCATGCAGGTGTTTCACAGGGTCTAAGTTAAGGCTGAATTCCCATATACTTCACATTACTCCACCATATTTGATCAGAGCCTGTGTCAAGGGCTCAGCACAAGTGGTTGTCTATATACAGGAACAGCGAGGATAAAAGGTGCTTCTTAGCTCATTGGCGTTTCCTGCTTGACTTGATAGGCAGAAGTGCCTTGGATGTTGAGTTTCATGTCATTTTTCAGAAAAGTCAATTATAATCTTTATTGTTGGAAGTGTTTCATTATTTGTGTGTGTCAAAGTGACAGTTGCCTTAGCTGTGTGTTCATGCATTTGTAATTTCTGAGCTTTTAATGAGTCATTGATTATTGATAATTAACATACTGTAGCCTAGGGCTGGGCTGTATATCAATAATATACGGATATGGTGCATTACAGCAAAGCCCACTTTATCATTATATTGGCATTACTGGCGATTATTTATCAACAATCTCACTGTTGATATTTTGTAAAAGCACCAATAGTCAATCCTAAAATCTGGTCACAATATCACTAACGAAACACTTGATTTCCTCCGTATCCCAGCCCTAGTGTAGCCGATGATCGATTACAGAACCTGCCTGAAATCTGCTAGGCGTGTGCGCTACGCAGTGCACGTGCAAGGGTTTTTGTGTGAGCACTAGCCAGTGTGCTAGTGGAGCAGACAGGAGGCTATTCTAAGCAGGCCTGGGAGCGTGCTGCCTTGTGAGTCAACATGAGTCAGGGCCAGAGAGTTGTTTGGTCCTAATGTCATAGAGAGGGACTGGACGGGACTGCAGAGTCAAAGGTGGGGACAGCGCATCATCTGTGCGGAGAGCAGGGCCGAGCTCATTATCACAAGAGAGAAATTGAGTCGGTTTGCCTTTATCACATTAAGCTTCCTGATTAAATGACTCTTGTCTATGCTGAGAACACATTTTATATAAGGTGTGCTACATGTGAAGGTAAATGTACAGGAAGGTGTTGATGGACTGGAGGAAATGGTGACGGCGAGTTGATGTTTGCTGGTGTATCTGACTTTGACCGTGTGAAAACTGATGTAAATAGCCATATTCACTGACCAGCTGGTGGTATGATTTGTTGCAACTGAGGTCAACAGAGGCAGAAGAAAATTTTTCATCACAGTATAGTGCTGGCATTGAGCCCAGTGCCGTCCAGGCTGCAGTGTGGAATAGGTGCATGCCAACAGATTTTTATTGGATATATACTGTGGTCAAATTCACACAGATTCTGTTGCTACAACTGAGGCTGAATGGCAGGTGGGCTGTGTGAGCTATTTTTGCCATGTAGAGGACCACTGGAGTGTGTCACTCCCTGTGAGACAGAGTTTATTGCCCTTTTGGCGGGTGAAAAACATCCCTGTGTTTTCTTAGCGCCCAGCCTTACTTTTATGATCCCGTCCGATAGTTGAGGCTGAGGTGCGTCTGTAGTAAATCATGTCTACTGAGAGCTGCAAACGGGGGACATATGTGAGGAGGGGGTTTCTGAGGTTTTTGTGTGTGCACAAACACAAATAAAAAAAACGCACACACACAGAAGCACACACACACACACACACAAACACACACACACAAAGCAAAAAGAAGAATAAAGCCGTTGACCATTAATTTCACTGCTTTTGTCAAGATTTACGGCCTGGTGAGAAATCATGATCACAGGCGCAGCATCACCAAGGAAACTGTGCTTGGGATCAGTCCTCATTCACTCGCTCACAAACACAGACGTGCATAAACACAGTCCATCAATTCCGACGATATTAACATCTGAAACAAGCACAGGCGCCATAATTTTGCTTCTGTTGAAAGAGGACCTATTATGCTCATTTCCATGTTAATACCTGTATTTAAGGTTTCTATTAGAACATGTTTACTTGCTTTAACATTTAAAAAACAATTTAATTTCCACAAACTGTCTGTGCTGGAACATTTGTATTCACCTTCTGTCTGAGAGGCTCCATTATAGCTCCTGTCTCTTTAAGCCCCCCTCCAGAAAAACCTCAGTCTGCTCTGAGTGGTCAGCATTTCTGGGTCTTACATATCTCGCCGTCTTTACACCATCATTGGAGGTGGGGAATGACTGCATTTTTTAGCATGAAAAATCAGCAGTAACAGCCTCTAAACACAACCAGACATGTTACAGCAAAAATATGGTCCAAAATCTGTGAGAAATTTACAACATCAGCAACCAGGATGAAACGTTTCCCCAATGTTAGCATGTTGCTACATGTACATTAGCATTGTAACGGACTTGACTGAGGAATGACTGTAACGGAGAAAAGCGGCACTTTCTACCATTAAAAATAACCAATAAAAGCTCTGAAACTACGTGTGCATCTAAATTTTCGAAATATTAACATCAGCATTTAAAAAGTTAGATGTTCTCCTGATGTAGCTCGGCCACATGTACGTTAGCAGCTGTAGAATGACTGTAACAAAGAATAGTGGCAATTTTTACAGTGAAAAACCACCAATAAAGTCTGTAAACACAACCAGACATGTTCCAACCGGAATATGGTCCAAATTGGGGAACAATTACTAACATCAGCAACCTTGATTAAATGTTTCTCCAATGTTAGCATGTAGCTACATGTACATTAGCAGTGTAACTTACTTGAAGCTGAGGAATGACCGAAACGGATATGGCGGCACTTCTACCATGACAATGACCCAAAAAAATCATCTAAACGAAACATGTTCCAGCAGGAATCTGATCCGAAATAGGCGAAATTTTACATCATTGACAACCAAGATTACACGTTTCCCTGGTTAGCAGTGTACTTGCAGCTGGGGGATTGACTGAGAGAGAATAGTGGCACTTTCTTTCATAAAATATCACCAATAAAAGTTTCTAATTGCAATTGGACATGTTCCAGCAGGAATATGATCCAAAACCAGGAAAAGCAACCAATGGATAACGTGTTTCCCTAATGTTAGAATGTAGCTACATATAATTTGACAGTGTACTTGCAAATGGGAAATGACTGTAACAGAGTATGGTGGCACTTTCTATCCTGAAAAATGACTAACAAAAGTTCCAAAACACAACAAGATATGTTCCAGCAGGATTATGATCTGAAATCTGGGAGAAATTTAAGTACATTGGCAACCAAGTTTACATGTTTCCCTGATGTTAGCTTACAGCTTTATGTAGCAGTGTAGGCTATGGAATGTTAACACTTGCAGTAGGTTGCCTAGATGGAGCAGATGACCACATAAAGAAATCCGGCACACGGGGTGTTCAGACTGACAGGAAACCTGAGAGTTTTGCTCACAAGGATTACTTTTACATTTGTTAAGCTCATTATTTAAAACTTTGGACACATTTAATTTGAACATCCTTCATTGTTAGACTATATATAAGACATAAAATACAGAAAAGGATAATAGGTCCCCTTTAACGAAACTTTAAGGCAGCTTAATAAACAGAGGCAAATGTACTGACCATTGATAACCATGAAATACAGTCAGATATGTCTGTTTGTGTTCCTTTGAATCAGCAAGAGAAAGACGAGACAAGTCTCGAGTCGATAAGAAAATCTTTGCGTTCATGCTGCATGTACAGTCTGAAGAAAGACGTGAGGAGAGGAGATGCTTTATTACAAACCTGCAGACTGATACCACAATAAAAAAAGAAGTTAATGGTTACAGGGAGCATCCTGGGATTTCATCTTTTCTACGATTAGAATGAGTGTATCCGGGTGAAGACATTTTGGTGATAGTGGAGGGGTGGAATTGGGGTGACAAAATGGCCTCCCGCATTCCTCAAGACATTAAAGTAAGGAGGCAGTGAGAAAGACAGACAAGGGTAAGAGAATTAACTGAGGTGGATACTGAGGGCGACACATTATCTATGACACTCTGATTTAGTATGTCAGAGGATCGCAGCGCTAGATGGAAAAAGGACACGTGTAGAGGGGGAGAGAGGTGGGTATGAGGAGGAGAGTGAAGACAGGGAGACAAGGGGCAAGGCTGAGGAACAAGAAAGGGGAGAATTGAAAAGGTGATTGCGTTGGATAAGAAGCCCCGGTCTGACACATTAAGGAGAGCTCAGTATTCGCTCTGTAGTAACTGTAGGGATCATGAATTTACACTGATGTGGACTTGAAGATGACAAGCAGTGAGCTAATGTCAAAGACTTGCTGAGAAAACGTGCACTGCTGAGCGCAGAATGGCACATGAAAGCAACGCGGAGATGAAAGCTCTGATGGGCTGCGTCGAGCATCCGCGGGTTGAAACGGTTTTCATGTGGTGGCAGAATTATTCAGCCGCTGCAGCAAACTGCTGGGTGTGTTTAAATGTGTGTGTGCAGGTGGGTCAGCAGTGATCTTTGGAGATCAAACAAATCAATAGTCAGCCTCTGTTTGCGGTGGACAAGCAAAGCCTCACTGCGTCGCAGGTAGTGAAGTGTTTCTGCCCCGACTTGAGGTTTTATTATTTAGAAGGAGGCTGTTGGAAATTTGTTTCATTACTTAATCCAAGTGGAATAAAATGCAGATGCAACTTCAATGTACTCAGAGCAGAAAGGGAGGGGGAGAAGAAAGCTCAAAAGCTGTTTTCATGAGGCGGCGAGGTTCAGGCGCTGATCCCAGCCACGAGTTTTAATGGATCCTCAATTAACGGTGTCTCCAAAAGTGCTTGTTTAAAATACAGTCCTTACTCAATGGAAAAAGGATGTGGGTTTGCTGGCAGATCTAAGACAGCAGTAAAAACAATAAGACTGTTTGTAAACATTTAGCTCGTTCCTTCTTCCCTTTAATTCTGACTTCAAATAAATCTGCTTGGACTTCAACATAAAGAGGAAAAGAAGTGCTGTGAAGTGGTCTGTTTGTGTATCTGTGTGTGGCGTAGGAGAGACATTTGTTTGAATTTGTATTCCAAAAGAAATCCTGTCCATTTGCATAAATATAGCAGCTGAGTTATTGTCCGGTGTCCACTAGTTGTTGGACGTGTCTTAAGATGGGATTCAGCCCTGTGTAAAAGCCCTTAAAATACAGATGTGTGCCTGCATGCTGTCTGTGTGAATGAGCCTGTGTAGGAGTCACTGCAGGTGAACCTGTGCCAGTCTAACTAGGCCACCTCCGCATAAAAACTGATCAAAGCTTATGCCATCCTAGAAAACAGACAGCAAAGAGCATTTTAATCCAGAAGCTGCTTATTAATGTCAGGCAACCAGACAACACTTAGACTTTAACTTTGCGAGATCCTCTAGAGCTGCACTGGGACAACCTAAAATGCAAGTCACTGGAGGCAGAGGGGGAAATTATGAATATGGAGATATATTTGGAACTTTGAAACCTTGCAAATTTACACATGAAGGAAGAAGTAAGAAGTGGAATTGAGAGGAAATTTCTGAAAACAAAATTACAATAAACTGACGACAGCTCAGGACTAAAGGTTGCGTTAACCAAATGTTTTCCATCATTGACAGATGACAAGGGGCCATCTACTGTGACTTTAAGTACTTCACACCCCTGTCCAGCTGGTGGTGTGTGCATATTCATTAGCTATTGTCTAGTCTTGTCTTTGATCTCACATGTATGAGCTCATGTCTAAGTGGCTTTAGTCAAAGAGGCTCCTCTTTGCTTTAGCTATTGCATTAGTAGTCTATACCAGTGGTTCCCAACTGGTCCAGCAACGGGGTTCAGATTTCTCCTTCGTCATTAGTTCAAGGTCCACACAGTTTAATACATTCAGCATTATACGTTGAGCTAGTGTGCCGTACTCTACAGCAGAAAACAGTGCTCCAAAATATAGACTGTGCTGGAAATTTACTGTACTTAAAAATAAAGTGTGTTTTTTTACAAACTTGACATGTTTGCGAGTCACTTGCGGTCCATTCAGAATGGACCCATGACCCACTTTTGGACCGTGACCCATCAGTTGGGAACCACTGGTCTATACCGTTACATACCGTTACTAAATATCACGGCAGCTGAGTGTCTGAATTCTCCTTAAGAGGACGAACAATTGTGATGCCATTGATAAGAAAGGTGGCTGGTCAGTTCAATGTCTGCTCAGTTAGCACGAGCTAGCACAGCAGCAGCGGCTAACATCTGACACCGAGCTGTTAAACAGTTCCAACAAACTCGTACGAACGAGGCCAGACTCTGTTATTTAAACTGTTATCAACCATTAGTCAACGTTCACTGTGTGTTGCTAACAGTTAGCCCTGTCATTGTGTGTGCACGTGCGGACTCTCTGTCCCTGGCATGGAACTCAATGCTGAGCAGTCCCCCAATAAACAGAGCAAGAGCATGGCAAGGACAGCCAAATAATTCATTCGCTCCACACAGCTTTACAATAAAAACAGATTTTACCCATTTTAAATAGAAAAAAATTTAGAGTAGTCATACAGAAACACCTCAACAGCCCAAATGTTGAACATTCGCTGGTGATTAGAAACGTTACCAAAGCCCTGGAGCCCAAAACATAGAAAAAAAGAAGGACTGATGTGGTGGAGGATAAAGGACAAGCAGTTAATACTGATAACCTTTGTCAAGCAGTGGCAGCTAAAATTAAAATGGTGGGTAATATTCCATTATAATTAAATTTTGGCGACCCTGCCCATCAAAATGACACACAACAAATCTAAAGCTACCTTGGATCAGAGCAGACCAAGACCAAGTGTCGGTACATCAACAGCTACGTGTGTGCCAGTGCAGGCATCAGGGAGGATTTATTTTACATATTTATTTTTAATTAGAAAAGCAAAAGTGTTCTGTGAACAATAATTGTTTCCAGGGCACTGTTAGGCATTTCAGAACTTTCCAACAAGAGGTGAATCAGAGGCGCTGTGCGGCCCCAAGCTGAGCGCGACCTCGTCGGCCTGGCTGATATAAGAGTACCTGCCCGACGGGGGAGCCAATAATTAGACAGCTAGTTATACCGCTCTTCTCCCCTCAACGCTCTCTGGTCGTGTTTAATTAGCTGGAGTGAGGGACAAGACACATCAAAGACGTATATGTGCGAGCAGGCTTGTGTTTGTCCATCAATTACAGTTTTGTTGTTGTTGTAAAATTACTTCAAACCAAGTTGTGAGCCAGAGCTGGGGATGGACTGTAAGAGTGTAAACACCAGGGATTAGTGCCTCAAGTGAGAGAGAAATAATACAAGTAGGAGGTAATATGAGAAGCAGAAAACCTATAGAGTTACTACTCTGCTGGGAGTTTGATACTATGAGGAGAAGAGGAAGATGTGGCTGCAGCTCATGGGATTAGTATTGAGAGTAAGCAGAGGAGTGGAGGTAAATGATCACAAGAAAAGAAGGAAATACAAAAAAGGAGACAAAAGCCGCATTTCCACCGAACACTTTCAGTACTGTAACCTTAAAACCTGTACGAAACCTGTACGGATACGTCCTTCACACCGCAGATAGTACTCTTAAATGTAGGTTCTAATCGTCACATCACTGCTTCATCCAGCTCTTACTGTATTTCCTTTTCATTGACAATACAAAGGAATGTCTGCACCTCGTTGATCGTTCACCAAAGAGGGTTGCACGCCAATATCTTCAGAACAAAAAAGACCAGGCTGGTGTGTTAAGAGTCTCCTCTGCAATCAATGGGATATTTAAAAATAGCAGGTTCATGCATTGAGTCCATGTAGAACAACAGTGACGAATGTCTCGACCACGGACTGCAGTGTTTCCAGCTTCCCCTTGTAGTATCAGATCAGAGTGCTATCGACCAGTGACAAAGGGATTGTAAAAAGACATGATGGAATGCAGCGGTTCTGCTGGAACCATCCACAAGTTTTGACGATGGAAACACTAAAATAGTCCCTTTAATGGGTAACAAACTGAGCTGAACCAGACTGCTTGGTGGGGACGTGACTTAAGGGGGCTTTACCCTCGGTGCGATATAAGGGTCAACGTGCAACATTGCTGCTCTTTTCATTTGATTCAGTTAGCGGTCACACTGCGCTTTGTCAAGCGCACCAAACCTCATAAACGTATGCCAAGTGGTTGAAATGGTTGCTTGTCTACTGGATAGAATACCAAAGTGAAACTCTCTGACATTCCTTGGTCTGAGAAATAATGGTGCAACACCTAATACATGCAGTCTTTGGTTTTCTAGTTTTACTTTGGCACTTCTATCAATACAATATTTTAGAAAACGGCAAACAATATCAGCAGCTGACAAGACAGTGAGTTGTCGAGCATTTTATTCTTAAAATGAGACAAATGAGACGAGTAAGTCAGTACAGAAGGAGAAGACAGACCCTGATAAGAGAGAGATTAGATGCCTTATCCTTGCTGCACAGACGACAAGCAATGTATAGTCATAGTAAGTTATGGATTTGAAAGTAATCATCTGTTAAATCAAATGTAGGACCATAAATCTTTGGTTCACTTCTGTATTTGGGTTGGATTACGTTCTCGCCTAAAGTGAACCGAACTCTGGTGGACTTGGGTGAACCAAGATCGGTAATTTGGTCTGCATCAGGGTTCAAATGAGCTTTTCACACTTCCCCAAACCAACCGGAGTGTGTGACGAAACGCTCCAGGGTTCGACCAAATTTGACCAAATGGATCAGGTGTGAAAGCACCCAGAGAAAGGTGGCTCAAGTTGGTTAGAGGAGAGGAGAGGAGAGGAGAGGAGAGGAGAGGAGAGGAATAGAGGAGGCTCAGGGTAGAGGAGACTTGGCAAGCATTCACCCTCCCACTCTGTTGGCAGCTGAGGCACAAACTGTTTGCTCACAGCAGTACATGCATCTATTAGTATTGTTCCAGGAGATAATAACTCTGTGTGTGTGATTGTGTGTGTGTGTGTGTGTGTGTGATTGTGTGTGTGCGTGTGTGCGTGTGTGTGGGAATGTACATGTGTGTTTGCGTGTAAATTCTCAGCCAAAAGTGGAAAACGAGTTGCTAGGAGGTGGCAGACGAAACAATATGGAGCAGCAGTATAAAATGTACGAGGAAGCGAGCGTTTGTCTGTATGTGGGTGTGTCAGACTTAGGTGCTAAATGTCAGCAATATAGAAACACCAGACGATGCGGTGCCAACACCAACACAGCTCCAGAAAACTACAGCTTCAATGAGTTATCATAACCTTACCGGTAGCTGTTGAATGCTCCGACAAATGGTAGGTTTGCAAATTTGACTGTTCAGAGGAGTAACACTGGGACAGAAACCCCTTACCAAAAGATAATGAAATGCACTGTAGGCCTCAAAAGTATCGATCACCTCTCAGACAAGCCTAACTGAGCACACTTACACAGCAGCAAACACTCTCACTTTAAGAGAGATTCAGCTGGCAACCAAAGCGTTTTAAGAAACTGCAGTGCCCCGGCCAGCCTTTCTTGGAACTTCCCCTGCATACACCACTGCACATTCAGAGAGAGATTCAGCCAGCAAAGGGGTTTAAAGAAACTACATTTCTATAGCTGGCCTCAATTGAAGCTATGCTAGCGCACATATACACACAGCTCTCTGCCTGTCGCCCACTTCTGCCATTAGCTTTATCTGTCTGAATTCAAAGCTGAGAGCCCAATCCCCGTTGGTTTTTTGAAAAGATTTTGCCAGGCTTGTTCTTCCCTTTATGCCCCCGACTCTCCTCTGGGAAAACATAGAAAAAGAAGGAGATGGAGGGAGGGAGGTGGAGAAAGATGCTGATCGCTGACACAGCCGCTGAGATAGCCTCTCTCTTGTTGGTAAGGGATATAAAGAAATGGAATGAGAGAAGAGGTAGATGGAGGGAGATGCTGAGATGGGGATAAGGGTACAGGCGTGAGGACGTTATGCTGGGGTAAGCTGCCGGAGGATTACCGCTTCAAATCTCTCCTCTTTTTGGCCTTTATTTGGCGCTTATTTATTCACATCTTTGAGGCTATATTCCCGCTCACGCCAGGTACACACACACATTTGCCCGTCGATAAAAGGAGCGTCTTGTGAAGGCAGAGGGAAAAGGTGAGAGGAGAAAGAAAAGGACAAGAGGAGATGGGAGGTCTGGGTAGGTGTGCCCTCTATGTGGCAGGGGCCAGACGTTGACAACTCAATAAGCGAGCCCGTAACGGGGGGATTGACGTGAAACATGGAGACACACACATAGGAGATGTAGGGGAAGGGAACAGGTGAGGATGGTCTGTGTGAACAGCAGGGTGTGTGAACCATATGCAAATTCTGCCATCATAGAGAAAGAACAGAGACAGGGAGTGGGGGAGAAGAGGCGCAGAGAGCGACTGGCTCTTTTTATCATGACAGCTGACTTCAGTGTGTGCATGTGCGAGCCCGAATGTGTGTGTGTGTTTGTGTGTGCCTTTGTGGTATGAACCCTACAGCCAAGACAACGCCGATGTGTAGCAACTGCTGTGTTGTCAAGGGAACCATTAGCACGACTGAAAGGCTGGTATCTGCTCTGCACTTGCCCGTACACACACACACACACACACACACGCGCACACACACACACACACACACACAAACAAACGTTGACCCTCTTGCACGTATGTTAGTGATGACTGGGAAAATAATTCCTCTGCGTAAGCCCTACATATAGATCCAAGGGTATTAGGAGCTACAAGTACGGTTGAAGCAGACTGCAAAGTAATGTAAACTCCATCAATACCTAATGTGTCTAGGTATTTGATGTATGTGCGGTGGAGACACAGAGATAGATGAATGTGTATTTGTCTGTCAAAGCTGTCAATATGTTACGCTGCTGTGTCACAGTCATCAACAGAATAGGATCAATCTGAGCATCAATAAAGCATGGAGGCCTAGAGCCATTTCCTCAGGCGGACTCATCAGAGATTCAACTAACATATGGTGAAGGACAGAGACTACTGTTTCTACTACTGTGAACTATCTAGGTCAGACTGCAACAGTGAGAATTCTGATATTATTCTAGCATTACATGTCGATAAACCGCAGTTATTTTAAGCGTTTTTAATACAAAAATATCTTAAAATGTTTGTCAGTTAAAAACAGAACTCATTTTCCTGCTAATGAATTCAAACAGACTGTTAATTTTGCCTCTGAATCCAACCGCACGCCATTTTTTTGTTACAGTGTCAAACAGTGTTCGTGTTTAGATAACAAACACCTAGCGGCCAGCAGCTCAGAAGGCGACACAGCGGGGGGATTTGAGTATGTGTGTGTTTGTGTGTGTGTGTGTGTGAGAGAGAGAGTATTTTCCTTGTGGGTCAGGAAGAAAAGGAGGTTAGTGAAAGTAACATGTGTACACGAAATCACAAAGGGGGTGCATGTCGGGGTAATGAAAGACAACAGGAAAAAGGACAATGGAAGTGTGTGTATGCACAAACATTAATTTAGGCAGGGACATAAAATGCCAGTCAAGTGAGAAGAATGGTGAGGCGAGACAACAATAATAGCAAATTAAGAGATAAGCAATAAAAATGAAGCTGCCTCATGGGGCAGAACAAGAGATGAAGGAGAATCAGCTGACCGAAGGAGGATTAACAAGAAGACAATTGGAGAATAAAAACTATCGTCAAAGCTGAGGCATTTTCAGACTCATCTTTAACCTCCTCTTTCCCATTTCTATAGGTCGAACCACAGACTGTATAAAAATAACGGACGTAGCCACCATGACATCACTCACTGGTTTGTGGACTCACGTTTGAAACCTTAAGTTCAGCATTTTGGCCGTCGCCATTTTGTTTTTTTGGAGCCAAACTTGACCATATGTGGACGAGAGGGTGGAGCTGTAGATAAGCTATGGCTATATCTGACTCACAGACTCTAGTGATGTCTCTAAGACATCCCGTTCCTCAAATCTGCCATGCTAGGGTAGTCCGACTAATCAAAGCTTCAACTGGAGGTGGGGGTAAATGAGAGACGAAGGCATCAGTAGATGCACCTAATATAACGTGACAATAAGCCACATTGTTAGTTTGCAGGTAGCATATTAGCTGTAATAGCTAAAAAAATATACTTTGTATAATGGCTGACCTGTTACTTACGATTTTCAGGAGATTTGCCAAGCTCGCTGTTAATTTGTGACATACCAGTTTTCTCTGGTGTATCTGGCTCTTGATTTTTGGGGGCCATCTTTGCAAATATCGCAACTAAACAAAAACATTTTTGACAGCTTCCCTGGTATCTGTAATCCCTCATTTCCACTTACGGAGAAGAGGCAACTGGAAGTCCATTCATTCCTTAAGTAATCATTGTGATGTCCGATGTGCCTCTGAAAGTCCTTCCGACATATTTCTGTCCAGAATTTGCCTCGAGGACATTAAACAAGATTAACTTCTGCGGTGGATTTCAAGAGGCCGTATTACAGCTAACAGGCTGCTAACTAGCTAACGGGCTATTTTCTTCAATTCAGTTGCCTGTGCTGATTCGCAAGTGAGTTTGTAAGATTACAAAGAACTTGTTTATCTAGTCTTAACACATTGTGAATCTGATTAATGTTATTCTGTTAAAATATGGTTATACATTATATGCAGTCAGATCGTCATTATGACCCGTTTAACCATTCATACGTCTTTTAATATTTAACAAAATATACCACGTACCTTGCAGGTCCTGTTTCTGTCCCAGTAATGTTCCTAGCGCATATTCCAAACTACTGGATGGTGAAAAACAGACTAAATCAGCCTTTCTCCCATGGCTACAGGTAGTTTCCATTAAGTTTCTATCATCCACAAAGAAATGCACTTCCTTGCGATGAACACTAGAGACATCATCCGTATATTTACGAATCTATGGACAACAGTCACATACGTAACTAGAAATGAGGCGTAAGCCTGGCATGTGTGGTCATATTGTCCCAATTTCAGTAGTGCTAGTAGTGACTGACATTAGATGAGAGCAAGTCGGAGTCACAAAACTATCACTAAGTTTGAATGTCCTTGTCCGAGAATAACTTAACATACTTAATGCTGATGCATTATGAAAAAAGTTGGATACCTATGTCTTAATTTATGGGATTTTGGGGGCAAACGTGCATAAAAACAGAGCATTCAAACACTGCTTTTGATGTTGATTACAATGGCAACGAAGCTTCAAAGCATTTGGGTCAGCCCTTAATCACACGTAACATTAAGTCTGAGTAAAACATAAACAAGTGAGTTATATAAAAATTCACCTATACAGTTGTCAACGGGGAAATTAGCTATAGAAACCAAAATTGTTCTTTATAGGGGTTGTAAACATGTTTATTTCTGCTGTAAAGTTTGGCATTTTAACATAGGGGTCTATGGGGATTGACTCACCCATGGAGCCAGCCTCAAGTGGCCATTTGAGGAACTTCAGATTTTGGCACTTGTGAAATAACATTTAATTATCAGTCTGATTTTTCCTACATTTTACATCTTATATTTAACCACCAAAGAGAAATCCATTTGATTTTTAAAGTAGACCGTTAAGTTACTAACAAGGGCATTTTTATAACCTCATTGTTTGTGATTAAAAAGCCAAAACAAGACTAAAATTGGTCCAACTGTCAGGCCGCTATTGAGCCATCGAGTGTGCCCTGCTAGACTGGCTTCATTCAATAATGAAGTCAATATCCCAGAGTAACTCCCAACTCTCAATCCAACATATTAATTATTTGTCTCAACTTTCTTTTTCATAATCTTCTTCCTCCGTGTGTCATCTCTGGCAGTCACAGGCCGAACTTTGCTGATTGATGGAGTGAAGTGAGAAACTGAAACAAACTGCAGACAAAACTGTTGTTTATTGGAACAATAGACTGGTAGAGGAGGCGAAAGATAAGAGCCAAAAGAAGTACAGAAGCCAAATAATGAGACAGGTAATGACGTGTCTATTGATACAGCCACTGGCTATCTGGCTGCCCGCCTGCAGTAGTCTCAGACAGACCAAAATTCAATATGTAGTTTGGCTATTTTCCTTTTAAGTGAGAGGGACCAGAGTATAACCGGGGAAAGGCAAACAAAAAGGCAAACAAAGACGCGGCAGAGACAATAGAAGCCTTTTCTCCTTTTCCTGCTGCTTCAATCACTTATGAAACATTCAGTCTTATGGCCTCAGGTTCAACAATAATTTCAGAAATGTGTTTGTCTACGAATGCGAGCACACACTGACGCCCTGTTATGATCTCTCTCTCTCACAGTATCTTTGTCCTTAAAATCCAGTAGAAAAGCAGATGAAATGTGGAGCAATGTGAGGAAAAAAAAGAGGAGTGCAAAAGAAAGGGAAAAACACAAAAAGAAAGAGAATTAAAGATGAGATGAATACAGTGAGTGATATACTGTGAGACAGTACAGTGCGAGTGCATGAGAGCATTATACTATTGCCCTCATTGATGTGGAAGAGTGCTGCAGTGCCCTTCATGTAGAGGAAAAGGCTAAGAGGATTCAGCTGGTCCCCAAGCACAGTGTGTGCCTGTGTCTTTGCACTGTTTCCAGGGTATGCTTATCAGGGTGGACGGTGAAGTTGCAATTCCATCACACACACACACACACACACACACACACACACACACACACAAACACGCACGCGTTGAGCACAAGGTCGACCTCGTAAATGAGTTGGGGGCGATAAAGCGGTGAGCAGGTTTCTCCCTTCCTCTCATCTCTCCATCTCTATTCAGGCCCATCTATCTCTCCGTCACCGCGATGGCGTGAATGCGTTTATGTGGGTCGCTCTGTTCACCTTCAGGCCATAATTCACGATTTTCAGGGAACAAAGCCGCCCAACTATGACGCCGATGCACGCAAACAGGCTGAGCGGTGCTTTATTTGAGAAGTGCTGCAAATGCTGAACTTTACCTGTGACACCAATTAGTCGGCAGTAATGCTGACAGGCTACTGGAGCATCAGAATTTATGGTCAGTACTCCATAGACACTACTATTAATGGCATGAGGGCTCACAAGGTGGGTCTCAAGGTCAAACTTTAAATTACAAATTTAATCTCTATTTAAATTGAAAACTAACATGGTTTGCCAGTTATTGCGCGGCTACTCTATTTCACCTATTTCTTGTGTCCGAGACTGGACACGATAACAGACTTGAAACTGAAAAAAAAAAGGATTATATAGCAAAGAGAGCTGCAATGATTAATTGATTAGTTGTCATTTATTAAATTAACTGTCATCTAATTTGATGATTGATTATTTGGTTTGAGAAATTCTCTGATTTCAGCTTCTTACGTGTGAGTATCACCTAGTTTCTTTACTCCTCTGTGACAGTAAACTGAATATCTTTGGGTATTTTCCAACATTTTATAGATCAAACAACTAACTGATTAATCAAAAAAACTAGAGTTACGTCATCCAGTCAGGTTGCAGTTACAGTTTAGATCCATGTCACACCCGACTTGTATGTAGAAATGACAGTAGACAATGTTTTAATATGGATGTTGCTGCAAAGACGCTACATATTCTAAAGCACAGATGCTTCACACATCTTCAATTTGGCAGCACAGAAGGTCTATACAATCAGCACAGTTTCAAGGTGGGCACGTAAGATTAGTGCCACCAATTCAGTATCCGACCAAATGCCTCCCCTTCTGTTCCAGAAAACATTACGATGTCACGGTAAAGTTGACCTTTTGGATATAAAATGCAATCACTTTTGTGGGACATTTTGTTGTAATAAGGGTATGAATTCTTGAGTTGTGTCACAACACATGTTTTGTGAGGTCACAGTGACCTTGACCTTTGACCACAAGTGGACATTTGTGCCAAGTGTGAGGAACATGTTCCCTCAACACCTTCTTGAGACAACCTCTTCACTAGAGACGGATGCTAGGACACAGTGGCCTTGACCTTTTGACCACCAAAATCTCATCAGTTTATCACTGAGTCCGAGTAGACGTTTGTCCCAAATTTGAAGAGATTCCCTAAGCACCTTCTTGAGACAACAGGTTCATGAGAATCAGACATATGTAAGGTAGGTCACAGTGACCTCAACCTTTTGACCACCAAAATTTAATCAGTTCACAGTTGAGTCCAAAAAGAAATGTAAATGTAAGAAATGTAAAGAAATTCCCTAAAGGCGTTTCTGACATATCGAGTTCATAAGAACAGGATGGACAGAAGGTCACAGTAACCTTAACCTCTGACCATCAAAATATATCAGCTCATCCTTGAGTCCAACGTTATAAAAAAAGAGCTTCACTCAGGTTTGTATCAACACCTATAATAATGAAAGCACAGATTACAGCACATCTGTTATTTTCCAATTCACAACTGATAATATTTTATCTGCCATAGAGGATTTATTTTAGTGTTGTTCTGAAATCATTTAAAGCCCCATTTGGGTCATATCACTCTGAAAACATACGAGCATGTAACGGTAACAATTAATCAACTAATCTGACAAGATTAATCAGTTTAAGTAACTTTTTTTAAAAGAAATAAAAGGTCAAATTCTTAAATTTCAGCTTCTTAAATGTGAATATTTATGGCTTATTTATTCCTCTATGACAGTAAAGTGAAAGTCTATGGGTTTTGGACAAAACCAGAGAAATGAGGACGCCATCTTGGGCTTTGGGAAACACTGAGACAAACTTATTATCATTTTGTATGTTTTGTAGACCGAATAGTTACTCAATTAATCAACAGATCAATCGACAATGAAAGCAATTGTTAGTTGTAGGCTTATTAACTCCACCAATAATGATAAATGCACAGATTAGAACACATCTGTGATTTTCAATTGACAACTGGGCAATAAATTTACAATTTCAAACATATTTTATCTGCCAGTGAGGATTTATTTCAGTATAATGTTGAAATCATTAAAATTGCCACTCAAATAAAAAAAACACACTCGGATGTTACTGAAACACTAACAGAAGAATCAGAATGTAAAATGTATGAAATATTACTGGTGTGGATGTGGTCCAGACTGCCGCAGTTATGAATGGATGGGGACAGATCCTGTCTGTGGCTATAAAGCAGCAGTAATCTGGATATGGGCTGCCTCCTGCACTCGTGGTTTGTTTAACTACAGTATGTGGTGGGAAAAAAGGGCCCGAGGGGCAGTTCACCGTCCCCACCGTCTGTCTTTCTCGCTGACCAGGAAACCACACCATGCATTATTCATTATGTGTACTCATATTCTCTATCTCTCCCCCTCTTACATACACTCACATGGACACACACTCTGCATGCCAAAGCATGAGAAAGAAAAACAAGACAAAAATAGACGCAAAAAGCAAAGACACACAAATGCGTGTCGACAAAACAGGCCGATATGAACGACAGAATGTGAGGCAAGTGTGTGAAAGAGGGAGAGGGGAGAGGGGAAAGGAAGAGACATGGTCAAAGCAGTACTTGTATAATCGGCCTCATGCCAAAATAATTCAAGCGTGATCGGAAATCAATGTGAGAGCATGGAAGCTGTGGAGAAATCCAATGCCGTCCTGCGGCCCTGAAAGGCAAAATAAGACGTATAAAAGAGGCTCAAATGCATGAAGGATGCATTCTGTGTGCCTCTGTGTGTGTGTGCGTGAGGAATGCTAAATGAATTGATCGGAGTTGCGCTGACCACAGATGTGCACAGAGGCAGATGGAAGAAAAGCCAGACGACTAGATAACACTTCAATTATCAAACTGCCACATTGTGCCTATTTATACCTGTGGTAGTGGCACTGTCAGGTTTACCTCACAGAGAACAGAAAGCAAAATCCTCTTGATATTACCAAGGTGCCGGATGTATTAGCATTTAATTAAAATGCTCACCAAGAACAGTTATTAAAGCAGAGAGCTCTACGATCTGTAGAGGCAGGCATTAGCGGGGCATCTGTGATGCTGGCACAGTGACTCATCAACGCTCCACAACACGACCTCCTGCAGGTCTCATGGCAGCCTGTGCCAACCCCCACCTATGGCAGCCTGGTGCACACAGTGCTCACGTCACAAGGCGGGGTGCGGTGGGCGTGAGGGACTGATTTTAGGCAGGGCTGGGACAGCACGTGCAGGGGAACAATGGCACAAGCCATATGACACCGAAAACTGACACTCTGCAGGTAAGTGCCTGTGTGTGTGTGTGTGTGTGTGTGTTTGTGTGTGTGTTAGGACTGTGGCAATTACCTTTAAGCACTAATTCAATTTTGTTTTTTCCCTGATTACTCCAATTATCATTTCTCATGTTATTTCTTTTTAACTACAGCTGATATTTGAGGTGAAATGAAGTGTTTCCAAATCGCTGTTCCAGAGGATGGCATCCACTACAAACTATTTATCAAACTTTAAAACAGCAACTCAACCATGGCAGCTTTTGCATTGTTTGAAAATATCATTTCCTGCTAAATAGACTGTTGACAAGTTTTTAGAGCCTGGAAGACTTGGAGCGATAATGACCAGCTACTACACCCCATTTGTCACTTTTTTCTCAGGTGCACTCAAATGTGGGATAATCCATCACAAGGGCATAACACTGTATATAATTCAGTTTCTTAAAACAAGCTGTTGGGTTTTTTATGGCTCAGATGTAAACATTATGTTGGAAATTATCTTTACTAGCTTTACTAGCTGAGACAAAGGCACTCCTCATGCATGCACATGTATGTCTTTACATGGCAAGAAGTAGGGATGGGTGACAAAACCTCGTATTAAATGGGCTGTGGGATTGAGGACAGCTAAAATGTTACCGGTTCTTTTATCGGTTCTTTTTATGGTTTGGTTTTATTTATCATAACGCTGCAGCATCTGCTATGCTGTCTTCGTCATGCCTGCTCCCCCTCATACACACACAATAAAAGTTGAAGTGAAGTCAACCAACAGCAGAGAAGAGCCGCGTTGGAGACGAAGCCAAGATAACTTGAAGATTACTGTGCTCATGAGTAAGTAAGACCTGAATGAGTAAAAGCTAATACTTCATCAATACACGTGTTCAACACACATAAGCGTGTAGAAAGAGATATTTCAATCTGCTCTGTCCAAAGGCTAAAAGCAAATTAGCAGGGGCATGGTGGAACAGTGGTGAAGTCGTTAATATTGTCCTCACAGCAAGAGGGTTCTTGGTTTGAATCCAGAGCACCGGAGAAAACCCCCATCAGCGTGGGTTTTCTCCAGGTGCTCCGGTTTCCCCCACAGTCTAA
>JAPZEB010000015.1:16824537-16842590 GCA_029783705.1 Chaetodon striatus | reverse complement strand
ACAACATGAAAGCATGGATCCATCCTGCCTTGTATCAACGGTTCAGGCTGCTGGTGGTGGTGTAATGGTGTGGGGGACTGAAGTCACGTCATTGATGTGCAGCCGACAAATCTGCAGCAACTGCGTGATGCTATCATGTCAATATGGACTAAAATCTCTGAGGAATGTTTCCAGCACATTGTTGAAGCTATGCTATGAAGAATTAAGGAAGTTCTGAGCCAAAAGGGGGTCCGACTAGCAAGGTGTACCTAATAAAGTGGCAGGTGAGTGTATATACATTGCATTATAGATTTGAGTTTTCTACAAATGTTACTATACACCTTCCAAAACCTCTTTCCATTGAAGGTTATATAAAAATGTCTACATTTTGCATTCAGTTGACTATATCCTGGCATGAATACTTGCTACCCTGCTACTTCAATGATGAAAGGCTGATTTAACTTTAAAATCCCGTGAACATCTGAAACACGCTTAGATCTGTTAACTAAGATCTGCTCTCAACACACCTCATTATCTGTCACCGATATGAAAGTTTAAAGAGAAAAGGTCCAAAGGGCTTCTGCTGTTCCATACACAGATAAACAGCCTATTTATCATGTGTGTGTCATTTCAAACACAGCCTGTGGTGCAGACGGGTGAATAAAACACGGAAAGATAACTTTGACAGGAAAGAGAAAGTGGAAGGAGATAGGAGGCGCTTGGAGATTAGAGGTAGAGAGATAATAAGGGGCTGTTTGTGCCTACGGGCTTCATGTCATGTATGGTTAAAGGCTTAACATCAGCTATCAGATAGAGGAAAACATGCATACAAGAACATACGTGCACAGAGACGCTGAGGCCGCGACCCACAAGACATTATATTGTATCTCATAAACATCTCTGAGAGACAAAAACAAGATGAACATGAAAAATGATTCAAGGAAGCACTCACACACCTAAAGGGAGACACACAAGGGATTTCTTCAGCGATACAGAGGACTCTAATTGGAATAAAGGTTAAAGTTGCACAAAACCGGGAAGGGGATCATTTGTATCAATCAGGGCTAATCCAGCCTAATGTGTGTATCAAAGACAATATGCGTCGTCTCATCTTCAGCAGATGAATCTTTTCTTCTGGGGACGGCCTTAATCAAATACGCTCGGAGGTCATCAGCTCTAATGTGCTTCTTACGATTTGCTAATAACCTTTGATTGAATAAAATAATTCAAAAAGTAGACTATGTAAACACCATCTCGCACACACCTGACATTTTCACTAAGCGCTCTCATTAAGGGGGAATTGTCAAACTGGTGCTAAAATATCTTGCGCGGCCCTACATTGCAGACTGCTTATTGGCAGGGGTCGTGTCGATACATCTCAGGGGAAGGCAGTGGACAAATAAATCCAATTACAAAAACCATCAGTGGAGAGCAAAAGACAATCAGAAGCAAATTACAAAATTAATTAATGCATCGACAATTCAGCCACGCATAATTAAACTGAATCTGAGTGTTTGTCAGAAATATATGGTGTTTGTCCTACAGGAAACGGAGAGGGACTGTAAGGCTGGCAAAATGTATGACTGAAATGGAGATGGATTGAAACTGGTTTTTATTGCGACTATAACAAAGAGCATCATCCGTTGTGGAAAGGGATAAGCATTCTCACCCTTTCCCATGATCTGAAGGCTTGTGCAAATCATTGTTGGCTGCCAAAGATACAGTCTCTGTGTTTTTATTACTAGCGCAAACTGTCAAGACGGTCGAGGAGCTGAAATAAACGACTAGACCTGCTATCAAACAGTCTGTATTTCATTCCATCTGCATCTTGCCCTAAACTCATTTTCTCCTGCTGAAAACAGGTGGAAAGGCTAAAAGACTGGCCCCACTCTTGGACGGTTTATTTTAATTATCTATTAAACTGCTGATTGCTTTCCCGATTAATCAATTTGTCTGTAAAATGTCAGAAAATAGGGGAAAATGTAGAATATCCCACAACCAAGGCTGTAAGTTTCTTTCTCACTCTGCCGTTCTCTCCTTGCACATGCTCACTCACTTTCTCTAGGTGTCATTGTAGATCATTTGAGTCATCAGCTGATTAACAATCAATCTATAACACAGCAACACACCTTCTCGGTCAGCCTATCATCTCACTGCTCCTCATATTAAATATGGTTCTTTCTCTGCCATAGCACTTTCTTGCTGCCGTTGTGCATACCCTCCACCTCCCCATCACCACCCAGTCTTAACAGATTCATCAGCCTCATCTGCCTCAGCAGTCATCACCCTCGGAGTCATCAGCCACCTTCCACCTCTCCATCACCACCCAGTCTTAACAGAATCATCATCCTCATATGCCTCAGCAGTCATCAGCCTCAGAGTAAACAACCACCTTCCAATTACCACCCAGTCTTAACTGATTCATCATCCTCATATGCCTCAGCAGTAATCATCCTCAGAGTCATCATCCACCTTCCACCTCCCCTTTACCACCCAGTCTCAACAGATCCATCAACCTCATATGCCTCAGCACACATCAACCTCAGCGTCATCATCCACCACCACCACTAGTGTCTAGACTTCATGGGGGGGATTTATCCTGCTGCCACTCAGATGTCCATAGATCACAATATATCTCCCTCTGGTATCCAAGCGCCAATGACTTCCGTTAAATATTACTCAGCACAAATCACCTGTTAATCTGTACACTCATACTCTGTATTAAATATCATCGGTACTTCACTCTCATGTCTCTCCTGACTGAACTAATAATTGTGGTTCAATTTCTTTCCAATTCATTAGCTGTCCCCCCGTGCTCCTATTCGCTCATCGTGTAGGAGACAAGCACACACACAAACTCAGGTGTAAGGGATGAACTGACTGTTACTGAAAATGTACAACTTTACTTTCCTGTCAAGACACTAGGTATGAGAGGGATAGAAAAATATTTTTTTCTTTCCAATTCATTAGATGTCCCCTGTGCTCCTATATTGCTAATCATGTAGGAGACAAGCAAAAACAACCTCAGGTAAAAAGGATAAACTGACTGTTGCTGAAAATGTACAACTTCACTTTCTTCTCAGACATCCTGAGTAAGAGAAGGATTGAAAAAGATTTTTTTTTCCCACCATGCTCACACAGCGTTAAAACCCTGACAATACCTGACCATTCACTGGAGTTTAAACCTCCCTTTACCTCGACACGGTGGCCAGTTTCTAATGAAGATGACCACTACGGTTAAACAGAAAAGACGTGGACAGCAGAGCATGAGTCCATTTCAAACATGGAAGAGAGCCAGAGAGGGGGAGGTGAGGTCAAAGGGGACACATGCTTCACGCCAACCCTGGTGCTTTGAAAGAAGGTGGGCTGGGGCTGGTGCAATATACCCAGCTTTCCCCTTGCCCTGTCAGGGTCGCCTGCTGAGAGGTGCGAGGAGAGCTTGAACTCTGATCTCTGAGCTGGCAGAAGTCTCAATGTGGCAAATATGTATCTGCTCCAATACACACTGAATGATATACCACTGAACTTTCACATGGCAGCAACTGATGCCTGCACAGATACAGTGAGCAGGTTAGATGACACTAAAGGATGTGACCTTCACAATGGACAAAGAAAGAGCTCTACCCACCGGCAAGGAGGAATGTGATGAGGCAAGTTTCTTTGGGCATGTACAGCTTGAGGCGGGAGCCACTGAAGACGTATTCTACCACAGCTTCTGACCGGCCAGCTCTCTGCAGGAAGGGCAAGAACTGCTTGGCTTTCTGTGTCTCCTGATGGACAAAATGAAAGACAAATGAGGTTAGAAAATCCTTCATGCAAGACCCTTTAAAAGTTAGGCAACTCACAGAGTGAAATCTGAGGATGTGGTATCGCAATATGTATAAACACACATATATATGTCTGTTTGACATTGGGGCTGCGGGATATGACCTGAAAATAATATTGTGATACTTTAGGCTATATTGTGATACACAATGTACATATTAACATTTGAAAATCTCCTCTAAAGTACTGTATGCTATTAAAATAACAAACTACAAAATAAAGTACTGTTATAATATAAGTATAAAGGTATGCAGAGTACTATTTTGAAAAATTAAAGAACTGCTAATCGGTTAAACTACTTTTCAAATACAGGTGAATTAAACACTGTTGTAATAAAAATACATACAGTTATAATAAAGATAAAATAATACTGTTATAAAAAGTTAGATAAAGTACCGTTATAATAATAATAAAAAAAAGTACTGTTATAAAAAGGTAAATAAAGTATGGTTATAATAAAGGCAGATAAACTACTGTTATAATAAAGATAAATAAAGCAGTGTTATATAAAGGTAAATGAAGTGTAGTTATAATAAAGTTGAATACAGTACTGTTACAATACGGTTCAATAAACTCCTGCTACATTACAGTTGAATAAACTAAGGTCAACAATTAAGTTAAAATATAGTTATAAAATAGTGTAATAATAAAGTTAAATTAAGTATTGTTATAATGAACTCAGCTCTTGGGCAGGAAATGTGGTTGTTTTAGCTGTGAACTTGCTTCTGGTCAATAGTTAGACGGAGGTTAACAGTGCTCCAATTCATATATTAATGATATCTGCAAGTCACAGTGGTGCTCCATAGTCACAAAATGGGACTAAATGGTTGCAGTGTGGAGCCCTGCAGATACAAAAACACACAACTGGCCTGCTCACACACTACCGCCCAGGGGAGAATGGCCTGAATGAGCGAGGGGAGTACATGTCATGTATCATGTTTGTGAGCATTTTTAACTTTGTTTCTATGAGAGAGAGTCTCATTATGGTGGCGTTAACAAATGAAGTGACACTTAATATTTGCAATATTGTCATCCCAGGTTGGGCAAGCAGCAATACATCGAGTATCACTGATGTATCGACCACCCATATTTGACAGGCAAAGACTTTTGATATCTAATGAATTAACTGTGTATCAAAGAACAAAACTGAAGACCTTTCATACAGAGTTTTTTCAAGTTATTGGCCACAGTGAAACTAGAGAATAAAAGATAACTGATACAAAAAGTGTGACAAAATCAACCTGGATACAACATCCACAAAAAACTCAGTCAAACGAAAAGTAACCAAAATAGACATGACAGCCCAAATAGGTTTATTGACAACAGAAGCTGTGGGCTTTTTCCAGATATCTTCAAATCTCAGTCTGCCCTAATGAAGTCCGCTCTGCTTATCAGTGACACGTCTGGTAACTCATGCAATCAAAACTAATTCTCTCCCCTCCTGCCTCCATCTCTGTCTGCAAGGGTGAGTCACGAGCTTATTGTTTTGCCCGCGCCAAAATTACAAGCGGAGCTAAATCATGCGTATTCCAGGCTGAGCTGGTGATGCAGCGGCAGATTCATAAACGATTAAAAAAATAATTTAATGTGTGCCTACACCAGGCATGAGCAAGTAGGCACAACAATCAGTCATGGACCAGAGCAGACTGTGAGTGTGTGTGTGTGTGTGTAGCCGTGCCCATAAGGGAGGGCGGAGTTCAAACAGGGAAAAATGGGGCTAAAAAAATTAAATCTCTGTTTTCAAAATTCACCAGACATGTTTGAGTCAGGCAGATATTTTCTTTGCTATTTTGGGGGGGGCTGGTACACAACACGAAGGGCAGAAAAAGAAGAGATGGACTACAGACATCACGCAGCGCCAGCGGGACACAAACACAGGACGTTGTGAGTAAAGGGTATGTGCTTTAGCCACAAGATTCACCACCTGAACTCCACCCACTGCGGTCCAAAATAGCCCCTTGAGTGGGAGACAACAGAACCAAACATTCTGCCGTTCACACAAACACATTTCCAGCACCTGCAGTGAGTGGGATGTGCAGTCTAACTTGGTTCAGAAAAAAAAGGAAGAGACACGAGAGAGGAGAGGACCTCATTATGCAACCTTTCGAGGTACGAGGTGAGTCAAGTGCTTTATCCACTCTCCTCCCACCACCTCTGATCATCTCCTACACTATACGTTTATAAACCTATCTCTACTCTATTTGTGACTGCATCCCACTCAATGTACATAATCCCTTTCAGCAAGCCTTTACCACCAAGCTAGAGGATGCTGACGTATGGGAGTGTGTGTCTCCATGTGTACGTGGAGGGGGAGCGCCTGTGCACGTGTCAGCTGTGTGTGGGCGTGTAGCGCAGAGGAGAAAGGGGAAAAGAAAAAGAGGGAAAGGAGGGGAAGGATGTGTGTGTGTGGGGGGGGGTGGGAGGCAATGTTGCTATTTTGGTCCTTTAGAATGCTCATTACATTAGCCTAGCCAAACAACTGGTGCGTGCGCGTGCACACACACGCCTACTGGCGCTAACTGGCAACGATCCTGGAGACTGTGCTGCAAATCCTGTGTGGAAATACTAAGAGGGAGGAGGAGCTGCAGCTGCATGTAATGGCACTGACCTCAACCGCTGACAGGGTGGCACTAATAAGGGAGAGTTTAGAGGGGCTTCACGGTGCTGATGTCACACATAAACGCATGACACAGCACAATCGTGTTAGGATGTAAAGCCAGCTGCAGCCTGTGCTGGGTTACTGGGACAGATTTTAATGAGTGAGATGTGTGAAATCTCCAGTTGGAAGTAGGGTGTGGCATATATTGCTTCTCCTCGTTGTTATTAAAGTAAATTAATTATTGAGCACCTCCCCCTGAAAGCACTCCCAAGTCACGCAGAATGTGGTCAATTTAGCCTGTTAAGTTCAGGCGGTTTATAAGTATAAAACGCACTAAAACCCCTGATGAAATAGCACCGCGCTGCCCAGTCAGCACAACAATTCCCTGTCATAATTATTTTTACAGGGTCCAGTAATTTATCTGTCCTGCTGACACAATAAGACACAGGGAGGTTACGATGATGACAATGTGGAACAGCATAACATCTGAGAGCAGTTATGCAGAGCGCTGTCGGACTTATTAGCCGCACATCAAAGTCCTGTTGGTGTTAAAGAGCTTTAGTAATTTGGCCGAATGCCTGTGTTTAAATGTAAGTTGAGACAGTGACTACACGACAGGCAGACCTGGCTCTCAGCTAAAATGAAAAAAAAAAAAAAAAAAAAGTCTAATACAGAAAAAGAGAGCCTGATTAATTTAACCAAATGCCTCTGTAGAGCCTACGAGTACAAGTGCTACACGAGAGCTCAAGCGAGAGAGACAATGAGATGCTAATGTTTCTGAAGTTCAATTTTGAGTCATTCACAGTAGACCATCAAAATCAAAATGTATAAGGAGATGGCTAGTCGACAAGTACAGAGATACATAAAAGGCACTCGAATGATTCTGAATAAGGGAGTGTTACAACTTTTGCATACGTTTTTTGTGGTTTGATAGCACTGAGTGTGAGGTCTAAAAAAATAAAAAACTACCAGGGTGTGAGGGTGATTGTGGGGTCCATTGACGACAGTGTTCAAGTCATTTCAAATAGGCAGTGAGGGACCATGCAGTTGTTGCTACTGCAGCTTCTACAGAGGGATGACAGGCTGCACATATTTGCAATCCTGGTGAAGCTCCTCGGGCCCTCTTTACACCTGGTATCAACATTTGTCTTGGGTGAGCCGATCGGAGCTTTGATCCTCTGCCCGGATTGCATAATTGGTTGGCATTAAAATGACACCATTTCTCAACATTCCCCCAAGCCTGAATCAAGTCAGGTTTGTGCCAACTTCCCTAATTGTTTATGAATTAAGAAACGGTTAATTTTCACCTTCACTGTGCTTGGCACTCATCTCTCCCATCCTGGCATCTAACTACACACAGAGCCCAGAGCCTCTGCAGCTGGTGCTCTGAATAACCAAGAAATGGTACATACCAACAGTGCTCTGAATTTACAAACAAACGTGCACTGGTGCTCAGAGTGACTATCTAAAAATGCACCATGTGTCACAAATAGGGTTTATGTTGAACATGAATGTATAAGAGTAGGCATCTAGCTCGCTAGCTAGCTAGATAGATAGCTAGATGTTTTTACAGTGGGAATTTGCGTGTTTAAATCGGGCTTGGTCCCAAACCTGCTGTAGTTGTTCAAGCTTCAGGTCGGACTTGGACACAATCTATGCAGGTTCATGTTGCGTTGTGCCTGATTTTTTGGGCCTGATCAAAGCTCTGGATTTGATCAAAAGTGGACTGCTTTAGGTACAGATGTGACAAATCTGATCGCTCAGACCACATTCAGTGGTGGTCTAAAGCCATTGGTTCCCAACTGGGGGGGCACGATTCCCTTACCCCAGATGTCCACTGGGTCTGTTGCACACGATCCTGCTGCGGCGTGGGTGCGGTAGCTGATCGCGGCCATTCAAGTCAATGTAAGCTGCTCCAGCAGAAGCACCAAACAAAGTCTACAATGTTAAAAATATGGGTCCCTCAAGACAAAGGTTGGGAACCACTTGTCTAGGCCACATATGGCCATAGTCCTTCTGTAATGTGTCCTGGGCCTACTAAGCTAACGTCTTCTATGTAGGGAAAAGTACATACCACCCCCCAAAACACAAATGGTCTATGTGTTTACTTGACTATAGAGCAGGGAAGTGAGATCGGACCAGAAGAGGTCACTCAAAATTCTGTGGAGACTCATTCTACTGCCAGGAGTGATCAGACCAACTTAGAGCTGTCCACCTCTGATCGGATCAACCACGACATGTTAATACCAGGTGTAAACAGGGCCTCACTGTCAGCTGGAAAAAGCAGCTGGAATTACTTAATCACAAGAAAACACAATGCTGTCCGTACTGAGCCAACAGAGGGAGCAGGCAGAGACAAAAACTGCAGTCAACATAAACTGGAAATTGGCCTTTCCATGTTGGGAAAACAAGAAAAATATGCTGAAAAGTATGTGTATGTTTGATTTCACCTTGGTACCAAAGAGTGATTTAGGCACCACCTGACTGACTGACCTCAATTTCCCTCTTGGTTGGTGTGAGAATAACATAACATTAAAAAAAAGAAAAGTCAAGAGCAAGAGCAGTACTGACCAAGCGACAATGACCATTATATAGCCGCATTCAAAGTCTGTGTACACTTTCCACTGCTCTGCTCTCCATGTGAGCTCATGTAACCCAGCCACTCAGTTTGACAACTTTGGACAGCTACAACACTGCAGCGTATAGCAACTTAATGAAGACTGCACTTGGGTATAGAAGTGCAGTGTGACAGCCTGTAGCCATGTAGGACTCCATCTCTTGTGAAAACTTAAGTGAAAAAAGCAAAATGTTGCTTTAGAAATAAACCCTTTTCAGGAGTGTCTCTATGATTAATAAACATGACTGACTTCACAGAATTATAAATTCAAGAAGATAGCAAACACGTAGTGAACAGAAGAAACATAAGGATCAATGTAAAAACCAGCTTCCACGGTCGAGCAAATGAAAGCACATGTTTGAAATCTATGTGCGCCCATCGCCCATTACTCGTTACTGAGAGATTTTATGGGTTCCCTGCACTAATGTTCATTTGGTGAGCACTCCCAATCAGGCTTCATTAGCCAAATGATGCCTCTATCAAGCCCCTGGGCACACGTAAACAAGCTAGGACCAAGCACCACTGATGGTTTTATTAATGGGGCTGATTATTTTTAGAGGCCGCTTAGTTTCTTTAAGATGAGGAAACCGGCTGTGAGGATCAGGGACGGAGGGGTGAGCCGAGGATTGTAGAGCGTCTTCTGAGAGTTACTGTGTGAGGTGGAACGACGAGGACGAGGTTGAACAAGTCGGTACCTTTCGGGCATCCACGATCTTTGAGTGTCGTGGGGGTTGTGTGTAAACTAGTGCAGTGCCCATTCAACACATGCCCGTTCGGACAAGGCCGAGGGCCTCATACAAACAACTTGGCACTCGACACAGCGCTTCCTTGGGTCCTGAGCAATAAACCTGGGCCCAAAACAGCTTTAGATTTAGTCTTCTGTTTAGATATGAATAGTACTGAATTATGTTGCTACTCTAACTCATTGAACCCAGAAATAAAGTACTAAGAACCCCTGAAGCACTCTGAATACATGCATCTTGCAAAGGTAAAAAGTTTACTACTGTATTTACCTGTTACTGGTTCCTGGTGATGATCCAGATTCAGATTATACTCACTCATTATGACAATTAAATGTAATGATGCTGATAATGCCCCTCTTTCACAGGCTGTTTTGGGGGAATTTTAGTGACCTGAAATGCCTGATTTCATGGCAGGTTTTCATGGCAAAAATAGTTATGATGCTGTCACAGGTTCACAGCTTATTATTATGAACATTCAGTGTTTCCCAAAGAATTAGACTCTATTTCTGAAGTTAAGGGGTGGCGTGGGAGGAGGCGGCACCAGCGGATCGCCAACAATCAGCTGTTGCTGGCATTCGACGCAGCATTGAAAAAACGTTTCCATGAGCCGCAAAAGCTCACACAGCACAACATGAGCTCATCGCTTCTCTTCATATTTTGGCACTTGGGCAGACGGACTGCAGCAGCGCATAGCATCAACTATGTCCTCAAATTTGTTAATAACTGTCAGGTGACATTAGCTATGTGATGCTAATAGTTAGCCCTGTCACTGTGTGTGTGTGACTTTGTGATGGCAACATCCTGGAAGGACTGATGAATAATTTTAATATTTTTACTACAGATAAAAAGTTTGGAGTACTTCCTCTACTGCTGCAAATAGCCTACAAACATTCCCAGGTAGAGAAAGGATGCAAAGCAAAGGAAGACCTGCACCAAGCCTGTTCGCTTGTGTATTCAAAGTATACTAAAATTTCACCACCTTTGGTCCCCAGCAATGCTCTCACCAAGTGTGAAATAGGCTGGATGAAATGTTCTGGAGATATGTGCAGGTCACACACAAAGACAGATTCCTTGCTTTATAGTTAGATGAGCCCACAGTTGAAAATACTGAATTACATCTGTGCATTCAGAGAGATGCGTGTCCTATTATATGTCATTGAAAAGCTTTCATCCTCTTGTGTAGAATAACATGGGCATGCATACACAAAAAAAGACACATACCCCAGAGATATCAGCCACTCTGTGGATGGGAACCTCCTTCTTGCTGTGCAGCCCTTTCCCGTTCTTGATGGCCCTACGGTCAGTCAAACCACAAACACACACAATTCACAAACATAACTCGAGCACCGTCGTAATACATTGAGAAGGCAAGAGGCCGGAGGCTGAGCAGACCTGGAGAAATGGGAGCTCTCTGAGTAATCACTGTAGATACAAAGAGGGAGCCATTGGCGTTGTGAAGTAGAATGTAAATTCATACCCGTTTATTTTCCCTGAAATACCATTATGTCTAACGCTGGAGGGAGGATTTTTTTTTTTATTCTCCATGCAGATAATCTATAGGCTTGAGATGAAAAGTGGAAATGGTGGCAGAGACATTATAATGGAAGAGAAATTATTGTTAGAATGGAGGGATGGGGAGAAATGGAGAGACAGGGGTTGCTTCTTTAGAGCCAGCGAGGGCTTTAGTGATGATGACCGCTGCTAGTGATCGCCGCTTTAAAAAGCCTCAAGGGCCGAATGAGATGAAGATGACCAGTGTGGCTGCGGCTGCGGGGTGGAATAATGCCACCTATGGGTCACTGGGAGGCCGGCCGTTTGCCTGGAAGATGGAGTGCGTGCATTTATGCAAGCATGTATATATGTGCATTTAATAGCCTGGAGGAGGTTCCTTGAAAGGCTGTGGGCCGTTGGCCTCGTGCGGTGGGAACTAAAAATAAAACCTAGGCTATAGACAGAAACCTCTCATCAACTCTAATAAGACCCCGCCAGGGACGGTGAAAGAGAAAGAGAGAGAGAAGGGGGGGAGAGAGGAAGAGAAATGGGAGAAGGGAAGACACAGAAGAGCAAGGCCAAAGAAGGACAAAATTGAAAAGGTGGAGAAATAAGGACAAAATGTGCAAAAGAAGATGGAAAGCAGGAGGAGGGAGGGAGCAGGGAAAAGAGGGCGGGCAGGCGGGCGGGCAGTGACACTGCATGAGGGGAAGGGGAGTGAAAGAGTTAGTCCTATAAAAAGAGGCTGTGGCTGCATCTGCTCTACCTACAGCCAGCAGATCTTAATCTATAGCACAGTAATAAAGCTCGTACTAAATCTCTCCACTGCACCTCAATATAATTATATTCATAGGGCCTGTGTAAAGAGAGCCTCTGATTTAGCGTCCAGCGCTTGGAAAGGTGTGTGTGTACAAACATGTATGTTAAAAAAAATGTATATATGTGAGAGCAATGGCATGTTTTCTGAGGGAAACATACTAACAGCTGTGTTGGGCTGTGACTTCCAATGATGCCACTGCCGGAATGAACTCTGAAAAATAATAAGCGCTTCACTTGTCCCATGTTGGATGTAACAGCAAATGTAAAAGCAATTTGAAAATAAAAGCCTCAAGGTCACAGTCAATTCTCTCCCTCTTCCCAAGAGCAAAATTTGCCAAGGTCATGCACAACTCACGCGAATGTGTGCCTATGTGAAAAAGGGGATTTGTGTAAAAGGGGGAAAAAGTGCCTTTATGAAAATGAGCACACATTTGAGAGACCCGTTGTGTCAAGTGTGTAGTTAGTGTGTTGGCTCAGGTGCAAAAAGGGGGGAATGGAAGGAGTGAATGTGGAAGAGTGTTCATGTTCCTCACCGAGCCTCTGCGGCAAGCAGCTCGTCGTAGTGGGAGGAGCGCTGGTCGTCATCCTGTCTGTATCTGATGACTGTAGCCAGGCCTTTACTGACCAGAGCCTCGGCTATGTTACTGGAGGAAAGAGGGGACAGACAGAGAGATTACTTTAATAAAAACCAACAAGCAAAACCTCTCGGCTTCACACAGAATTCTAAGTGAGCTACCTCGACAAAAAAAAAAAAAAAAAGACATGACAAATCCCAAAGGTGGCTCCGCAAAGGAACAAAGGTCACTTAAATGTTGACATTGCACACTTGACTAACCGCTTCCTCGCCGTGTTACGGATGTACTGAGGAGAGCATGAAGGGCAGAAAGGGGGGAGTATTGTTGTACTTAATGCAGCACTTAGTGGCTAGCCCATGGACATCAGTGTTCTGGCTGAAGTGTGGGAGACAGAAATAAAGGGACAGGAAGTAAACTCCTCAGAACTGAGCTTGTGTCTCTCCGCATGTTGCAGCCATGGTAACTGACACACTACCGCAGCTCCTGTTGTCAGCAGTAACATTTTTTCACTGACCCTTTTCCACACCTACATCAAAACATGTTAATTTGATTTTAAAAAACTGAGAGAAAAATAAGATTTTTTTTTTTATTGCCATCTAAATTTAGACACATTTGGTTTGGGATATCATCCAAGGAGGACTTCCTGTCTGCCCCAAGCTTCTTAACCTTATCACCTCCACACAGCTTTGAGTATAGCATGGCTAATAACTTTAAACAGGCTCCGACAAAGTCTCAAGCAGAGCCTGTTTTTTTCCAAAATATGTGCTACTGAGCACTAACTCTGTTACTAGAGCAGGGAAATGGTGAATAATTCAATACGCCATGCCACAAGGTCGTACAAGGTTGACAACATTTGCCCCATTGACCGCTCTGCCCCCCTGACCTCAGCATGCATGAGGGAAGGGGGTGGAGGGAATGCCAACTGTTATCTGTGGAGCAGAGCTGCTGGTGCACTTGGCTAATGCTGGGTTCTAATTGGCTGGTCAGGTCAGGTCCTGACCTCTGTGTACGCATGCAGATACAAGACTGTCGGTTGGGTAATGAAGAGAGATTGATGTTGTCTTTAATCTGTCAAAATTTGACTTTCAGAGACTTTGTTTCATGCACTCTGGTGAATTCTAAAGGATAGAAATATCAAAATAATAGGTACACTGCTTCAGTATTTTTCATTCATTCATTTTCCGTAACAGCTTATCCTGTTGGGGGTTGTGGGGGGGCTGAAGTCTATCCCAGCTGACACTGAGTAAGAAGCGGGGTACACCCTGGACAGGTCTCCAGACTATCACAGGGCTAAAACATAGAGACAGACAACCATTCACACTCACATTACACTCACAGCCAATTTAGAGTCACCAATTAACCTCCATGTTTTTGGACTGTGGGAGGAAACCGGAGCACCTGGAGAAAACCCACGCTGATGTGGGGAGAACATGCAAACCCCACACTGAAGGGCTCCCCCATCCTGGGTTTGAACCAGGAACCTTCAGTATTTTTATGTTACATATATTTATTTGGTTTAGTTTTTGGTTCATGACCATGGTACTCCAGCAGAGTATCAGGAAGAGGGAAGGAGGCCAGGCTGTAGGCTTGGCCCACGTATTCCTGGGTCCTGGATGCCTCAGCAAGGCAGAACAGGAGGCTAACTGTCTCTGGAAGACAGCTGGGTGCCCTGCCGTCGATGAGGAGGGCAAACTGGGTCCCCTTCAACCTCCGAGGCACCCCTCAAACCCCCACTAGATAATAACGTGGTCAGCAGGGATACAACGTGTCTACCTGCAGCCATGCCTGACTCATGCAAGTCCAACAGGCGCCCATCTCCGGGCCCACGAGAAGAAAGAGAGCGCTAACAGTACGCTTTTAGAGTCGCGGGGCTTATACATACTGCTCAGTGCCAGAAACACGTAGTGATAATGAAAAGTAAAAAAAAACTGTGAAAGTTTTTCATAAACTGGAAGAAACACGGGAGAATTGTGACCCTTGGAGGAAACCAGCAACAAAAAACAGTAATTTCCTCAAAAAACATAAGGGTTGGCAAGTATGCCACGCAGGCGTATAATTATACTTTGTGCAATAAAGTTATACAGACAGAGAAAACCAGGAGATAAGTGTGACTTTTAACTTTTTTTCTTTTTTAAGGTTAGTTCAGACTTCTGAAGGTTCACTTCAAGTCACGTGGCATTAAAGCTCATCTATCAGGTTCTGATTACATTTGAACCTGTGAGTAGTTTAATTACGTTTGTATCTGTGGTACTGTATAAAATACGTGTTTCAAACAGATAAACCAGATTTCCTCAAAGCAGCGTTTGTGGATAGAAAATAATTGCTTGCACTAAGGCGACCCTTCTCATGAAAATTAAAACACAAAGAGGCACTTTCAGGTTACTTTAAGATTCATGAGATTACAAGTTCTAAGCATTTACAAATGATTATTCTGCATCGTCTTACATCAGATGAACCTAACTTTTTAAGTTTTACACAGGGAGACAGCTGGTGTAATAAAATGAAATGTGCTAGTAAAGTACCTAACACCGCCAAATTACATACTGTATGATCTGCCGGTGAGGGCTGTTTATTTGTAACTAACTGCTACTGGCAGCTTAAGGCAGTGTGTGCTGCAAATACAGAAATAAAAGGCACGTTTCACTGATGCAGCAAGGTCATCTTAACTGCTACTGAATCAATAATAGAAGATTAAACCTGAATACAACAGAACAGACTAGGGGTGAGCAATATGGCCAAAATCTTCTAGCACAGTACTTATATCCTAGTGCCAGTGCATCATGATACAGTAATTGTTCTGTGAATTCAACAACCACACCGTACCTCATCTTTATTTGAAACTTCCATACAAACAAAAAACAACTGCCTTAACAGAGACAACACTTGAGTTAGCAAAGCCCAAGATGGCGTCCTCAAATGTCCACAGCCCAGAGATATAAAGTCTACTGTCATAGAGGAGTTAAGAAACCAGAAAATATTCACACTTCAGATGCTTTTTTTACCTCAAACTGATTAATCTATTATCAAATTAGTTGGTGATTACTTTAATAGCTGACAATGACAACTAATCGATTAATTGATTAGTTGTCATTTGTGTAACACCTTTGAATATTCAAGAGATGGTGATTCCTTTGGGTTGATGTCCAACTGGTCAGCAGGGGTCTTGTATGAGCAAGATATAAAGCTGATCAAGGCGAGCTTTCTCTCGTAGGGCCCATTTATACTCCTTTTACGTACAAAAATAGATACATCCGCTTCAAACATTGTAAACATCACTGCCCTCATACTTCTATGCGTCCATTAGGTTGGTATAGATACAGCCTATAGACGGCACTAGAGGGCAACAAACGAGATGATGGCGAAGGAGGTCATAATAACGTGCCTTTTAACGGAGGCAGTGTTGTAGATGGCGGTGGACTGCAAGGCCATTAAATACATCATGACGTGGAGAATTATTTTCACTTAATTACCAATTTGTTCCATTATATCATTTTTTAAAATGTCTTCTGCATCTCCTACAGTCGCATCTCACTTGAACTATGCTACACTACCTCTACAGTCTCATGTGGTACTGCTCTGTTTTGTCCACATCCGTAAGCTTTCAGAAAACGTGAACAAATACAGATGAAATGAACGCAGAGTACTGATAGACAGCTCCATCCATGTCCATAATGTTGAAGTTAGATGAGCCCTTAGAATCACCAAAAAGGGCTTCAAAGTCATTAAGCGCCATGTTGACCTCAAATTCTTCAATTTAAATGTGACTCAAGGTTGTGAAATTACCCAGAAAGGAAAAAAACACTGAAGCTCGCTCCAGATTTTGCGGCGTACCTCCCCTTTCCCCCAAACAAGGATGCTGACCTAGTGAAGTCATGTTAAATGCAGGAGTTGCCACATCTCGATTGTCACATGGTATATACCATCGTATCGCCCAACAGGCTAAAACCAGAGTAGACCTTTCAGTGTGGTGCAATGTGTTACTTACATGCCGCCAATTGTGACTGTAGCACAGGTGCGTTCTGAGAATGCAGGCGTGCCTTCTCCTGGACCGGTAGCTGCTCTGATGTAGTCGACTGTCACATTGACCTGAAGGGGCAGAGCAAGAGAAGAGGTCAAAAACACGGAGACAAACTGAAAGCAACACCAGTTATGGTAATAATTAGTGTGGGGAGTGTTCTGACTGTGTGTGTGTGTGTGTGTGTGTGTGTTTGGTTGTGAGTGGGTCTGTGTGTTTGTCCCACTTCTCAAGGTCACCCCCAGTCAGCGTGAATCACATCAGGCAGCACTGTAGATCTCCCCGGGGGAGCCGTATTAACACACTGTGGGTGTTTGGGACAATACACACACACACGCACACACGCACACACCACACACACACACAGAGAGGGAACAGTGATGGAACCCAAATGACCCTACACTGTGTGTTCTCAAAACACAGAGCTCCCCGGGGATGGACTCCAATCCACCCACCCCGAAGATACAATTTTGTCACTCAGCTGTGTGCGCGCGCATCCGCAGGCATGTGACGGGGAAAGCCTGCTTTGTGGCCCAGATGAAGCCGTACCTCTACACACAATCGGCAGTTTAAGAGCTACGTGTCAACCATGTCAGACAAGTGTGATGGGAGAGGAAAAAAAAAAAAAAAAAAGCTGGAATCTGGCTGCATCACAGTATCACAGCGTAGACACAAGTCAAACAGAGACAAAGCAGACAGGCCTATTACAGGGACATGAAAGAGACGCCAACCAGGACACGGAACGACGTTGGCTTGTCATTAGATGGACAGGATGAGAACATGGTGACGTGAGCGAGGGAAGAGAAGAGCTTCTGTCGAGGCAGAATGGATGTGTTGTAATGTATTGTTCGGCAGGAAGTGCTGTGTGCTTTTCAAGAGCAGACAGAAAATAAAAAGGATACCGAGAGATGGATTATGGTTATTGGAGGCCACGCTAGATTGCACCCATAGAAACAGAATCAACAGACAGGACACTGAACTGTCTGCCATGGCCATTTGGCTAATTTACCAGAAGATGGCAACTGTTGTTAGTTGTTATGGTGACAACACGTACACGTACGTGGGGCAGGAAAGTGTGTTGCACTTTCAACTTTGAGAACTCTGTTGCGGCGCACTGCGCCTTTTTTGAGTGATCAAAGATACTGACATCTTCCACCAAACACTTTCAGTATGGTACCTTTGGAGCCACAAATAACCCTTCAGATGTGGTACCTAAAGCCTAGTGTCTCCACCATAAACAGTACCCTTAAATGTGGGCAGGGTTGTTGTCACTCACTGCTCCGTCCAGCACTCACTGTATTTCCTTATTACTGGTGACACAGATGGAAGTCTGCACCTCGGTTATCGTCCACAGAACGAGGCTGCACGCCCACATTTTCAGAACAAAATA
>JAPZEB010000015.1:16778864-16789060 GCA_029783705.1 Chaetodon striatus | reverse complement strand
GTTTCACTTTAGTCGTTATGGTCTTGCTCTCTGGAATTCTCTTCCACTTGAACTACGGTCTACTACAACAGTGTTCTCTTTTAAAAGCAAACTAAAAACGTATCTTTCTTCTCAAGCTTTTAGTTCAGTTTTTAAGTTATATTTTTATTGGTTTTAAGAATTAGTATTATTGTTATTATCTCCCCTTTTTTTTAAGAATAATGATAATAAGAGTACGTTCTTACTTTGTTTTATCATGTCCTGCTTGTTTCTGTGTATGGAATACTTTATCATCTTACTGTCATACTTTATTCATATTTTATGTTTGTCATGCATGATGTATCTTAAGCACATTGAGTTTGAGGTCTACTGCGGCATGCTATATAAATAAAATTGACTTGACTTGACTTTCAGTTTTCAGCAGAGCTCTTACAGTAGCACACTGCTTAAGATAGAGGGAAACAGATCACAATGAATAGCTGTCTCTTTAGGTCATGTGAAGTTTAACATAGGCCTTTAGGTTTTGCCAAGGTTTTAAGAGTGAAGTACTGCCCATTTTATACTTAATACTATTTTATTTTATTTATTGCTTCATATTTACACACTTACATTTCATATTCTTTATTTTATTCCCAATAATTCTGTTCTTTACATCGGAGCAACTGTACCGAATGATAATTTACCCTCGGGGATCAACTTAGTTCTTCTGATTCTGATTCTGATAAAAAATTAACTACAATATCGGGCAGGACATCATCAGGGCGACAAAAGAAAAGGGAAGGGAGAGCATGCTGTGGTGAAATAATATGGTGACGCATCACAATTTAAAAAAAGAAAAAGCTTCTGATTTCTGATTCTGAATAATCTCATGATACTGACTTGATGAACAAAACTTAAGTCAAAATATTAATATAATTGAAATTGAAATATTGAAATTTCATTTTCAAGGACTTTCAGGCACTTTGTTTAAAACAAAGGGCCATTTCCAGGGCACCCACTAGCTCTGAGAGTAGAGCAGGTACTCTACTTTTACTACACGTCGTCCCCTCTCTCTTCCCCTTCACGCTTCTGACTGTCCTGTCATCAAAGGCCAAAAAACCCCAAAAAACAATCTTTAAAAAAAAAAAAGGGAGTTGTTTTCAAGGTATTTCCCCTCAAAGTTAAAGTGCTTCAGGGAGCCAGTTAGCTCAGTTGTTGGAGCGTGCACCCTATGTATGATGTCTTGCTGCAGTGGACCCAGGTTCAAATCCAGCCTGTGGCCCTTTACTACATGTCATCCCTTCTCTATCCCCCCTTCTCTGTCTGTCCTGTCAAATAAAAACCCAAAAAATAATGTTTGACAGTGCCTAAAAAAATGTAAGCTCCTCAAGCACCTCGTGCAAACTCTGAGGATGGCATTGTCGTGGAACCATAATGCCCAACCTCTGTTTTCCTCCTAGGTTTACAACATTAGCTCTGTCACCACTGTTGCTGTTGTTAGCACTGTTATCACCATTAGCTGCTAGCCATCGGCTCAGCCACCTCCATTTTGAGAGCCATGTGCAGACAACCCCTGAAACATACATATCACATAGAACTCTTCGAAAATGTTGTGACAGTTTCGGTCTAATATGTTAAAAACATTGATCTGGCTGAGAAGTTGTGTTGTTGTGCACTTGCATGAGAAGTGGTACTGCAATAGTCTACACAGTATGAGTTTGAACATTTTGACATCTGTAACTGTTTCACAAAGACATCGACACTACTGCCTCTCTTCATATAATCCTCAGACATCACAAACACACACTAGTTTCCCATATTCTGGTATGGATTTGGTCGACCTAAAAGCAACAGTGGCAGTGTTCCTGACAAGCTAGTGATGAGAGGCTGGTAAAGGGGTTTACACCACGTCACCTTTTATCCATCACCTCGCAGGTCGATGGTTACCCAGGGGAGAGGAGGGGAGGGGAAAGGAGGGGAAGGGAGAGGAAGACTATTGGGGCATGGCCTACATCCACTTCTCCAGTCCCAGTAGAGGTGGGAGGAGAGAGAGGCGAGACAGTCGAAAAGGAAGATGCGTCAGCAGGATTGACTTGTGGGGATTGGACCTGCTCTGCCTCTCCACTCTATCCATCACTCAGATAATAAGAAGTGAAAAGGAGAGTGGACGAGAAGAGGAGAGAAGTGTATGATGATGGGATTGATGGATAGATGTGTCCCTCGGAGAGTCGGTGCATTGCAGTATTAGGTGCCGACAAATGTCACGGGGACGAGTATGGAGGGGCAATGACAGGCCTGAGTAACCTTAGCCTGTCCAATATGTACTTAGCTTTAAAATGGTTCAAGCATTTGCAGGGTCAGCGTGACGTTTTCCATCACAGCTGTCACTTCCACTTTTGACAAAAAGTTTTTCGACTCACACGGTCCTGGCGCCATTTTAGAGGCTTTTGACACCATCATGTAACTTTTCAAGCTAAGCTTAGATGATATTAGTGGTACAGAAAACGGTCCTGTTTTAACCACATAACCTTCATGAAAGGTGATAATCTGGAGAAGTTTCACACAGGAGATGTCTTTCTATTCCCTTAAAAAATACTGCATCAGCCTTCTTTGTGGCACTTTTGGTGAAAGAGCAAAGGAAAGAAAAAGAGAAAAGTCCTCCCAAATAAAAAAGATCACCAAGGTTTAAAGGGTTCACCCCAAATTCAATTCATCTAGATTGTTTTGTTGTGAGTTGTGAAGTGTTGGAGATCTCAGCCTTAGAGTTGCTGCCTTCTCTCAAATATAATAGAACTAGATGGCACTCAGCTTGTGGTGCTCAAAGTGCCAAAAAATACTTTTGAAAAACTCAACAGCAAGGTCTGTTTTCATACAACGAAGTCCCTTCTTTATATGCTGCCTTCACATTTTGACACAGAACCAAACAACAGCGGCATGTGCAGCCCCAGTGTGTGGTTTTAGACAGCACGCTGGCATCCCGGAAGCAAAAGAGGCACGACGTGAAACACCACAGCATCGACCTCTAGTGTGACGTATAACATACACAGCGGCAGCGCTTTATAAACGAAAGTAATGGCAAAAACAATCGTTCACTGTTTACGTTATAGGGTAGCTGAACTCATCCTCCACTCGGAGCATGAGGAGCTCCCAGACCTCCCTGTGGACATTTTCGGCTGCTATTCTTCTATGAGTTAGCTGCTAACTACCTCTAGCTGCTTTTAATCTCTCAGGAGTGGGTAACACCTGTCCCGTCCGTGGATCCTGTCCAACTGGCTACCCTTTTAACCCAGACATCGATTTAGAGCTACCTTTACTGCAGGCTTAGGGGTGACACAACACTATCCCCCCATTCCATGACTGTACCTTCTATGAAGAACGGTGAGGTGGAATAGCAGCGTGACATTCCTGCCTTTAACAGGCAGCTTAAAAGGGGCTAATGTCTCCTTTCAGAAATCATGACCTGCTTACTCAAGATGGTCTGCAGACTTTGTTGCGAGCAGTTTCATGTAGGAACTATTTTCTTTATGCCAAACCACACCTGCCAACCATATCTCCGTGCAGGAGGAAGTGTGCATCTACTCATCGGCGAAAGGCTTGTGCTTGAGACAGCATGAGATGGAAACATTAATGGTGTCCTCCTCAGGTGAGCTGTAATGTCAGCTAGCAGTAGATGCACGTTTTGTTCTGCTCAGTGATACAGATGGCAGGTGTAGTTCAGCAGAAGGAAAATAGTGTGTGGATTATCTTGAGTAACCCAGTCATGATTTCTGGAATGAGACGGTAGCTCCAACTATCCCCCCATTCCGTGACTGTACCTTTTATAAAGAGCAGCAAGGTGGAATAACAGCTTCACATTCCTGCCTTTAACAGGAAGCTTAAAAGCAGCTAATGTCTCCTTTATGGTTAATCAAGATAATCCGCAGACCTTGTTTGGAGTGGTTTCATGTAGGGACCTATTTCTTTCTACCAAACTACACCTGCCACCTGCATCATGAAGCACAGGGACACGTTCATCTAATGCTAGCTGACATTACAGCTCACCTGAGTAGGACGCCATTAATGTTTACATCCTGTGCTGTACCAAGCACAAGCCTCTCATCCATGAGTAGATGCACACTTCCTCCTGCGCTGCGATACAGTTGGCGGGTTGTTTGGTAGAAAGAAAATAGTTCCAACATTAAACTGCTCACAACAAGGCCTTTGGATTATCTTGAGTATCAGGTCATGATTTCTGGAAAGAGACATTGCTGCTGTTGAGTTTTTCAAATGTGCTTTTTTTTGGCGCTTTGAGCACCACAAGACGAGTACCGTCTAATTCCATTATATTTGAGAGAAGGCAGATGTCTCTATGGATGATATCTCCGACATTCAGCAGCTCACACCAAAATTAGATTGATAGATAGCACAACAGGAAAGAGGAAACGTGTATTTTTTTAGGGTGGAGTCTCCCTTTAAGTGGGGGCATCAGCCGTGCGGTGCCGTAGCAGTAAAAAGAAAAAAAAAAAATGCACGAGGATAGCGGCGAGAGAGGACAGGCATAGTCCCAGGGATCTTGATAATTCACTGACTGTCACTTCTCATGTCTTTTCATCCTTCTTCCCCTAAGTCTCGCCATACCTCTCAACACAAGCTTACACTTTAAATTTCTTCCTCAGCCCCCAACCTTTCTTTCTGCCTCTTTCATACACCCTCTGGAGCTCACCACCAAATGTTCCCTCACTCCCCCCCCCCCACTGCCCACATCCAACCCTCTTTTATTGAGGGGGTTCAGAGAGATCTGAGAGCAGCTCACACAGATAATATAAATGTTTTATCCTTTCTCTAGCCTCTTCCTTCTGACTCATGAAAAAATATACATACACATAGTTTCTTTTTGGCGCCTTCTTTATGGCGTGTGCAGTTTATCAAATTCATTCTGTAAGCAGATTTCCAAAGCAACACCTTTTATGTAACCCTCTGGCTAGCCATGAATTTTTCAGGGTCTTAAAAGTTCATGGTCTGGAGGGAGCAAACACAGACAAAAGACAAACTTTAGGAGGTATTAAACTTTTTTTTTCATTCCTAGAGAAAAATATATCAACTGAAGGGAAGGGTGGGATGCAAGTCATCATCAAAATGCACACAGAGGGGAACAGATTTAAAGCTGTTGTTTTGAGGGCACAGTTGCTTTACTACATTAAAGCCGCAACTTGGACAGTATAATATGTCAGCTCATAGTTAAACTGTATTACCAAAATGTATCAAGCAGTCCATCTCACTTGATTTGAACTAATGTGTGCTGACAACCAGGAGCGAGTGCACTCCTGTGTACTTGATATTAAGGACACTTCTTCTCCCTTGAGATTCTGGCCAATAACCTCCAAAGCTAATATCTCCAGTTCTTGGCTTTTGGGGGTCGTTCTGTGCTGCTGCTACAGCATACGCCAGCGATTTGGGCCTAATTTGACTGGGGAGTGCTTCAAGGTTGCTGTTAAGCATTCCTCCTAGTACCTTAAGTGAAGGGATTTTTATTTTTTCTTTTTATTCAGCGGTGGGGTGGTGGGGGTGCAAATGTGAAAATAAGAGGTGTCAGGAGGATATAATTCGTTAGAAGCCTCAAAGTGGCTCTGCTTCTGCTGCAGTGCTGGGAGAAAATTGGAAACGCCGCAGTAGACATCAAGTGGTGGGAGCGAGGGAAACAAGCGGCCTCCCCTCAGCACTGAAGCCAAGTCTTTTTCGTGCTGGATAACGTCTGCATGTCATGCTGAAAGTTTTATACCTTCCTGCTTTTTCTCTGTACTTCAAAGATAAGTGAGGACTTTCAATGGAAGCAAGATGATTTAAATTGAAAGGCATTAATGTAAAGCTGGTCGGAGAAAAAGTGCCAATTAGAGGCAACACCTTCACCAATGGGACACCGCTTGTTTAAAAAAAAAAAGCCACTTTAGGACCTCACCTTGGCCACAAATTGCCTGTCCTTCTGGTCCAAGTTGGCTGTGGGTGCCACGTAGTCCTTCCAGATGCGGACCTTGCGCTCTTTAGCAGATCTGGCCAAAGAAAAAAATCACATAATTATCATCAGTGGGTAGTCCTCGACCATCAGCCAGAAATACATGGGACATAAAGGGCTTAATCAAGTGAATAACAATTATCCATTTGGCTGGAAAAAGCTACAAAAGCTCATTAAAGTGCAAAAATTCCAGCATGATTAGCCCACAGTCATTGCTGCCATGATTATAGGGAATGAATATCACTGCTGCAGAATAGACTGGGATTGCTCATCTCAAGTGGTGGTGGCATACATTAGCATACCATCTAATTTACACAATTAATTACACAATTATTCTGCATGTACTTTCTGTATTTAATGTTTTGTATCAAATCAGTAATTTCTGGAACCAAAGATATTGTAAATTCCTATACTTGTCTCTGTCAGCTAAACAACAGTTGAATTTAATAATGTATGACATGACAGCTTATCTGCCACTGAATGAAATACTTAATATACTTATTGGAAATTGACGGGGGATTTTAAGTAATTTCCTATGTGAGTACAAGGAAACATAAGAGTAGGGTGCGAAATGAACACCAAAGCAGAAATGCAGGGAGGGGTTAACGATGATGACACAAGTTTAATGCTGCATATCACTGCCCATTCATTTCAATAATTTTGTCAGAATACTTTCAAATATCACTCTTATTCCTCGTCGCAATTCTGCCTTTAACATTTGATCAAGTGATGTCGGGCTGAAAACGCTGAATGTTATCTGTGGCTATGGAGATCCATTGTTTCTGCTACGGGGATCTGTGCGGAAATTCAAAGACAGCAGTTACATCACTGTGTCTCATCCAAGAAATGTAAACTTTTAATATAGAACGGTGTCAATTAATGTTCATATTTAGGGATGTGGGATTATCGGGGCTGATCAAGGCATTTTTTTACCTAATTAGGATCCGTTGTATTGGGCTATACAGAGCCCGATCTGATCCTTTGTTTTACAACAGCTGGTATTTTAACTCTTGCAGCCTCATTGCACAGCAATAAGTGCAGCTGTATTGAACTCTCTTTCCTCCACTCCGTTGAGCTCTTGTGTAAGCACGGGTTGAACCCCGCCCATGGTGAAACACCACACACCATAAACAGCGAAATGCAGAATGAGACTGTTATGAGCACCCATTTCATTTCAGCTCACTGTGAGATTCTCTTGTGTTTTGCTGTCATGTATGGTGCATGGTGTTTTATCACCCTGCACAGATGAGACAGGCAGCTGTGCAGAGCTTACGACAGCTACACTCAGCACACCACTGCAAGTGCAACAAAAGCTCCTTGAGCAAAAAGCCGATAAGATTATAAATTGATGTAGCCTAATCCGCTCAGTAGATGTACAAAAGAGAAAAATGAACACTCAATAGAATACAGTTCATTCTGGCAGGTTAACCCTGGCAAGGCTGCACTGAATTGAAGACACCAAAACACATATTTCTGGCTATGAAATTTGTCCCTAAGTGCTTCTACTGGAAAGCCCCAGCTTAAACATGCTCTCAAAACGCTTTTCTCGTCCTCAAAACGCTAAAAATAACATAATGCTGTTTTCACACAAACCACTGAGTGAAACCATAGGAAACTTCCTCGACCCTTTTTAAGACCCTGAAACACATATTTCTGGCTATCAAATTCGTTTCTAAGTGCTTCTACTTGAAAGCCCCAGCTTAAGATTTAACATGCTCTCAAATAACTGAGATAGAGGGAGAGATAAATTCCCTCGAAACAGCGACAAGACCAAAAAGTTTACACCACACTTAGAAACACTTAAAATACTTAAAAAAAAGAACAGCTTGGACGCAGGGATTTTTTTTCTTAATGCATTGCAGAGCTACTCAAATGTCACATCGAACTGGTTTTAATCATTTTAGTGTACTTGAAGTGTGCACTGTGCGGCTGCATTATGTCGGAAAACGGAAGTATTGAATCGGGATTCAGTATCAGCAGACACTAATCAAATGACTTGGATCAGATGCAAAAAATCTTGGCGCAGGGTTCTATTTCAAAACTCCTCAAAACTGGTAAAGCAGAGGCACTGTCGAAAAATATTTTGACAGTATAATTAATTATGCCATCCTCCCGAGGTGCAGACAGTTATATTTACAAAAGAAAAGTGGAGAAGGATGCAGAACAGGTGGGGAAAAATAAATATATTCTTTACAAAATTTCAAGATGTCACAAAAAGAGTTCTTTAAAACTCAAATAACTTTTAAAAAAACAGATTCCAGCACACAGTCTGGAGGTCAAGCAGATGTTACCTTCTCTGTAACCAAGACTGACCCATCCAGGGCCAAAGCAGCCCCCTTTAAACCAGTTGCCCCTCTGACTGGGTGTATTATTCACATAAAAACCACCATTTGCAGCTTCCTAAACTCCATCACAAGTTGTTTACAACAAAAGTTAATTTTACAAAACAGGAAATGATGTAATAATGCAGGTCACATGATCATGAAGACGCAGCCTATTTAACAGAGAAAAGGGTTTCGCCCTTGTTTAGCCCACCAAACTCAGACAGTGGGCGACGGCGATGAATATGCAACACACTTCCACATGTAAGTGATACAATGACTCTGAATGTATGCATACGTAGGTAGAACTACCAAGTGTGGACCCTTGGCCGCGCTACAGAAACAGAGAGGGAAAGAGGGACCATTGCAAGGTCTTTAATGACTTAGGGAAGACAGGGGAGGGGAGCGAGGACTAGGAAATGAATGAGTATGAGCGTATATATGTGTGCGCTGCCCATAGCCAGTGAGGGAGCTGCTCCGTCATAGACAAATCTATTTATATTTATGATATATACATCAGGCCCATCCCTTATTATGAATCAACAACTTTTTAATTAATGCCTTAACTTTTGCAATGGAGCTCTTAGTATCAAGACGTGAGAACTATCCAACTGAAAAACATCTATTAAACTTTAGAAACTCCCCTTCACCAAGAGTTTCTGTGTGTCTACAGTTGCATACCGTTCAGCAGCTCTGAGTTTCTCGGCTCCCTGGGTGTAGACGGCCATGGACCAGTCGACACAGCGGGCAAAGCCTTCCTTCAGTAGGAGCTCTGTGATGTTACCATTCTGGCACAAACAGGGACAGACAAAAGAACATTTAACGAGACAGAGAGCTTGACTTTCAATGACGCTTCCACCACTGGATGCTGACCCGTTTTGTGTGTTTGCGTATTACCGGGTGAAGGATGGTGCCCAGGATGATCTGGTTGGGGCAGCTCTCCAGGATGATCTGAACATCTCTCTGCAGAAGACGGGACTCAGTGAAGAATTTGGCCTCTGCTGCGAATGGCTCTGGTGTCTCTCCACCATCCGCTTCCCGCTTGAACGTTGGACACTGGTGAGAATGAAAAGGAAAACTCACATTAACACAATAATAATCATGCCGACATTTATTGTGTGGTCTTGCAAGCAATGGGAAATGTCTTCAAATGTGTCTGCATGCATTCTGTGTACTTAAATTCCCAGCAGTCAACCAGTGCCTCGAGGAGGTTTTTTGAGCACACAGTCTTTTGATATAATCTGTTTTCTCTGTGTACTACTGTTATCCACTTTTAACCGATGTCACCTTGCTGTACATGCTATCTGTATTCTTTCCTTTGAGTGTGGCAAAACACCAGACGGATATAAACACAACAGACGCAATGAGCAGACAAGCCTTTGAACAACGAGACAAAGAGCACCTTGAAATGGATGTAATATCTTCAAGTGGGAGATGAAAAAGATTAGTTATCTTGAGTGGCCCATTGGCAAATCTGGGCTGGGTGAAAGAGACTGATGGGGAAATTTAGTGAAGCGGATATGACACTGGTAAAACAAACACAGACTCAGAAGAGAGGCAAAGATGAACCACTACTCTTTTCATGTCTTTTTTGGAATATATATTCGTATTAAGACTAGACTGTCAACCTGAAAATACTTCATTAACAGTTTGTGTGACAATAAAGAGAAGTGAGACACGGATGTGGAGGAAACTGTCAAACCACAGACATTTTATTTGCATAGTTAGTCATTCCTGTATTTGTTCATTTGCACATGACATATTGTTACTGGTGTCTTCCAACGAAACCAACTGGAGCGTCATTACACAAACTTCTTAGGTCGGGTGGCAAAGGTACGCGATATGATCTTCTTGATATGATAAATACTACAGTTTCATAGTATTACACAATGTTTATAGCTGGTATCAGTAACAATAACCATTAAAGG
>JAPZEB010000015.1:16768709-16778764 GCA_029783705.1 Chaetodon striatus | reverse complement strand
TCAGTAACAATAACCATTAAAGTAATGAAAACAGAAATTCTTTGTTAATTGAAACCATTTTTTTTATAGAAATATGAGTAACTTTCTAGGGGGGGTGGGAAGCTCATGCTCAGGTGAGATTCTATATCTGGTTGTTTGTGTTTTCCCGTAGATAAGCAAATGTACATGGTAAGATAACCGTCAATTTTAAACCTTATTCTTAGGTCTAAAATCCTATTTTATCTCAGTTTAGGGTGACATATAAGACATTTGGTATTATAGAAACATTTTTCCTTACTGCAATTAGGAAGAAGAAATCCTATCTTATCTTAGGATAGGAATTTTGCTATTATAGGTCCAACTTGGAGATTCCCCTGGTTAGGAATTCGTCAGGATGGCATTAACCCTGTCCTAAAGTCAAAATAAGAGCCACAATGGCAGCAGCACTGTTGTTAGGTCTGTATGGCATTGACAAAGAAGACAGGGAACAATATCAACACCAAAATGTTATTAATGAAAGGCCACTCAAACAATATGATGACACATCGTATGATGTCCAATTTCCTGGACCATGTATTAATGGGTATATTAGGCATGTGCGTGATTAGTCGACTCGTCAACTAACCGTTGTACACTTGCTAGTCAGCACGAAAAACAGTAAAAGAAGATGTTCCCAATGATCTTTGATTATATGACAGCTGAAGTAATAAGACTGATAGCATAGAATATGCTATCAGAATGTGGGTAGCTATGTGTCCATGTTTGGGTACACACACATTTATGGGTGCGAGCATGTGTGATTGGGCGTGTGTGTTGATATCTGTGTGTACCTATGGTATACCTAAATGTTATATAATGTATCCACTAACTTAAACTTAAATTTATGGGTTTATTGAACTACTTCCTACAAAATAATGTATAAGTAATTTGCTTTTTTTGAAATGTATAAACTTTATATTATTGTCTTCCTGATATTGTAAATGCCTTTTTTGTTCATGTTTTATGAACGTTTGTATTTTTTTCCTTTTTTTTGGTCTCTACATGTTAAATAATCCCCAAAAATGCAAATAAAACAAGGAAAAATACTAGTCAGTTAAACCTGTTCATAAAATCATTGTTTTATGCAACTGCATTCATGCAGTGGCTAAAGATTTATTTTCCCAAAAAATACAGTTTTTAATAACTTATTTGTTAACTTTAATTTTTGAGTTGTTGCCATGTTTAGTCGGATAATGTGCAATTTGCATAATGCATGGTGCAAAGTGCAACACATTAAAGCGGAATTTAATATACAATTTGGTTACTGAAAAAAGTAATTAACAATTTTAAATGGCTCTTTTCATTTATGCAGTTTTTTTGGATATTGTTTAATCTTGTAGAATAAATAGTGCTTAAGTGTTTTCTTAGTTTTAGACTAGTCTAAGTTTAAACTTCCATTTAAAAGTCAGAGCAATAAGTCACTAGGAACATCCCTAATATATAGTAACTGCCAGGATGATCAATTTTGAATTTGACTGACGTGTCCTCTCCCTGCTTGTCCCTGCTACAACAGCACCTGTGAAGAAACCGGTACCTTTGATAAGAGGGTCACGGGTTCAAGTCCCTGTTCTAAAGTTATGTTAAGCCAGGAGGTCTAACATATGATAGGACACAGCAATGAGTTCAGGAATTGCTTCTCTTCTTCTTCCCCAAAATAAAAAAGACGTGAGCTCAAAGGTTCACATTTCACCACATCTGTAAGCGCGGGATGTGAGTAGTGGTTACCTTCACTCCAGACAGCATGACGGTGACCAGGTAGTGATCGGGGAGCAGCAAGGCACGAACAACACTGCCGTCACGCACATGCTCGATGATGGCTGAAGGGGAGGAAGAAGAGTGTTAGTGTTTGGGGGAGAGGAGACTGTGTCAAATTACAATGACCATACAGACATCAAGCTTGTGGATTAGACTCATTTAGGAGCGTGACAAAGTTTAAACTACCTTGTAAGTGCTATATTTTATACTGTAAGGTGAGACCTGAATCATTACATTTACACGCACACTAATATTGCACTTTTATTCCCAACAAACTATTTGCTGACAGCCTCTCACCCTCAACCAGAGCTACAGCAAGCACCCTCTGCCTCAACATTTTAGGAACTAGATACTAATTACTGTTAAATAACTAAAATAAATAAATGGTAGATTAATTACACAGGAAGGTTAGAATAAGGAGGTGAGTCTGTGGTTGCCTGGCACCAATAAAAAGGCAACCTGCAAGATATTTTCTGTGATCAAAGCCTGATTCAGCACCATGGGGGAAACTAAATATCTGATACTTTCAGGAAAGTTGCCCCAAGGCTGGTCGGGCCACACCAATTAAAATCTGAATTTATTTCAATTTTTTCTTTTTCAACAACGCCCTGCATGACACTTGTTGGACTTTCCTATACCACCTGTGATCTGTCGAAAACAACCAGTGTTTTACTGAGCGGTGGAACTGACATGTTTTGCTGAAGGATCGCTCTCTGGCCCTTCCTGCAGAGGAGAGAGTCATGGCCTCCTTGGCAGACTGTGTACATTGAAAGTGATGCTCCAACCAAAATCTTTATCAAACACTCACCACTGTGGGTTTTAAAGGTGGGAGGGAAATGGTTTGCAGGTTCCTTCCTCGCAACATCAAAAGGCTGTGGTCAGCTTGAATGAATTCTCATGACTGCAGTCTTTGTGTTACTATTCCTATCTCTGGATGTTTTGATGAAGCTGACCACAGACAATACTCTCTGGCACGAGGGGAACCTACGTGTTTTTATCGCTTGTTTTTATCGCTACCTTTCAAGCCTACGGTGGTGAGGACTTGATTCTAAAAGACAAGACTTTGGGAGTATCGCTTTAAGGGTTTTGTTTATGCCGTACGCAACATATCAAGGCTTGAGGCACAGCCAATTTATTTGAAAAGCTTTTGAGGTATTACATTGTATTTTCCTCCAAAATCATATCACTCAACTGTTGCTCCTGACCTCTAAAGTACTTTAAGAAATTGGACAGGATGTGAGTCACTTGTGTGAAAGGCATTTCACGCCTAAATGGCATTTTGATGATGGGTTCTCTTAGTCTCTATACGCCCTCCTTCTGTGTAGAACTCGTGCGCCTCTATACGTGTATGTGTGAGTGTGTCTGTATAAGCAGATGAGAGAGAAATTGGTATTCTGGTTTTCAACCACAGCAACTCAATGCACATTTAAAGAGCTTCGGCTGGATCGCTTCTTCCAATTTCCCAACAACCCTGACCGTCTCTCATGAATGGTAAGAACAAGAAATAAAAGAATGAAAAAGCCGTCCCCTGTTCATTTCCCCATTCAATTAAAGGGTAGTGAAATGAGCTGAGCCACTGTTAACGGCAGTCGCCTGGAAATGAATTGAGTGGCACATTATACCTCGGGTAGGGTCAGAGATGAGAGGCTGGAGGAATGAGCCGGTGAGGGGTGATACAGTGTGTGCCATTACATGCCCTGAAGTGGATATTTAGAAGAGAATATCTTCAACCAGCCTGCAAATGTGGCTTTTATGGGAAAATAGAGGCTTATGTAATATTGTGCGCTTTTATATGCCATGTGTCTTTGTTTCCTCGGCCAAGCTTTCTCAGTATGAGTGTTGTCGGCGCGGATGTTTGAATGACCCTCTAAAACTCATTACCGTTGATAGGCTTCTGGTGCAAGGAGTCAACAAAGTTGCGGGGATTCTCTATGGTGTACTTGATGTCGCGGATGGTGTGTGTGCCGCCGCCCTCGCTCCACTGGCCCTTCTTGGCAGCCTTAGACTGGTCCTCCAGTTCACAGAGTCTGGCCTGGTCTGGACTGATCACACACAAACACACACAAGAGAAAGTTTAAGACACAATAAAACAAACACCCACAAAATGCATCTCAAACTCTGGACAACTGGTAAAGTGATAAAATCAACATGTTGCTCTCTGTGTAGTGAACAGAAGTTAGATGTTCAGCTCTCATCAGCACGATTGTTTGACTTTAATTAATTTGAAGTTCTCGCTGCAGTTTTTCAGCTAGTGAATCTAAAAAAAACTGGCACAAACTCTGGTTTCTCCTTTAGTAAAACTTGCATGACTCCTCAGTGTGAAGGCTGAACACCTTAAGATGGACAGCTCAGTTCACCTGATTAAATTTCAACAGGCTGGGACGTTTAAAAATGAGTTTTACTGCGTATAAAAACAAAATGACACTTACTTCAGGGATTTAGTTAAAGGGAAGCTTCAGTATTTTTGACCCTGGACTCTATTTCCCCATGTTTTCGTGTTTAGGTGACTAAAGGAAATAACAGTGTTTAAAATTGCTCCAGTATTGAGAGAGACCGTTAAAGATGTTGCGGCAAAACAGGCTGTAATGTAATCCCTAAGGGCAATTGCACACCGTCAACTGAAGTCCTCTAATAGTGCTTGTTTTTTACCACTGACAGGCTCAGGTTGTTATTATGAGTGTCTGATAGCATTACGGAAAAGACACTATGAGAAAGGAAACGTTTTTCTTTAACTTTCGTCGATCTAGTCTGTTTATTTAGTGTGTGTCTTGCACTTCCCACATTAACGAATCAACTAAATATTCAGCAAAACACTAAACATCTTTTAGATGACACTAAGCTACGCTTTTTGTACTTCAATACAATAGAGTCTTCGCAGCACTCCTCTCTCCAGCTCTCACTAATGTTTCCACCACTGTTTTTCCCACGACAAGTCACCTCTCACAAGATTTCTCCTTGAGCGAGACTAAAAAATACACAGAACAATGACACAGCGACAGACCAGGCCAGCGAAAAATGGGGAAAACATTTAATTTCTCTTAAGGATGCTTTCTGTGAGGTCGTCAGACAAACTTGAAATAATCTGAGCCTGTCAGCGTTAGCCTCGTAAACCACCCTGATGACGTGAGCTCAATATTCTGTATCAGTCTGGACTCAGTGCCGCCCCAAACACTTTCCAGAAATTAAAGTCCAATTAGGGCCATAGTCGACAACAGAAGCAGCAACTGGGGACTGCATTGTAGTTGATGATGTAAAATACAGGCTGCTGAAACTCCTGAAGTAGTAACAAGTAACAAGTGAAGTTATTGCTGACACAGAGTCAGTGACAACAATTAAACAAGAACAAGAGTGATCTCACAACTGAGTTTAGCAAAAGCTTGATTCAACTGGCTTAGCTGGTGATGAAGAGGTTTCAGAATGTTTTGTTGCCCTAATTGGCTGAAGGAGTCTGTCAAAGTGAGTACTCCCACACACTGAAAGTGTTTTGGGTGGCACAGAGTCCAGACTGATGCAGAGAGCCAAACAGAATGTTGAGGTTGGTTTTTCCAGGTTTTTGCTGTGCAATTAAATTAAACACAGTTAAAACACAAGTAGAATAAAAGAAACAACATGTCATAAAATGTCATCTAGTAAAAGAGAAAATAAGGAAGGCCAAAGCTAAAATCAAAATAATAAATGGGCATTAAAATCAATAAGATAGCAATAAAATAGACAGCTCAGATAAAGTCAGGATATGCTTTCCAATAGAAGTATGTTTTTAGGAGCGACTTAAACAAAGCCAGTAACTCAGACAGCCTTATATTTTCAGGTACATTGTTCCAGAGTCTCGGGGCCCTGATTGCAAAAGCTCTGCCCCCTTTTGTCTTCAGCATGGACTCTGGGACAAGCAGAAGACCTCTGCTGGAGGATCTCAAACTATGCAGAGGTTTATAAAGCACTAACAGGTCTCAAGAGTAATCCAGAGCCAGGCCATGAAGAGCCTTAAAAGCAATTAATCAGATTTTAAAGTCAATTCTAATAACAACAGGGAGCCAATGTAAAAAGGCTAAAATTGGTGTGATGTGGTACATTAGTCACTAAGTTTCCCTTGAAGCAGCATGAAACCTGGCCTGCTACTGAAACCTGCAGCTGAAACTGAAACTTCCACAGATGGCTTCTTTCAAGCTTTAAAAAAAAAATGAAAATGCTGTAAAACACTGCTGCACTAGTAGCTCCACTTAAAATATTGCTATTAACTAGGTGACAAACACATCTGAAAAAGATCAGAGGCTCTTTGAGTGCTGTAAAACCCCTCTGACAGCCTGCTTGAAAGAAATATATAGCTCAGCTTGTTAATTTCACACCAGTCAGAAATGGATAGCCGGCGCAGCTAACGAGCAGAAAGTTTTGATTGTAGTCGCACCCCTTGTTAACTTTAACATGTTCTAATTGCTCTGATCCGGGCTGTGTTAAAGCACGAGCTTGTCCCAACAGGCAAATATTAGCAATACAAGACGTACAATTACAACAACTTGTAGCCAGCACACCTTTAACTTCTATCAGGTCGGCTTCATTACAATTCATCAAGCTGTACAGTTGTTGCTTTTCAGTGCGGCAAATCTGTCAGCGGTTGTTAGCTTCAACATGTACTACAAGCGCTCATTAAAAGCACAGGCCTGCGTGTGTATGGGTGTGGCGAGGCTGCAGCTCTGTTGAATTAAGTGCCGTTCCTGACAAACTGCACTGTTTCAGTGGCAACCAGCTGATGACCAGATTATAGCTGCTTAAAAAAATGTATCCGAGCATTTTGTGAGGAGACAATAACAGTGTTTGACAGCTCCTTCAAAAGCTACCACGCAGCTGGCTACAAACGCCACAATTAATTCCATGCTGGCTCTCCAAATTGTGCAGCCTAATGCTTTCTGAGGGCCCTTGTACAACTTTAATTATTCATTACTTCAAATGGCCAACAGGCTTTTGTTTTTCCTAGAAGCAAAGGCTGCCCGATTGATATGGGAGTAGTGATGGTGACTGGGGCTTTTAAAAAAAATTGAGCAGCGCGCAAACTCAATGTTTCACATCTTGCTGCCTGAAAGACACTGTCTGCTTTCGAGAGGCAACAAAGTGGGTCTCAATTAAAATGCCACACACATCAACACACATGTAGCCTGTTCTCCAGCTGCGTGCTCCTAATTGGGCTTTTGGACTCCTGCCCAAAAGCCGTCCACTTCTCTTTACACTGATTTAGCTGCTAAACTTCAAATTGAATCGAAACAGTTTCTTGCTTACTGAGCAACAACGGCGAAACTTTCTGTAAGAAGTCGATTGCGTTTAAGCTACTTAGAATTTAAGCAGAAACAGAGAGCTGCAAAGATAGTGCTAAGGAAACTAATGCAATCAAGCAAGGCAGACATATAAAGCCACAGGAAATAAATGGAAAGCAACTCTCAAACAGAGACTGGTTACGATATAGAAATAACTTTATGTGTGGAGGCAGATGATAGTGAACTTATCCGCGTCTCCAAAATAGACTGGCTTCTTTTTAGGTCAGCAACTCCTTCCAGCCAACACATTGCTTGATATCAAAACGGATATTGACGGATAAGAAAGTGCAATACTGAGAGAGGCTACTGGAGGAACAGGGGCCAAGACAAAAAAATATTTCAATTCCCTTATATTTGAACACACTGTAGGCTACATCTTTCATCTCCATGTGGCTCCCTTGTGCAACCAAAAATACTTTAAACAGATATAAAATGTTGAACCTTAGCAAGCCGTTTTACACCTCCCTGTTGTCTTTGTTCAGTTTGGAGACGGTGTAGGAAGTCAAGTTCCCCAGTGTGCCTGACTGGAGGGGTTCCACACCTATTGAGCAGCGAGGCCCAAATGAGCACAGTTTAACCCCCGAGACGTTCACATCCCTCAACCAGCGCTCCTCTGGGGCTCCGGTTTAAAAGGAAGTAATGGGGGATTATAAAGCACAGTTGGTCTCCATGCTAATGTTGCTCCCTTCTGCTCTGATGGGTGGGCGTTATATATAAACCAATCAGTCAAACCCCCCCTGCCTGTGCCTGCGGTTTTAAATTTTTCAACAGGAAAGTGTATTGCTATGGAATCTGACCAATTTCCAGCCACCTCGGTGGATGGATAAAACATTTTTTTAAGAGAAAAGCTGTCCGACTGAGATGTGAGTGGAGGAGATTGATGAACGTGTCTGCACCAATCACCGTATGGCTCGGCACCGAGGACGGCATTTTTTTATGTCACATCAAGTGAAAGTGAAACTCCGTCAAATGATGACGCCTCAAACAGCAAAGCCCCAAAAAAACTCATCTGTGTGATTTAAATAAATACAAATCTGTCTGACACTGACAGCTGCAATATGTAGCAAGAAGTTAAAGCTGACAGGAAAAAATATATATCACATCATATATTAATGGTTGACTTTAAACTTGGAGACTGGGATGTTTTTTTGTTGCACAAATCAGCAAGATTGAAGACTGCAAGTAATGAATTATATCTCTATAGTTAAAAAAGTCAGGACTGTGACTTTGTAGGGCAGAAAAAAGCTTCATATAGCGTAACTAATAAGTAGAAGGAAAACCACTAAACCAGAGCCTTCCTGGGATAATGTAAGTGCAACTACAGAGGACATTATGTGATATGCCATTCCAAACAACAGTGCTGTGATGTAGTAAACACTGAGGAATACCAGACAGCAAAAAGTTATAACAAGAAATTAGTGTAAAACTGATCCTTCAGTGACTATGTTTACATGCCACTATTATTCTGAATTTGACGCAAGTCATATACATGGCATATTCCTCACTGCCTCTTGCCCGTTTACCGTCAGCTTTGTGAGTGGTCATGGATGCGTTGTACAACCAAATAGCTAGAGCTGGGCGATATGTCCTGAAAATTATGTCACGATATTTTTTTGGTTATATCTCAATACACAATATATATCTTGATATTTTTAAATCTCACAAAAGCACTTCATCAATGCTAGGACTGGGAGATAAAATCAAACATAACAATATTTCTGACCAAATACCAACTCTGATGCGACAAAGTTGTACGGATGGCTATCGTTTTTTTCTTCTTCTTTTTCTTCAGAAAATATTAACACAGACATTTTTAATTAATAATCATCATTAATGTGGCTATAACGACTAAGTGGTGTAATGAGAAGTGTTACAACAAACAGAAAAGTCTGGTAAGTTGACACATTTACATAAATTTGCTGAAATTCAGCCTTTAAAACTAGGGAAAAACACTGTTTATGCCATATCATGATACAACAATATCAAAAATCGAAGACGATATATCGTCTCATACCTCGATATCAGCCCTACGACTAACAAACTGTTAGCAAAGCTGTGTGGTAGAGATGCGTGCCAAAGAAAACTCTACATTTCTGGTCAGGAGGAGACTCACTCCTACTTTCAAATATCATGAAAGACTTGGTTATCAACAGGTTATTGGATATGCGCAAATATCGCAACGTTGACCTTTTCAAGAAGGTGGTTAAAGATGATGGATAAATGACATGTTCGGGCGCGTAAATCAGAGTATCCATGGCTGCATGTAAACAGGAGTATTTGTGAAATAATCATTTTCATTAGCCATGTAAACAGCTTAGTAGAAATACTGTCTTTCTCAGAGTAAGAGCAAAACCCGTCATATTTTGTGCATATAAACGTAGTCATTGAAATAACAATGGCATCATGTTGTTCAGGACTTTTGGTCCAAGGAGAAATTGAGTGCTCTTTTGAGAGAGACAAGTGTTTGTGCTAATGTCACATGTTGCTGGTTCCAGATCTAATCTGAAGAAAGGTATTCGCACATCCAGCTGTCTCAGATGTAGGTGCATGGGAAAATATCACTCGAGTCTTTGAGCAGAAATTCCCGCACACTGCTCTTGCTCAGCTTCACAATTTATTAATAATGCCAACGTTTCTGTCCTCCTGGACCTTCAAGTGTGTTCAATGCCATTGTATTAAACACTGAGCTTAAATAGAAATTGCCCCACCCATTTCACAGGTGTACACAGGTATTAGAGAATACTTTAGCTGTGGTGGTGGTGTTGAACACTCTTGATAAAGATCCAGGAGGACCTAAACGTCAAAAATTGTGAAGACGAGCAAGAGCAGTGTGGGGGATTTTATGTTCAAAGGCCAGATCTGAAAAATCCCTTAATTAGAGCAAATTCACAAAACTGTAGATGCAACCAAGTGCGCACATGCAGCCCAAACTGCCATGGCCCCTTTTAGCCAATTTGCATAAACACCAACACACACTAG
>JAPZEB010000015.1:16716517-16726994 GCA_029783705.1 Chaetodon striatus | reverse complement strand
GAAACTGCTCACAACAAGGTCTGTGGATTATCTTGAGTAACCAGGTCATGATTTCTGGAAAGAGACATTACTGTTGAGTTTTCAAATGCATTTTTAAACACAACAAGCTGAGTGCCATGTAGTTCCATTATATTCAAGAGAAGGTAGACATCTCTACGGCCGATATCGCCAACACTCGGCAACTCACACCAGAACAACCTTGATTGATGAATAGCACTACAGGTAAGAGTAAATAGTGTCCCTTTAAGATATATGCTTCATTCAGAGAAATACTCGTGCCTGCAATGTGACCAGGTTACATTTTAAGCCCTAAAATGATCTGCTAATGCAAATATGGTCAGCAATACGTTTCTTCTCTTCAAGTTTGCACCTTTTGCATGATCGCCTCAACGACTCCTACCATATCCCTGCTTCCTCATGTGTGAAGCAGCCAGACTCTGTCACAGCACAGTAACCACCAACAGCACAGAACAATGCAACGAACCACTTGAAGCAGATCAGGCAGGTCTTTTGCTGGCAGCCTTTGAACACGTTTAAACCTAATCCCTCTCTGTCATCGGCTACCTCACGTCAGCGTGAACAAGTGACTGTTAAGACTGTAAGAAAAAGAACCTGGCTAGTCCAAACATATGGGATGTAACAATGAGGAGCGGCGTGGGACCCCCGTGTTAAATGAACAGTGTGTGAAATTCGTCTTCTGTCAGGGCAGGATGATGAAAAGCTGGCATGTCAGCACCCCCTGATCCACGCCGACCACATTCTCCCTCCCACAAAGGGAGACAGAAAGGGCAGACAGGAGGAAAAGTTGTGGGCTCAGAAGAAATGTGAAAAGAAACAAGTGAAGTGACTGACTTAATGCGTGCAAAAAAGGCGAGTGTTTAATTGATGATGTAAAAAGAAACAACATGTGCAGGGAAAGAAAAAAGAAAAAGGAACCAGTTCACCCTCCCTTCAGCAGCTTGTCTGAACACACTACCCCAGACAATGACTCTTTTCTTGGGGGAGTCTGCTCTGCTCTCCCCTCCGTGCCCTGGGGCTTACGCAAGGCTTCTACGCTAATGCACAACATCATTCAATCCAGAAGTACAGTAGAAGAAATCTCAGGAATCGAATTTAGCAAAAAAAGAGAGACAGGAGGGGAAAGTCCTGAGCTACAGAACACAGTCCCAAAAAACTCTAACAGGGTTAAGTCTAACAGCAACATTTCACTTATGCATGTAACTGCAACTAAACACTTGTTCCCCTTCGCTGCAATGGTCTCCCAAGTGCCAAAACTCACATCTGTTGTGTGTAATTCACAAGCTCAATATATTACCATCATAATACAGTATCCCTAATTTATAAATGGAATTACAAGGTCCCTCACTTAACAGAAAAAAAGGTTGCATCTGGTGAGAGTCCGTAAAAGGCCGCTGCATGGGAGCAAGTTCGCCATAATGATGTTGCACTAACAGATGTTGGCCAGTTATTCATCTCCTTGCCAAAGTCTGTTCCCATCGGAGCGCAGACACACATGCTTCGCTCTCAGGGCCGGCTAAACATATTGCCTAGATTTTTGTACATCACTAAAGATGAAATCTAGACCTGAAGTAACTGCTGCAAAATGTCTAGTAACATGCACCTGGAACAAAGATAGTCATGCTTCAAGGCTACAGCATCCAAAAGGAATAAAGTATTCGAAGATTAGGGCAAGCGAGCAAGGACGTTATGAATCATAAGACATGAATAATGATTTTTGGAAGCCGTGCATCTGAAAACTCTTGAAATGAGTCGTATAATTTTGGGAGATGCACTAACTTCCATGAGAAGTTCAATAGCACTCTCATGTTTGTTAAAGAGACAGTTCACCCCAAATCAAGAATACATATTTTCCTCTCACCTGTAGTGCTATTTTTGATGATAGTTGCAATGTGTTGGAGATATCGGCTGTAGACATGTCTGCTTTTTCTGAAATATAATGTAACTAGATGGCACACAAAAATATGTGTTTGACTCATTTCAGGAGTTTTCAGATGTACTGCTTCCAAAAATCATTATTCATGTCTTATGATTCCTAATGTCCTTGCACACTTGCCCTAATCTTCGAATACTTTATTTCTTATGGATAGCTTCATATTTACAGTACCAACATGAGTAAGGCATCTAACGAGCCGTGCTAGCCATTTCCCCTTGTTTCTAGTCCTTCTGCTAACCTATGCAAAGCTAAACTAACTGGCCGTTGTTGTTAGCTTCATATGAAAAGTACAAATATGAGTGGGGCATTCAGTGAGCCAGCTGGCTGTTTCCCCCCTGTTTCCAGTCTTTTGGCTAACTAAGCTAAGCTAAGCTAAGTTAACTGGTTGTTGGTGTTATTTTCATATTTACAGTACAAACATGAGTGAGGCATCCTAGAGGCCATGTTAGCTTAGTTAAATCTTAAATCTGTTAGTTTTGGGTCTTTCTGCTAAGCTAAACTAAGATAAGCTAAGCTAACTGGTTGTTGGTGTTAGCTTCATAGACATGAGACAGACATGAGAGTGGCATCAATCTTCTCCTTAAACTCAAAAAGCTGCATGTTTCTACAGTTGCGTGTGCTTACTGACCTCCCAGTAGCAAAGTTTATAAAAATAAAAGAATGTCCCTATGGGAATAAATAAATGATTGCAATGTTATCTATTATTATTAATATGAACAGAAATTTTCCATTCTCCATGCTTGGCTGGGCATCAGCACACACTTCTGTCAGAGCCTTGGTTCAAAAACTAAATATAGACAACAGGTGGAAGTCCCATTCCTGGAAGGGAACCTCCTGAGAAATCACCCTTGCCCCACGGTGATCGGTCAAGCATGAAAATAATAGTTACCTGAAGCTCAAATGGTGCGCGGTTCATTATGGTGGTAATTCTCACACAGCGGGACAGTCCCATGTTAGGTAACCCCACAGTGGCACTAAATCTCCCTTAAGTAAAGCTCCCTTTGACCCCTTTGAAAGTTTAAAGTTGCTGACAAGCCAGGGCGATGTTACATTTGCCATCTGGGACGAGGACTGGAATCGTGTGTCAAATAAACAATGACAAAGGATTGCTAATGTAAAGAGCTGCTTCTGGAAAAGGAGTGGGAGGAAGAAAAGAGAGGAGAGGACTCAAACACTGTGCTGTGTTTTAATTGTGGAGGATCACTGAAGCTTTATTTTCTCTCAGTGCGTCTGTGGCTTTGTGAGCTCAGCTGGACAACAGACAAAACATGACATCAGTCTATAAATTTTTGCGCTTTCTCTTCCTTTCATTCTACCTCCCTTCTGTCTACTTTTCACCCTGCACTTCTTTAAACTCTTATTACTCTGTCGTTCGAGCCCCCCTCCCTGTTGCAGTTAAAATATCTTGTAACTAATGAGCCCCACTAATGAGATGCTGGCACAGAACCATTGTCACGAATTCACTGCTGTGTAGCCGGGAGAAAACATCGTTGGGATACACCTGATGGCCTCCAGTGCAGCAGAAAAACAACCTCGTCGGAGATGACATCCCTGCGTGTGTTGAAAGAAATCTGACTTATTTCTGGCTAAACGCTCACCCGTCTCCGAGCCCTCCGCCTTCCCTTAACCCCCGAGGTGCAAGGGGATGATGTGAGCATCTATAAATCAGCTGCTAAGGCCTGTTCAATATCAGACACAGAGAAATACAGAGGGAGCATCCAGGAAGGTGGCGGAGGCCTAAAGATTTGAGAAACAGACTTTGAATGCTGCTGGTTCGAATCTAGCGAGGGGAAGTGAAAGATTAACACCTTCCACTTCTTAGAGTGTCCTCAAGCAAGGCATTGCACCCTTAAGGTGACATGTAAATGTTTGTAGCTATTCCTCCTCTCATAAACAGCACCAGCTCCCATGAAAATGTACTTTCTTGGTTAAAAAAAGAGACGACTTACGTGTGTTCATTGATGTTATTATCTGACCAAGCTTGGCAAGTGATGTTTGACTTCGTCCAAGACCTCCTCCCCCTGTAGTTGTCCTTGGTGCCGATGATACACTCCCTTATATAATCTAAGTAAGGGGAAAGGCATAGAAAGCATTTAAAAACATCCATTCATGCTCTCACTTCTACAAGCTGCCTCTGTGTACTCTCTGTGTGCCAATTTATACACCGTGTAGTCAATTAAAAGTTGATTTGTATTCACTACCTTGACCACCTGGACTATATTTTCCCATGTATGGTCAATAAGACTTTTTAACGACAAGCGTTTTAGTATGTCCCAGCTTGTGTGTTATTCCCAAAGCAGACAACTCCCTGAAGTTCATTAAATGTCACCGGGGGGAGTTTCCGTAAATTCTGCCTTAACTTCTAAAGTGCTAGATTCCACAGCCTGTGCCGGAGAAAGCCTTTGCGCTCCAGATTGTAAACAATGATTTTTTTTTGTTTACACTCCACTTAAGTCTGCTACATGTTTATGCGTGCAACTCTCACCACACGAGTGATTAAACCGCAGGGGGGGGGGGGGGTGGTGGTGAGGTTGTTTTTATTGTGTCAACAGAAAAACCAAAGGCCTTTAAAAGCGGGGAGCCGACGCAAGGAGCACAACCTGCAATCACCGCCAAACAATTTGCCCGTGTAAATCCCTGTCTGCACCTGAATATTCTCATGAGAAAAATACCAGAGTGCACAAACTCATTTTTAATGACAACACCAACCTTTTTTTTCATACAAAGTAAAGTTGACGTTGGCCTGCTTCTGCACACCGTGGGTGAAGCGGTCAAAGGGAAGCAAGTGGCATTTCCTGTTGTGCCGTTGGAAGTTGAAAGCCCTGTAGAAACACACGGGAAGTCGTTGAGAGATGAACAAACGATAAACAACAAAAATATGTAAATACTGTGTCAACATAGGAGGAGAGGGGGAGTGAGGGGGGGGGGAGCTGTCATGTTCCAGGGAAACACAGACAGAAAAGTGGAAATCACCTGCAGTTGAAGTTTTTCTTGACCTTCTTGCACTTGCGAGCGCAGTGTTCCTGCGATCGGCTGTTTCGTACTAACGGGGGCTGAGGGCAGTGTGTGCAAACCAGCATGTGACTCTCAGTCTTCTCATACTTTTGTAACGACTGATGAGTCCTTTTACAAAAACCTGCAAGAACACGAGGACACAACATGTTAAATGCATGTTTTGGTGTAGCCCTTGGGTTGGAAGGAGGTGGGCCTCTTAATGCCAAGTTCATCTCGTGAAGGAGTTACTGCTTGTTTCTGACTTATGAATATCATTCACATTAAAATCCAAGTTGTAAGCATGACTGGGAAACGTTTTCAATCAAACAAATGTTTCAAGTTGTCCAATGTCATGAATGTATGCAGGTCTCAAAGGGACACGTCAGCTCAAAATAGAAAATACATATTTTTCGTCCTATCTATAGTGCTATTAATCAGTCTTGATTGGTTTGGTGTGAGTTGCCGAACGTTGGATATATCAGCCACAGAGATGTCTGCCTTCTCTTGAATATGATTTGACTAGATAGCACTCGGCTTGTGGTGCTCAAAGCACCAAAAAATACATTTGAAAAACTCAACAACGACGTCTCTCTCTAGAAATCATGACCTGGTTACTCAAGACAATCAACTATTTTATTGCTACCAAACTACACCTACTAAACTAATCACAGTGCAGAGGGAAGTGTGAACTAACTGCTAGCACACCTAGCACCACTGAACTAACTAACATTACAGCTCAGCCGAGGAGGACGTCATTAATCTTTACATCTTGTGCTGCCACTAGCATGAGGCTCTTGCTATGAGCAGATGCACACTTCCTTCTTTTATCAAACTACACCCACCAACCATATCACCACACAGAAGGAAGCGTGTATCTACTGCTAGGTCCCCTAGCACCAGTGAGCTAGCTAACATAACAGCTGAATTGGGGGGGACATCACTATTTACATCTCGTGCTGTCACAAGCAGAAACCTGTTGTCCATGAGTAGATGCACACTTCCTTCTGTGCGGTGATATGGTTATACCGGCACCTGTACGGAACTTTTTCTTTCTACCTAACTACACCCAACAGTCGTATCACCGCACCAAAGGAAACATGCATCTACTCATGGACGACAGGCTTGTGCTCGTGACAGTGCAAGATGTAAACATAATTAGTGTCCTCCTCAGCTGAGCTGTAACAGCTTGCTAGCTCAGTGGTGCTAGGTGAGCTAGCAGTAGACGCATGCTTCCCTCTGCGGGCATTTTGGCGGTGTAGTTTGGTAGAGAGAAAATAGTTCTTACATGAAACTGCTCACAACAAGGTCTGTGGATTATCTTGAGTAACCAGGTCATGATTTCTGTAAAGAGACATTGCTGTTGAGTTTATTTAAATGTATTTTTTGGGGCTTTGAGCACCACAAGCTGAGTGCCATCTAGTTCCATTATACTGGAGAGAAGGCAGACATCTCTACAGCTGATATATCCAACATTCAACAACTCACACCAAAACAGTCTAGATCAATATATAGCACTATAGGTATAAATGAAAATATATATTTTGGATTTGGGGTGAACTGTCCCTTTAATAAAATGATCCACAGTCACAATCTATATTCCACATGGGCCTACCTGGAGAATAAATCATGTTTTCATCTTCCCATCTACAGTCTGCAGTCACCAAATGATGGTTTGAGTAGCTCAGACAGCGAGGGCTCCGGCTCCAACTTGCAGACAACTATCCACCCTGCCACCCAGCGGTGGGCCAGTCCCCACCCGTCTCTCCAGTCACAGTCCTGTGGTGCAGCAGCAGCAGTAGAGCGGTGGGTGGAGAGCACCACTAAGGAGCCTTCAGTCAGGCTGCAGGGTGAGTAAATCTGTCTGTATGCGGAAGTTCTCTTTTTTTTATCTCATCTTATCTAGTCATATTGAAATGTTTAACACTTCTCCACCACTGATAAACAGGATCTGAACGCAGTCTGCCTGCCCAGCTCCATCACCACGTATCTGAACCCACACTCAGCACCACCATGGATACAGAAGAGAGAGGAAGCCCACTGTACTCGTGCCCTTGTAATAGGTCGGTATATATGTGCTAAAGAAGCAGCTGGTTTGGCAGTTTGTCCATAAATACAACGTAACACAGGGTGAATAAATTAATAAACAAATTATCATTTTAGGTGCAAAGTATAAACCAACAGTTACACAGTGATACACGTTCAATTATCTGTGTGTTTTTCTGTGTGTGTTTAGTGAGGCTATCCTGGCCTTACAGTCAGAGGTGTCCCGGCTGAAGAAGGACCTGGAGGAGGGCTTGGTCCAGCTGCCTCACCTCGCACAGAAGATGGACTATCTCACCTCCAAATACAGGCAGGAGCGTCAGGAGCGCAGGTCTAAACCCAGACCAAGGACCCACCACAGATCAGCCTGCAACAGGTGAGGAGCTGATCCTACAGGCTGGAGGAAGAGGAGAATAGTGGCCATTGTTGTGTTGCGTTGATGTGACATTTGGTTGATATAAACCTGTGTTAATTATTAGACAACAACCACACAAACACACATAAAACATTTCCATGACAAATACAGATACTGAATATCAAATGACAGATTGTGTTCTTACCAGTTAATCATTATACAGTCATTATTATGACCCTTTTTATTATAACCTCTAGTGTCTGGAAGCCATCAAATAGCACACAGAATGTGAGCGATCTTAGTTCCAGTCCGGTAAGGACAGAGGACTGGATCTCGTCAGACATGGACCCCAGCAAGAGCAAAGGTACTCCACCACTAGATCACACTAATAAGCAAACTGTAGCAAAAGACTTAATGTCTAAAAGTGTTCATCTATATCTGTGCATGTGTGTCTCCTCTGTCACCTACTGTAGTTTTGATCATTTGCTCTCTTTAGGTACAGACAGTGGTGACACAGCGGGCTCTGAGATCATGTTGCAGTTCCACAATGCACCTGTAGGGAGCAGGAGAGGCAGCAGCAGTGTGCGCTCCTCACCTGAGTTTCAATATAAACTTCATGGAGTACAGCAAACCAAAAGAGGTCAGAACCACAGCTGTTTATCACTGTATAGTACAGTATTTTTATGTAGTGTTTCATTTACATGAATGTTATTCTCTGTCAGGGTCAGAGGGAAGTGACTTGGTGAAAACTTTTGGTCTGTCCAGCTCCATTTTAAAAGGAGTGATAGCTTCTGACAGCCATGCCAAGCAGAGACCACAAAGTGGGTTTGTAACATCAACATTTTGGTGTCATTGTTATTGATAAAACAGTGAATATGGCAGTTAGTAACCTTATTTTTTCCATTGTAGACAAATTGATTTTAGAGTATACTGTACACTTTAAAAGCACAGTGTCCAGAATCACCATCATCATCATCATAAAAGTCATTCTTTGTAACTTCAAAATAAAAACCAGAGCTGTAGATATGTGCAGTATTCTGCTTTATTGGATTATATACTGTAGTGCCTCTTACTGTATGTTTCCTCTGTCAGCAGCCTTCACAGAGAGTTATTACTCCAAGGAGAGATGGTCTCTTTTCTCCTCTCCATCTCTGCAGAAGCCTCTTCTCCAGGTCAGCTACGGCTCCTCCAGCAGCCTGCCTGCAAGGTAAACACAAAAAACACATCACTGACTGAAAGCAGATTTTTATTGCAGCTTCCCACGTTGAAGTGGAATCATTCTTTCTCGCTATCTGTCCTTAAATCCAGCTACAAAGTGAGGGAGCCACCTCTGCACTCCGTGTCCCATCACAGAAAGCGCTCCACCCAGTCAGACACGGCACTCCTGCCCAGTAATGTGTACTTCCAGCGGACGCCGTCGCCAATGTCAGTGCCCTCAAAGACTGGCAGCAGGACAGGCAGACGCAGAGGGAGCAAGGTGAGATGTCACATCTCTTCACATTTATACAAGGGTGTAGGTTTTGTTTCCACACTGACGGGGAGACATGTGAAATTTCAGCAACACTTAATTTCCTGTATTCAGGTGACTTTTCATACACCAAATTGTCTTTGATTTCGTCAAAATAAAAGTCCTCTGCTACTGCCATGTTTTTTATAAGGTGAGATGAATGTGTTTTCTAGGAGGAAGACATTAACAGGACTCTCGACCAGGCTATTGAGGTGGCCCGCAACATGAAGAGGACCACCGACCGAATGGCCAAGAGGCTGTCAGCTGACCTGGCTAAGGCTCAGCTCCACAGGAAACTGCACAACATGCAGCCACTAGGGGGCAGGAAACACCATGAATTATAACAGCACAGATTAGTTTACTCTGTCATCACCAACCTGCCTGTCGCTGACACCTGATGCCTGTGTAGAATATATCTCTGTTAGATGACGAGTTATTCAAGGGCCTGCTTGTGCTATGATATTGTTTTGTTTTTTACATGGTTGTATGTTTGTGTATTTATACATATTATAGTTAAATCACACTGTAAAAATAAAAATTTGATATCATAACCTTTCAGGTATGTTATAATGTTTCTGGATTTTAGGCCACTTCATTCTTTGAAAAGAAAAATCATGCAGAAAGCCAGAAAATATGATGTACCCACAACAGGGGGGAAACATTTTGATATAAGGCCAACAATTAAGTTAAACATATTGCTCAGACTGTCATTTATTTTATAAGGATGGATTACTGAAAACTCAAAAGGAGGAACAATACGGTCCAGTTGTGACCATTAGGAGGGAAAAATCAGTCACAGTACAATCCAATAAACATAAACTTTATATTTTCACAATTCTCCGTATCAGTGCTCGTGTCACCCAACCCTCTTGTTTTCTGTCCATTACACCTGTCCAACTCTTAGCTATCCGGTGCACACAAGCAGCTACAGGGTAAACAGGTAAAGTTAAATCGCACTTAAAGTAGGTCAGATATGTAAATATTACATTTCAGGAAAATCCCTCTCTGCCCATAGTTTGAACGAGTATCAACTTTTGTCCTTTTAGCTAATATGCTCATCTGACGCCTCTGATGCACGTCCCTGCTGGCCTGTGGCTGCCAGTGTCCCCTTACTGAGTTTCTGTTGGAGGGCTTTGTCGCTGTCACAGCCTGCCGGTGCCGAGCTGCGTTCACTTTTTGTTTGTGGGGTGTTGAGTTTCATTGTTGTTCTGGAGGGGGATATCAGGGAAGACGATGTGTCCAAACAACATTCCTGAACTGCTCCCTGTGATTGTTTAAAGAACAGATGATCCTCTCAGTGTTCACTAACCTGTAGGCCATCAGCAGGGCAGACAGTCGCAGTTGATCTCTCACATTTAGACACAAAATCACCTCCACAGATCACTGAGAGTTTCTGAGACAGCTCAGGGTCACAGTCTAGACTAAGCATTTCAGTGACTCATGGTGAATGCATAATAAAACATTTTTAGTTTAAACTGTTGTGATACTGTCAGAGATGATCTGATACAATTTTTTCCTTCTTGATAATGACTCCAGGATATGATTGAATTGATCAGCAGCACTATTTTTTGAAAATAATATTTCTATGTGAAACAAAAGCCTGCGTATGCATGTTAAAAGTCATCAC
>JAPZEB010000015.1:16567370-16583244 GCA_029783705.1 Chaetodon striatus | reverse complement strand
GAAAAAAATTCAACCAAATTTAACCTTAAAATAGTGGTATTTCATCAAAATTGCTTTATTCTACATGTCTCATGTAAAATTTTGGTCTAAAATTTCAACAAAAATAAACCAGCTTTTTTCATCTCCAGGATTTCATCTTTAAACTGTAACTGTTAAACACCAAAGGGTAAGTGAATGGACTCTGGTTGCCTCGTCTCCGTACACGTGGAAAGGAGGCATGAGTGATACGTGCTCATCCAGTCAGCTACCAGGGTGCTAGCAGGGCGCCCTAGATCTGTCAAAAGATTAACTCATGATCATTATACTATATGTGTACAAGTCTTGAAGGTACAAATTATAATATTCTGCTTTGTTTGAAGGTTTTTACAAGTCAGTTCATGCATCATTTCATCTCATTTCATCATAACAAGCAGGCCTGGCTTAGATGAAAGAGCAGTTTATACTGTACAATGTATGTTGACTGTATCCACACTACAGCCACACTAATAATAAACAATATAGGGAACCTTTTTAAAGAACTGCATAGGCCTACTGAGTTGCAATCTCAATATTGGCCTAAAAAATAAAAATTTGATTTTTGTCCCAAGTTGTTGAGCCTCAACTTTAACACAGTTTAGAAGGGTTAGGACATATCTTAGATTTCTTTACTCAAATGAAAAAATATTTTACTGCTGTTGTATTTCAGCTTCGCATTAGTACAAGCAGTAGTATTCTGTGACCCCTCTGTGTCTGGATGTGTCCGTGAACACATCTAAACAGTAATTAAAAGCATGTCTAAACTGTTATAAATCAGCTTTATGCCCTGTAACTTAGACATGGGGATTTCAAGGGCACCGATTCCTTATATGGAACTCCTGATAATCAGTTCAGTTCAGGTTATGTGTGTGCGTTTGTGAGTGTACATGATGTCTACGTGAAACCATATCCAGGTTCTCACTGTCAAAACACCAATGAATCATTTTACTTAGCAGGTGAAAGATGACCCGACGTGCACTGTACAGAGTTATTTATGTTTACCTCTAAAATGTAAAAGGTAGACTGAGGCTACTGTATGTACGGTGTGCTAAGCTTGTTTTTGACAAGCCTTCTTATCACGCATTAATTTGCTTGATATTTTGGAGAATACACTTCTGCACTTTACTGCCAACACATCACATACGTTTGGTCATGGACTTTCCATGTCCAGGTATGACACGAAAGATGCCCTGCATGCGTTGGTTGCTGACATTCTGGGACGCCTTGGCAAGTTCTGCCTGTTAAATGCATTGTCTTCTCTCAAAATACACTTCCCTTTTCACAAGAAATCTTACGTTTATATACAATGTCATTCAAAATAAACGCACTACGTCGGTAAAACACCAAGAATTGCCTTCTTTTTTTGGTCCAACAAGTAACGCACGTGGTTGGGCACGTGTCCTACTCAGACTTTCACCACCTTAACTTTAGTTCATGTCCTGCCCTGTGTTTCCAGACGCGCCAAGTGCCATTAAACTATAAATAGCACCCGGCCGCTTATCGTGTCCAACGCCGCAAGTCACTGCCCAAGCGCCAGATTTCAACACCTACGGAATGAGACCGGGTTGTTATTGCCGAGAGTTAAATGAGAGGATCGTTAGAACTCTAATGTCTGTAGATATGAAACACCCAGGAGCCACGTTACGTTAAGGTTATCAAAAAGCGTGGAAACGGTGGAATCAGCTAGCCTGGCTCTGTCACGCTCTGTCACAATCTGCCTAACAGCACTTCTAAAGTTCACTCAGAGAGTGCTGCAGCACAGAGTTAGCATTTTAACACTCCCAGTTCTCTTGTCTTGAAGTCAATAGGTTTTTCGAATGAGTTTTGATAGTTTAGACGCCTAAAATAAGGTCTGTAGTTACCACAAGCTTAACAGACTTTCACGTTTTGTTCTACGACATAAAATACGGCAATAAATACACTTCTGATGAATTTAGGAGCTTTTAGGCGTCTTAAAAAAGGCGGTTGCTAACAAGCAGCTAAATGAGACTACAGAATACCATCACGCTGAACACTGCTAAACAGCCTTGTCATGGTGCTAACGTTAAAGTTATGCGACCCTAGCATAATTCGTTTATAGCCTAATGTTAGCTTTTTACTTAGGGAAACTACGTTTCTGTTTTAAATATCACAAAGGTGGTGTTCATTTATTAAGATTATTTTGCTGAACAAAATGTGTAAGCACCATAAACTCTTGTTTGTCACTGTGTTTATTTTCTGCAATAATCCAAAATCCATTTGCTTTTTGTTGAGGTAACCAGGGCGATGCTAACTTCTGCGTAGTAATACAAAAAAATCCCTGCCATCCCTGCAGCACTCTATTCACACGTTAACACACGTTTGTTCTTCAAGCTGTACAAAAACGAAAGAGTGAAAATGTCACATTGTGGTTTTGCAGAGGGCAACGCACCAAAACGTGTCATTTTTATTTTTGGTTTAGGCTAACATTAGCTGTTACCAGTGTTTGAGCTACGCTAAGCTAACTGATTCCTAACAGTTACTTCATATTTACCACACAGATGTGATAATGGTATCAATCTTCTTATCTCACGCTCAGCAAGAAAGCAAATAAGAGTATTTCCCAAAATGTCAAACTATTCCTTGAAACTAACTTGAAATCAAGGGAATTTTAAAGTATTTTTCTCTAGTTGAAGAACTTTAATCAAGTGCTGATGGAGCAAAGAAATATCCACAGGTAATAAAATCCCTTTTGTCAACCTGCTGCTGCTCAACTGCAAATAACAGTTGAAAACAATACACTGTACACCTGCGAACCCTCCCCCCCCCGGCTCCTTTACTACAGCCAATAAAAAATACATGACATAATCCATAAAGAAAATGACCCTTTCTCCCTCACAGTGTGAATTAACCTCTTCACCTCCCACACTGCTGAGGGGCCTCTGACACATGAACCCTGTCTATGTTATCTTATTTAAAAAATACAGTGTAATGTGAGCAGGGTTAGCTCACGCTGGAGACGTGTTGCATAGCTGCCACGTAGTATATTTAGCCTTCTGAGAGACAGCTGCTGGTGGCCGAGGGCAGATATAGGATGTGCGTACTGTCAGCACATAGCTCTTTTAACCCCGCCATCACACTCATGTCCGAATGTATCCACACACACAGGTATATGTAAAAATAAGAGCATATAATCTTCTACAAATGACTTCACAGTGGATTTGGACTGAGGATTGTTGTCTGCTGACTACTGTACATGGAGCCAGCTCCAGGGTTGAGATAAGGTCCACTGGCCAAAGCGAGCAGGTGTGTATTAGGGTTGTTACGCACGTGACTTTTTCAAATAAGCCCACTTGGCCTTAAGCAAGAGGGGTGGGCCGTTACAACAGGTGTCTAATGCGAAAACAATGAGTGTGTGTGTGGCTGTATGGTTATGCTCCATCAAAGAAGAGATGCTCAATGCCACATTCTATTAATAATTCATTAATTTTATGTCATTTTTAGAGAACTCTTTGAGCGTGCTTCAGCTTATTCTCATCATACCTACTGTAAGTGTGGGACATTTAGTGTTGCAGATCATACAAGGGCAGATTACAAAACAGGACTAATGGGCACGGGCCCAGGAGCCTGAAGTGTCAGGGCACCCCCTGGCCTTCACCTGCAAAATGTCTATCAAACACATACTGATCAGGAAGAGACTTAAAATGCTGACAAAGAGACACAAAAACACCACAAAGAGATGCAAAGCAACTGCAAGGAGACACAAAATTACTACAAGAATGTCCAAAACAACCAGGAGACACAAAATAGCTTCAGAGAAACATAAATGACACAAAACAACCAAATAAGAGCAAACTACCCAAAAAGACCCTAAAACTACAAAAGACACACAAACTGACCATAAAGACACAAAATTATTTCAGAGATGCACATAATTTCCTCAATAAGACACAAAATTACCTCAAAAGAGACACAAAATGACCAAAAAAGAGAAACAAAACAACCACAAAAAGACACACGATGACCACAAAGAGACAAAAAAAAGACAACAAAGACATGCAAAGAACTCCAAAAAAAACACAAAATAACTACAAATCGGGCAGAACAATGACAGAGACAAAAAATGATGACACAGAGACACAAAACAACCACAAAGAGACACAAAATGACAACACAGAGACACTAAACAACCACAAAGAGACACAAAACAACTGCATGAAGACACAAAACAACCACAAAGGACACAAAACAAGTACACAGAGACACAAAATGATGACACAGAGACACAAAATGATGACACAGAGACACAAAACAACCCCAAAGAGACATAAAACAACCACAAATAGACACAAAACAACCCCAAAGAGACATAAAACAACCACAAATAGACACAAAACAACCACAATTAGACACAAAATGACTACAGAGATACTAAACAACTACACAGAGACACAAAATGACTACAAAGAGATGCAAAACCACCACAAAGTCTGTGTGCCTTGCACCTATGTAGGAGAGGTGGTGGGGCCCTTTGCATACCCGAGGCCCACTGCCTCATCAGAACACACATCGTTGCTGATCCAAGTTAAGTTGCATTTCTCGATATGAACAGCTGTGGCCATGAACTCTCAGACACTAAACCTGTGTTGGCAGAGCGTCTCTGCAGGAGGAGATTACAGTTACAATAAAACATGATCCAGGGAAAGTGCCTAACTACACTGGTTATGGTAAGAAGTGATTAGTTCCCTCACTTGTCTGCAGCAGCTTGGAGGTTTCAACATGAGGTCAGCTTGTAATATGATACAACTCACTGCTAATTCTACTCAGTTTGTGCTGCAATTTTGAAATCTCTCTGATCTTGGTTTAATAAAATCTCCTGGGTAAAAACAGAAAGGCTAAGCAGCATCCTGATTAGCCACTTCCACAAACAACCATCTTCCTCTTCCTCCAGAAAAAGGGCAAACATTCCCTACATAGCACCAGGATGTGTGGCTTTCACATAAGTGCAGAAAGAGTTTACTCTATGTTTCTTTATAAACAGAAGCAGACCAAGGAAATGTCTTTTAATGAAGAAAGTCCCCCCAAAAAATACAATGAGGGGATGGAAACTTGGAGCACGATATGGAAAAACAAGATAGCATCATTATCCCCTCCCATGCTCAGCTCCTATTCTGCCCCCACCTCTCACGCTCTCTCTGTCCCTCTCCTTGGGGAAATTGGAGAGGGGGGCAATGAGGAGAGGAAGGAAGCCTCCAAAATGGCTGGTGAGCCATGTAGAGCCACTCGGCTATACAGCGGTTGCAGACTGCGGGGCTGGAAAGGAGAGGAGCCTTGTGAAACTCAGCCAAGTGTGAGACCTACTGGCATCACAAGCCTCTTTTCTCTCACACTTGTCTCATTGAGTCATGACTATCACCCACTTATGGAGCAGACTGGTTTTTCTGACAGGCAATAGTTGAGGACCCCTACTTTTGTTCTTGTTGCCAGTTGTGGTCACTCATTCATTCACCTGCTTACTGGGCCTTGTACAAACTTTTACTGCAGACTACTTGTGATCCAACTGCGTCTCAACAACCCTGATTAGCGGGCATATCAGACCAATCAGGCACTGCACGAGATAAGACCACAAATCACTGTGTTGCTACTTTGATGGGGGAATTTAAAGGGACAGTTCACGCCAAAATCAGAAGTACATATTCTTCCTCTTACCTGTAGAGGCATTTATCAGTCTACACTGTTTTGGTGTGAGTTGCCAAATGTGGGAGATGTTAACTGTAGAGATGTCTGCCTTCTCTCCAGTACAATGGAACTAGATGTCACTTCGTTTGTGGTAGCAATCGTTAATCCAGAAATCATGACCCCGTTACTTGAGATAATCCACAGACCTTGTTGTGGGCAGTTTCATATAGGAACTATTTTCTTTCAACCACACTTCAAAGTACTGTTTCTATGGCCCTTTGGGGTATGCATTGTAACTGGGCTACAATGAACCTTGGAGTGAGCACTTTGGGTCTGAAATGTGCTATATAAATAAATTTGCCTTGCCAACAGCCCAGCCATAGAGGACACCATGAATTTCGATCTTGCGCTGTCACGAGCACAAGCCTCTGCCTTCTGTTCAGTGATTCGATTGGTGGGCGTAGTTCAGTAGAAATAAAATACTTCCTACGTGAAATTGCTGAAAACAGTGCCACCTGGATCAATATATTCGGGAGTAGGCAGACATCTGTACAGCTGATATCTCCAACGCTAAGCAACTCATACCATAGCACTACAGGTAAGAGTTAAAATATGTGTTTTTGATTTTGGGAAACTGTCCCTTTAAGTAGCACTTAATCGATGTCATAAACCACCATACACCATTCTATGGCTCTGGCTACCAGTTTGCCAAGTCTAACAGCATTTACCTGGCGGGAAAGGTATGAAAAGTCACTACTGCACTAGTTGCATTATGGGATCTAGTGTTATGAAGGCTTGACCTGTACTTCAGACTAAAAAACTAAAAGCTAAAAAGGTCTTTGCTGCTGCTCTCCCTGCCTTAGGTTTTCCAGGTGGGCGCATGGAAGGGCAGAGAGTTTTGCTCTCTCTGCCTTGAGGCTTTCTGTGTAGGCCTAGGAAAGGCGGCGAGGCCCCAGAACAGAGCCATACCACCAATAATACTGCAAATGTCTGGAAATAAAGTTTTCTTTGACTAAAGTGGTCCTGACTGAACGCAACTATATCTTTACAGGCAATTATTCTCTCAGTGTCGAGGAAATATAGAGCCTTTGAGCCCTGCAGTTACTAATTAATTTCTTAATTTCTCCATTTCTCCTTTCTCTTTCTCGTACATACCTTGCCAATAAATACAAAAACATGTTATTTTAATATATCTTCAGCTGCATAATACTTTGTTGCCACAAGATTACAAAATTCCCCCAAAATTAAGAAACTGCCAGACCTCCGAACTTTTTTTCTCTTAGTCCTTTGGTCACTCTTCAGACTGCCAAGTAAGTTGGCAACATATTTGTTGTTATAAAGTCAATAACATAAAACAATCCTATCCTTAGTCCTCTCAGTGACACAAGCAGCTACTAACACTTGCAGGGAGTCTGAATGAATGCCCACATGTTGCAGCAGCAGTGAGGTTTGAGTGCGTGAGGTGAGGTGAGCACTAGTTGGCGACATCTAGCACTCCAAACTCCACTGTGATAGCTCAAGCCCACAGTGGCTCTCTCAGGATGAAATACAATTAAACAAAAGTACTTTTAAGGGAGGCAGGTCATGCTGCCAGGTGGGAAATGTCTCCTAAAGGGGACTAGCAAATGTGCATTAAACTACAGTAGTTACTTCAGAAAAGGCAAAGCTGAGAGTGATACAAATAGGCTTTAAAGATAGGTAACTCCTTCATCACATTATCACTACAGTATGTGATACCACACATTTTTCTGTGTTGAGCTGGTCTTAAACACACACACACACACACACACACACACACACACACACACACTCAGCCTGGACCAGTTTTATACTTGTAAGAGTTGAGATGAGAAGCTGTGATACCTGTCTACCTCAGCATGTCATTTGCAATAGTAAAATGTGACTCAAGGTTCACGCAGCACAGATCATCACAGGTTCACTGACTACAGAGAGTCGGAGACACACTTGGTTGGAGTTTAGACGAACAGATCGTCTGATATGAGGGCTCCGAACGCTGAAAAGATGACATTAAAATTTCATCAAGTTCTTTCCATGTCCTCAGTCACAGGCACAAATGTGCCAGTGAATTAAATGGTGTGAAATTAGATGAGGTGCTGGTGAGCGCTGTCAATATAACCACAGATAGTGCCACACCACATCTCTGCAGACCACACAAACACATGCACGAGACAAAATATATGTCAGAAAGTACATGAGACTGCTCATTTAGCTCATTCCTCATCTAGATGAGTGAGCATGTATCTTTATTTGTGCTTGACCCATGAGGCTGATAGGTAGCCAGAGTAGCCCCTCTCCTGCCCCCTCCACTCTTCTAATGACAGGAGGAGAAGCTGCCTCTGTTAGGACAGCTGTCACGTGTGTGACTGTGTGTGTGTGTACATTCATGTGTTTCTTCTGTATGTAACCAGAGCAGTGGGTCTTTCAGAGGGCAGTGGGGGGGTTACCCGGGGTCAAAGGTCACCAGGACAGGTGCAGCTCTTAATGTAATGAAGTGGGCGTGACCCATTTGTGCATGTGTGTTATACAACCCACCACTCAGAGTGATGGACCAGTGCATGACAAAGCACTGGATGGCAATTTAGAGTATGAACAATTAGCATAGACTGAGACTCTCAAGTAAAAGATGCACTAATCAATATTTCGCTTCAACAATGAGTCAAAGAACTGTGTCAGTTTTTCCATTTTAGCGTCTTTCAGTTCATTGTTTTGGTTTTGCTGCCGTTAACCTCGTTTTCAAACTGTACGGTTTGACTCAAATGAACAATGACAGCAATATAGTATATAATATAATTTTTTTGGAGGGAAAATACAAATATAGCCTTAAAATGTTTGAACTTTAAAGCAATTGAATTGAAATGAACACACCTGGGCGTACAATCCTACACAAATAATGATTTATTTAGCATTATTTGCCGCTTTAGAGAGGTCAGAGAAACAGAAAAACTTTTACACAACACTCTGACTCACCATTAGAGGGAAACCAAATGGCCTCGCTCTGCCAGTTAGGAGCAGCCTATCCAATCCGAGGGGCGAACACGAGGAAGTGGACACAGTCCCAGAATAGAGAGTATGACTCAGCATTAAAGCAGCGCTGCCTTACCTCTGACCACATTTACCCCTCTGGCCCAGCTGTGTGCGACTGTTTCTACACTTTAAAACCACAGCCTCTGGCCTGTAGCTGTTGTGTTGAACTTCAGCGGGGTTAGTACAGTTGTAGGATGATCTGGCTCAGGAAGGGAAAATGCTTCAACACTTAAAAACTATAAATATCACAGCCTCTTGGGTCTCATTCATCAGCAAACCATTGAAATAATCAAGATTGTTAAAGCAGCTACAACTCACACTCTGGATTGAAGATAATTCTGTTTTTTTTTTGTTTTTTTTTTACAGTTTGGGTCTTATCTTCATTTGTTTTTGCCATCATGTCTATTCCACCCAAAAAAGTCAGATAGGGTAAGAGACACAAGAGTCTTGCACAGATTTGAGTTCCAACACCTCCTCCTAAACTGACACCGCAACGTGCAATACCACTCCTGCACCACCGCCGCACATATGACCAAGTAGCTCTGCAACCCCACCCAATCCACTGACACAAGATCCTGACCCCAAACTGCAGATCCTATAATAATCCTATAATGTGCTGTTCAAATAATTTGGTTAAGATGAAAACACACTGGCACCACCCCGGCACAGTGGGTCATGTGATGTGCATCAAGTCCCACCCCTAGCAGCTCGTCAGCTAACCACCGTGCAAAGTTATTACTGCTTTTACTGAAAGATCTGTACAGCCCCTAACTGAACTTCTCTCTCCGATCTCCAGAGCTATGACTCGCCAGGAAGTATCGTTTTGGCCATTGTCTCTATAATGACAAGATTGTGGGTCATTAAGCTCGGCATATTTCTCGACCTCAACAATGAGTCTCTCTTCATCCATTCTTCATCACACACAAGACACAGCAACAGCAAACGAGTTCGCTTTATACATCCAAAGTGAGGAGAGGAGTCAAGCTGCCATAGGAACAGAGAAAAAGAGCTGCTACGGGAGTCGGTATGTACAAGCAAAGAGCGAGTGGGGGAAATATGCATTTAATTTCAGGGACAGTGAGGCTGGAAAAAAGACAGTGGTGTGAAGTGCTGCAGGGCAGCACATCCAGGAACACTCACACGCATCGGCCTGCTGCCCGTGTGGGGCTTTACACTAAAAAATAATAGGGGTGTATGTATTGACACGTCGCCTTTGCCCCAGGTGTGTTTTAGACTTTAGCCTGCACATTTACAGTAATCATTCGGGGCCATTTCATACATGTGAAGCTAAAACAATACATTGTAAAATTAAGGTAATTCAGGATTTACAATTTAAGTGAATATTTTTTGCTTATTCTCATAATATCGAGCAGCTCATCACCAAAGTTAACATGCCTGTAGTAACACACCTGATTGAAGAGACTCTAATATTCCAGACAGAGCTGACACATAAAGTTAGCAGTCAGAGGATTAAACATTAGAACATCACATTTTTATTATTATTATTAATTTTATTTTATTTAGATATCACAAGAGCTGCACAATATGCAAAAAAAATCTTGTTGCAATTATTTTGACAGATATTGTGATATGAGTTGTGATGTAAGCTAAAATGGTATTTTTACTTTTTGTTAAGAATTCGTGAAGGAAGAAAAATAGAAATTGGAACATTAATGATGCCATGACAACTTGAAAAACCTCCACATACAGTTGAAAGCTCCAGAACAGCTACTGTATGGACCTTGTAGTGAGACTTTTTTTACCCAGACTGACTGTTGAGAACCATTAACACAGTTTACAGACTGACGTCTACACTGACTAACTGTTGGCTTGTTTACAACCTGTCTGATTCTCTGGCTGCTCGTTTCTTGCCCACCTAAATGTCGTCATGTTTGTATAATTAATAACTTGGGTGATTCCAATCTTATTATTACTGATAAAAATGGCAAAACTATGAAAACAAGACCAAAGTTGTGATAAACTGAAATATTGTTCTGGGTATACAGTAAGAGCTGACCTCAAACTGTCCTTGACTAATACTTCACTTTTACTTTTACCTCCATTCAAGGTTTAGATGAAAAGCTCACAGTTGGGATGTTACAAGGAGTTTGGAAGAGTTTGTAATCCAACTTTAAAAGATATTTCCCAGGTGGAGTTCATGGAGAGAAGATTGGGAAGATTTTACCTTTAAGCTTTTTCTGCAGAGTCCTGTCTATACTTTCATATCAAACTTACGTCTGTGTTCTTTCTAGAAAGAAAAGCAGCGAGGGAACTTTAAATAAATACCCTGTAGACTGTATGCTTTGGGTTGTCAAAGTATTGGAACAGTTTGTCATAAAACACTTCTTCGTCTCGCTGGTTAGCAGGCAGTAGCTGCATCAAGTCCTCTCATCTCAGCTGAAACTCTCAGTATTAATAGTCAAATGTCATGCAGCCTGCATGCCATACCCTTGATCAATAGGGGAAGAGAAAGAATAACACCTGAGGAGAAGTATATCAGGTTTTTTTTTCACAACGACCTCACTTGTCATTCAGCAACAGAGGATTTCAACCACATTCGCTATAGCTTTAGAATAAATCTGTTTATTTTCTGTATCCTTTTGTTTTTTCTGAGGGATAAACTTGACACCAAGTAAACACCCCGAGCGCAGTGAAAGTCCAGAAAATTGATCCAGCAATGTTGGACGCTACATCATTTCGACTGAAACACCAAAGAGTCGGCCTCATGCCGGCTCTGGGGCCCGGCACGCCTGTGTGCGAGCAGCTGCGAGAATCCAGGGCTCAATATCCAATCTTGGAGTTTCCACTCCAGCGCCCTCTCGTCTTGTAAACATCCTCATGTTTTTATACTCAGAACCCAGTCTGCGGATCCACATTTGATCTCTTAATGCCACCGAAACCGTCAAGAAGGAAGCATCCGACAGCAAACACTCTTTGCTTTATTTTTTTTTTCCCTCCTCCCTGTCTTATCACGTTGTGAAGTCATGGTTTCCAGCACTGGGAGACAGTCTGAAACCTTAAATCCTCCTCTGATAGTAGTAATTTGGGCTTCTAATCTGTTCTTAGAGAGAGACAAGGCTGACACCATTACAGGAAGCAGAGGGGATGCAAAAAAAAAGATGGGGATGTTTGAGGATGGGAGCGTGGATGTAATTGAGCCACTGGGGGGAAAGCTCTGACGATGAAGCAGGCATCTAATAAGCAGCCAGCCTGACAGAGCTTTGTGGAAGACAAACAGTCACTTTCTGTCCTTTTTATCTTTCTGCCTTTTCCTCCTTTCTCATACGCCCTTTATCGTTCTTGTGTAAGGTGTTTGCCCAAAAATGAACACCAATTGCTTCGAAGTCCTGAATCTCTGAAAATACACCCTTCCTTAGACAACTCAATTTCCCAAAAAATGTTAGCATTGCATGTTTTTGACCACAGATATGTTATATTTCTCAACAATGCTATGGTGAATATGCGGTTTGGTATCGTGACAAAAACTGCTTGGTTATTGTTAGGAAAAGATTGGGTTTTGGCCTAAAACATCCATGTTTGGTGCCACAAAAGGCACCAGAAAAAAAAACATGGGTTTGGTGGCTTGAACATCATTGACAAATGCCACAAGAGGTTTGTAAAACCCCCCAGGATTGGTGGCTTAGATGTCGCTGGGAAACACCACAAAGGGCTGGTAAAAACACCAGGAACTGGGCCTATCAAATGCTGCTGAGACACGCTGCGAAGAGTTGTTAAAGCACCTGAGACTGGTGACACAAACGCCGTTGGGAAAAGCCACAATGGGTTGGTAAAAACACCAGAGATCAGAGGCTCAAATACAGCTGGGAAACGCTGCAAAGGTTTGCTAAAAACACCCAGGATTACGGTCTCAAATACTGCTGGGAAAGTCTGCAAGGAGTTGGTAAAAAACACCAGAGATTGTGTGTTTCAAAAGCTGCTGAGAAACACCATAAAGGTTTGGTAAAAACACCCAGGATCAGTGGCTCAAACACTGCTGAGAAATACAGCAAAGGGGGTAAAAGACCTCGGCTCAATGGCTCAAACGTCACTGGGAAAAGCTGTGATGGGTCAATAAAAACACCTGGAATCCTTGGCTCAAACGCTGCCAAGAAATGTCGCGATTAATGGGTAAAAACACCTGTGGTCAGAGGCTAAAATTCTGCTTAGAAATACTGCAAAGGATCGGCCAAAACAGCAGCTAAAATGTTGCAGGGAAATGCCACGAACATTAGGTAAAAACACCTGGGATCAATGGTTCAAACACCACGGAGAAACTGTGAAAATTGGGTGAAAAAACCCAGGATTGGTGGCTCAAATACAGCTGGAAAATGCTGCAAAAGTTGGGTAAAAACTGGCATGGCTGTTTCAAATGCAGTTGGGAAAGTCTGAAAAGGGTTGGTAAAAAACACCAGGGATTGGGTGATCCAAAAGCTGCTGAGAAACGTCATAAAGGTTTGGTAAAACACCCAGGATTGGTGGCTCAAATGCTACTGAGAAACGCTGCGAAGGGTGGGTAACACGACCTGAGATCAGTGACAGCACCTCTGAGAATTGGTGGCATAAATGCCATTGGGAAAAGCTGTGTAGGGTTGTAAAGACACCAGGGATTGAGAGCTCAAGTACAACTGGGAAACGCTGCAAAGGTTTGAAAAAACACCTGGCCTTGCTGTCTCAAATGCTGCTGTGAACGTCTGCTAAGGACAAGTAAAAAAACACCAGGGATTGGGTGGTTCAAACCTGCTGAGAAACACCATGAGGGTTTGGTAAAAACACCAAGGATTGGTGACTCAAACATCGCTGAGAAATACTGCGAAGGACGGTAAAAACATCTGGGATCAGTGGCTCAAACGTCACTGGGAAAAGCTGTGATGGGTCAATAAAAACGCCCGATTTTGGGGGCTCAAATGCTGCTGAGAAGCACCAAGATCGGTATGTAAAAACATCCGGGATCTCTGGCTCAAACACCTGGGTAACTGAAACTAACTGAAGGGGAGTGTGTACTTTTGGAGAAACAGGGGGCGTATGCTTTTCAGATAATGGGCTGTTGGAGAAATGGGCATTTGGTCCAATAGGACATTTTTCTGACTAATGGGGCTCTGAAATTTTGGGCTGTTGGAACAATGTCATAACACCTCAGTGCTTAGGTTGTTCTTTGCATCTCCGTTCTTTCCTGTGTATATCCTCTGTCCCTCCACCTCTCATCTGTTTGTTGTGTACAATGTTGTAATATTACACTGTATTTTCTTCTCTACTTCGACAGCATACATTTTAATCTTACAAACTCCACATAATTAATGGCTTGATTTGCTGCCTAATACATATTTTCTCTCCCAGTGAACTCATAATGCTGGAAAAGTCTTTCCTTTGTCCTCCTCCCCTCTCCCTCCCCTCACATGTATCACTGCGGAGCACAAAGGGAGACAAGTGATGATATCTTCCCCTTTATTGAGGTCAATAACACCATAATTGCAGGCTTTGTAAATGTCTCGCGGCCTCATTATCTCCTATGGCAAGACGTTATTGATATTTCTGCCTCTCTTCTACCATTTTCCTCTTAGCAAGTCAGTCGGAGCCTTTTACCGCAGCCCCCTGCCTGGATCTGAAGAGCCGGGTTTAAGTAAAGCCTTGACAACAGTATTTGCTACTGAGCACTTATGTTCGGGTGTATTACAGCTGTGGAAGAGCTGACAAGACATTGTATGAGATCATTACCAAATGATGGGGTGGAGCTGGTGGGCAATCATGCACTGATAAAGCAGGTGTAGGTTACAGGAAGCTGACTGCAATGAGGTTAATTAATCAGGTGTATTATTGACCTGTCTGAAGCTTCACCACAGGCATTTACTATATAAGACAAAAAGCCAAACTACAGAGGCATTAATCAGTTTCTTAATGAACTGAATTCTCAATTAACCGCCATGGTTAGCCGCCCAAACATACTGGTTAGTTAGCTTTCCCTTTATATGGCCCAGATGCAGTGACACAGAGCTGGTTGAAAATCGGCAAAGCATCCCTTTCAGGCAGCTGCCCGAGTTCAAGTCTGGCTCGGGCCCTTTGTTGCATGTCATTCCCTATGACGTCCCTGCCTTTCCTTTCTGTCTTTGTCACAGTCTAAATAAAGCAGAAAATGCCTAAAAATAATCTTAGTTAGCTTTATATGGCAGGACGAGTTGACATTGAGTGCTGCAGAAGTATTTCACTGGTGGAAAGATGGTCTTTTTACATCTCTTCACAAACTACACTAACTACGCAGAAATTGAAGACCAGCAGCATTCACTGTTGCTCAGGAGGTAGAAAACCTACAACTACCACAATGCACTGCGCCGCATCAGAACAATAAGTGCTCCCGCAGGTGGGTGATGTAATGGCCCTGACACAACAAGCCGATAGTCAGCTGTTGGTCACTGTCAGGCCATCAGTGAGTGAAATCACCGATCTGTGGTTTACTTCAGTGCATGAGAAGAGAAACAGAAATGAGGAATCCATCCTCTTAGTCTTTCTGTTTCCCTTTTTTAATAACAAATACAGACTACTGCCACCTGCTGGTATGGAGAGTTATTTCCTCTCACGCAGTTGCAGGACATATGTGCTAGTTGGCTGTTAGCTTTGCAATATGCTGAAGTGCAACTTTTTGGCCGTGATACAGGCGAAGTGTGGTGACGCAACAGTTGGCCTTTGTCGCCACTTGTTCTTCGATGTCCATTTGGTGCGTTCAGGCCACTATGATGGCCAGCTGGTAATAAACAATCTTGTGTAGCACTTAAACAGTAAGCAAGAATATGTTTCTGAAAACATTTGAGCGATAAATACGCAATGCAGTAACAGTGTCTTTGTTTATATTTGATCAGCACTGCCTAATAGAGCTAGCTCCACAGGTCACGACTCGGGACCAGAATGTCCAGGGACATTCTTTCCAGGACAGCAATGTTCACATCTTGGCCAGAGAAGACAGATGGTTTGATAGAGGCGTGAAAGAAACCATCTCCATCAGCCTGGAACGACTACCCTTAAACTGTGGTTAAGGGGGCCTTTGACGCCACTTATCACCCACCTACAATGCAGTCTTGGGATCCCACCCCAGACGACTTAACACCCATTCACAGCTGGACTCATCTAACCCTACTGACACACAAGATGGCCAGGTGGGTCAACGACTAACGTGTGACCTCAACAACTC
>JAPZEB010000015.1:16519274-16534499 GCA_029783705.1 Chaetodon striatus | reverse complement strand
GTTACAGTGTGGGCTCCAGGCTTACTCCGACAGCTTGTCGTAAAAGGGGCGGGGCTTAGCAAAATTCGTGGTTTTATAATTTATGTAAAGTAAACATATAAATTAACTGTATAATAGATTGCTACTGACGCTTCCACCAAAAAAACACAATGGCATATGACAGCATACACAGTTGGCCCCACTTTTTTAATGTAACATGAGTTCTTTGAACATGGGTGCATTTCTGAGGTGGCCATCAAGAGCCTGATCTCTGGCAAACATGCTGGTAGAGGGCCTGCTCTCCCCATGGGCCCCCACGTCCCATGGGCTCCAGTGCAACTACACTGTCTATATTTACGCCCCTGCCTTCCACTCAACCTCTGCAAACAATGTGTGTGTGTATGAATGTATGAACACACATGCATGTATGGTGTATCTAACCTTCAGCGTCACCATGTCCCATTGATGATTTCATCACGTCTGTGCCGTTTGGGATCTTTCCACTAAAGAGAGGGGAAACAAAATCCTGGAAATTACAAACTTACACAACAGTTTATGTCACACTCTATATCTTCTGGGGGGGTAATAAACATTAATGACACATCTAAAATGTGAAACTGTTTCAAGATAAAAGAATTCACTCACAATCGGGGCACCTGGAAGATGGCACTGTCCACCTCGTTCGTCTCTCCTTCTTCGTCCAGCAGGCTGTAGGCGCTGCCGCTCAGGCCGCTGTCCAACGAGGCCGCTGTGACCGGGGCATCGCTGGATCTGTAGCTCGACCGAGCTGTGCAGAGATACGACCACACCCATCACGACAAAGAGACAGGAAGAAAAATTGCACCTCTGCCGGATCCAAGATTGTAAAAACTAGGGCCAAGAAGCATTAGTTAATATCTGCAGCAACTAAAATCCATCATAATCATCCTTCATTTATGTCGCAGTCAGGAGAGGAGCTTTATCGGAGCACAAAAGACTGGATTGTAATGAATAGCACACAAACACTGCGGACTAGCGAGAAGCATATGAACAAACAGAGTACTTAGAGTCTTTCTCTCAGACAAGGACAGGACAGTAATACCTCACATGTAAAGCTAAAACATGAAACAGACAAATAAATCCAGAGAACGTCACATATATATGTTTATGCAAAAGTAGACCAAACAAGAGGCACGTAGACCCTACTGACATTGTTAGTTATCTATATGGACTATCAATAATATCTCAATCTCAGCATTAGTTTAATTTAAAATTACAGAAATATAGTTCCTGTTTAAAGGGTGTTTATGAGTGTAGCTTTTTTTAAAATAAATATATTTAAAAACCTGTTTATATGCAACATATTTTATTCTTTAAAAAAGTCTTTAAATGTCAACATTGATTCTCAAACAGCTGATCAGGCAGTGTGATAGAGTATGAATGATGTGAGATGCGTGGATGTGGTGCAGAACAGGATCCATGCCGACGCGTTTTTCTCTCAGGCCTCTCAACACATCGTCACTGGCTGACTGCTAAAGCTCACTAATACCAGTCCAATGAAGCACTGGGGGAGTCGTGACCACGGGCGGATTATGAGACAATGGCTCCCTGGGCACAGATATGCAAAAGGCCCCCACCACCTCTCCTACACAGGATCAAGACACATTAACTCTGTGTGGGTTTGACTCTTTTATTATGTATCTCTGTGTAGTCATGTTGTGTCTCTCTGTGGTTGTGCTGTGTCTGTCTGTATTTCTATAGTTGTTTTGCCCATTTATGTAGTTATTTTGTGTCTCTGTGTAGTTGTTTTGTATCTCTTTGTGGTTAATCTGCCCATTTTTGTCATTATTTTGTGTCTCTTTGTAGTTGTTTTGTGTCTCTTTGTAGTCATTCTGCACATTTCTGTAGTTGTTTTGCCAATATTTGTTGTTATTTTGTATCTCTTTGTAGATATTTTGTGTCTCTCTGTGGTTATTTTGCCCATTTTTGTAGTTATTTTACATCTATCTGTAGTCAGTTTGTGTCTCTATCTTGTTGTATTGTGTCTCTTTGCAGTTATGTAACCTATTTTTGTAGTTTGGGGTTGTTTAGCCTGCATTGGTAGTTATTTTGTACCATTTCTGTAGTTAATTTACATCTATTTGTCGTCAATTTGTGTCTCTTTGTAGTTGTTCTTTGTATCTCTAAGGTTGTTTTGCTGGTCTTTGTTATTATTTTGTTTGTGTAGTTAATTTGGGGGTTTTTGTAGTTATTTTGTGTCTCTCTCTAGTTGTTTTGTGTCTCTTTGTAGTCATTTTGCATACCTCTGTGGTTGTTTTGCCAGTAATTGTAGTTAACTTGTGTCTCTTTCTTGTTTTGTGTCTTGTTTTGTGTTTGTGGTTATTTTGCCAGTGTTTGTAGTTATTTTGTGTCTCTTTGTAGTCGTTTTGTGTATCTCTGTGGTTGTTTTGCTTGCTTTTGTATTTATTTTGTGTCTGTGTGGTTAATTTGTGTCTCTCAGTTTTGTGCCTGTCTGTGGTTGCCCATATTTGTAGTCTCTTTGTGTCCCTGTGTAGTCGTTTTAAGTCTCCTCCTGGTCGGTACCTGTTAATTTGAGTGACATTTTGCCAATGAAAGCCGGAGGGCGGGGCTGTGACACTTTGGGCCCTTGGCTCTGTACCTGGTAGGCCTGTTCAGTAATCCATCCATGGTCATGACGCAGCAGACGAGGCAGCAGCATGACGTTAACTCTCAGTGAATCACACCACACTTTGAGACATTCATTTCCTGGTATTAGTGAGCTGTGTTGGTGGCCGTTAAGAAAAGCGTGTCTCGCTGCATGAATCTCTGGTGATGTGGTGCAACTCTCTGTCTTCCTGGCTCTTTTTTTTTTTTAGCTTGTAAGACTCCCCTCTCTCTTTCTGCAGGTGTGCGTTAGTAGCATCGCATCCTCTCTTTCTTTCACTCTCTCTCTCTCTCCGTGCTCCATCTGTGCTTCAGTCACACGACAGAGAGGAGACTCTTGGGCAAACTCTCACCTCCGGTGCTCTGCGGCCTCTCTTCTGACACAGCTTTCCTGAGGGTCAGGTGTCGGCCGTCTGCTCTGCTCCCTTTGGCCGACACAACCGATGGCAGGGCAGGCAGCCAATCAGACTGGGCTCTCTGTATGGTGAGCACGCCCACTACGCTGTGTATCTGGTGCCTCAGCGAGAGGCGGCCTCTTTGGCCTGGTTTGTTTTCGCAGGTCAGGTGTCAGAGGGGTCAACGCCAGGAAACAAAGGTCATGGGGGTCGAAGTTTTTTAAGATGGAAGGAGGGAGGAGCGAGATGGAGATTCAGAGAGCGGTTTATCTTCACCATGGCAACCAGCTTGACTGTCAATCACATGCAGCCACAGTGTGCAGTGCACATTCGCCCCCTCCTGCATGTCACTAAGAGGCGGGCTGTGCAGCATCGACTGAGGTGCATCGTGAGTCCGATAGTTGTTCAAACAAAAAAGGGGGGTGTTAGCGGACTGCATGCACAGCCATCTCAGTGGAGGAGCTTCAGAAAAGCTGGTCGTTGTTTGTTAACAAAAAAAGGAAATAAAACAGAAGTCCAAAAAATAAAATGAAAACAAAACTACCAAAAGAGGTTAATGATATTTCGGGGAGGCGGGGTGGGATTGCAACTTTCTTCTGTTTAACTGTTTGGATCAATCAGTCCAAAATATTTAACTGCTAGCTGGCGGCAGAAACCTCTCGAGTAGGCAGAAACATCTTTCCGGAGAACTCAGCTTCATTAACTGAACTTGTACCAACAAAATTTGCTAGTCTTGTCATTTGAGAGAGCTGGATGTCACTGTGCACTGACAGTAATTGACAGATTTTGCTGATTTGTTCCTTCAGAATATATCGTGTAACTCTGCTGTCACTGTCTCAGATATGACTTTTTGTCCTCCATGCTGTCATCGTATGTAAATTTACTATATTTAAAACACTATTAAAAACAGAAAAGAAATACTTCAACTTAGGTGAAAGCAATTATTTCTGTTTACCTTCATATTAAAGTAGTGTTAGAGAATACATTTTTGCCTGTTTAGTTGTTTCTAAGTGGTTAAACTGGCCTTCATAAGCAACCATTACGCCTCTTTGGGTTCTTTAAAAAAGGAAAACTTAAGAAGGTCAAAGACAGTGTGCTACAGTACAGGTGAGGGCTCTACACACTTGTGAGTACATACAGAAGAGAAGCGGTGAGAGGTCGACACACTGTGAATACAACGGGGGAGAGGACCAGAGGGTGTAAAGGGTGAAGGGAAACCAAGAATAGAAGAAAGGAAACTAAAGGAACAGGAAAAAAAAAATAACAGAAGGTAGAACAGATGAGTGCGAGGAGGCCATGCTGCGTGGGCTTTATTTGCGTCTTGGTTTACTTGGTTGGAGGCGTTGCGGCGGCGGCTGCTGCTGTGACTGCTGTGGGGCATCGCCCGTTGCTACGGCAGCGCCTCCGCTGCTTCCTGTGCCGCCGTCCTGATGGTGTTGCCGTGCGGCACTTTTGCTGGAGCGTGAAGCGCCGTGCGAGCGAGAGTGTTGGCTGTGTCCGTGGCTGTGGCTTTGGCTCTGGCCCTCGGACGGGGAAGGCTTCGATGTGCCAGGGCTACTGTGAGATTTCTCGATAGTGGGCACCTGCGTGTCTAAAACAACCAGATTCACCAAATTACCAAAAAAAAGCTGCTTTTACTTTCGTTAACTTAGAGGCTGCTACCTTTTGTGTACCACAAGTAGCTGGCTAATTCAGCCAAGGTAACTGCCTTATTTAAGTCTATGATCTTAAAGCATCCTCATTAAATTTGATGGTTATTTTTTCTAAATTAGGGGAGCATTCAAAGCCTTCCACGGCCCTGTTACCCTCTGTGTTAGAAGAAAGATAGAGGGAAGCTAAGGCTAGGCCTCTGAGCTGGGTGACATCATGGCAACCAAGAAAACAGACCATGAAAAAGCAAAAAGCATGAAGCTGAAGCTACGATGGGGGCGCAAAAATGTGCATAGGAAGGTGCTGGTAGAAAGAAAAGACTGTGAGAGAGAAACAGGCGGACAGACACCGAGATAGTGGGGAGAAACAGACGAGAGAAGCAGTGACAGGAAGAGAGCACAGAGTAAGAGAAGTGCGAGGAGGAAAGAAAAACAAGAAGACAAGGAGAGAAGAGGGAAACAGCAGAGGCAGCAGAGTACAGACGGTTGTTAGGGGATGATGGTGAGAAAGTCAAGCAGGTGAGGGAATTTCAGCGTGTCCTACCCTTGGCCGGATCTGGAAAGATCCCGTGGCTTCGGCTCTTGATGACAGATGATTTGGGGGAATCCTGATTGTCATGTGCAGAGCCAGTGGTTTTAGGGGAGGAATGCTGCGACGAGGGTTTAGAGGAACCGTGTCGGCCCTGTCCTGAGTGGGAGCGCCGGTGGTGGTCCCCCTCGCTCTGCTCCTTCAGGGGGAGCCACCGTGGGACATTGTCCAGCTGGGCTGTGTTGGACAGGTCAATAAGAACCTGGGAACAAACACAGCACTTTAATAGTTTAATATATGCATAAAAATATGTGAGTACACCACTGAACTGAACATGTTGTTGAAGTGTTTTACCTCTCCTAAGAAATCATTAGAGGAGCCCTTGTCATAGTCCCACACGCTCACCTCCAGGGTCTTCTTCCTCAGCTGATGCACACACAAACACAGTCAAAGAGTTCATCTTTATAATGACTAACTATCTTGGCTGGGTGCATAATGAAATAGCAAAAATAAACCTTAAAGACGGAAACATATGATCGGGGCTTAAAGTGGGAGCAGACATTCAGCAGCTTAAAACAACAGACAACAGAAGTCCACAGATTTGCTATGACTGATATGGGTCCAATGCATCTAAAATGGGATCTAAAATGATATAATTAAATCCCAGTGGCATATCCATCTGCTCCACTAAAACCAATGGCCACAATGGTAGAAAGCGTGCCAGCAGAGGAAAGGCAATATCTTCACTTTAACATGGACATTGTGAGCTCTCTTGCTTGTGCCTTACATACACTGACTATTGTAGAGTTATAGGAAGTACACAACACAATCTCTCTGTTACATATTTAGAATTTTTTCGCATGAAAAACATCCCTTCATGCCCTAAAATGTCTTAAATGTAACTCTTCAATTTTGCATCATTGAATATGTGTGGATATATTCATTCATCTTCTGTAACTGCTTATCTCATTGGGGGTTGCAGGGGGCTGGAACCTATCCCAGCTTACATTGGGCTAGACTATCACAGGGCTGACACATAGAGACAGACAACCATTCACACCTCTGGGCAATTTAGAGTCATCAATTAACCGAACTTGCATGTCTTTGGACTGTGGGGGAAACCGGAGCACCCGGAGAAAACCTACACTGACACTAAGAGAACATGCAAACTCCGCACAGAAAGGCAGAGCTTTTATTTTGTAGTGCCGTTTTCTACTGAAGAGGGAGTGACTAACAGACACGGCAAATTAGCTCGAACCTCGAACTAATGACTCAGGAGAAGTCTGGATCCCATGGCTGGACCAGTTGGAAACCACTCTGTTACACACTGGCATACATGTTCAAACTGGAAATACTTCTGAAGTGGAGTGAACTGCACAGGCTCATCTACAATTCAATATGTCAGATTTAGGGATGTCAGTATGGTTAATTTTGCTTTCAATAGTCTGACACTTTAGAAAACAAAATGCAAAATGATGTCACATATAAGAGGCCTTTTTAATTGGTCCAACGCTTTTGAGCTTTTGTATCGCATTTCAAAGTGCTATCCAATTAGGAGGTGTTTCGAAGAAAACAGTTTCATGTCATCACGAATCATTGGTCTGAATTTAGCTTAAGGTGTGTGATGTCACAAACCCTGGCTTTTGGAATCTGTGTTTTTAGGACTGTAATTAATACACTGCAGTTCCAAGGCTGAAATGCTCAGCCAGGACATTGACAGCTTATTTCACTCATGATATGCCATATAGCATATACAAAACACCATATGGACATGTTAGATTAAAAACTTGATTTTCAGTGGAGGGGGTCTTTAAGATAATACGACCCAGGTCTGTGACATCAGATGTGCCTGTAAGGAATGTGTGTATGACCACATACTTGCTCCAGGTGGATGTTTTTATAGATGACAGTCTGGTTCCACTCGGGGTTGAGACTCTTTCCCGCGTGTTTGGACCTTCTCTTGTTCTCAGCACTGGGGGAACACATCACAACAAGACACACTTGGTAACAGACACGCAAAAGCCCTGGAGGAAAGCGGACCACCACAATGCAGTGAGCACAATATATTGGGCACAATGTCAGACAGTAGAAGGGAGAGAATGAATGTGATGCACATTGTTTGAACGGCAACAATGTATGGGCCTACGTGCATGGACGGCAGGGTACGATGTCAGGGCGGGCTGCAAAAAAGTCCACTTTGATGTCCATCAAGTCATTTAGTCTCAGATAATTTTGATGTCCTCAAACAGGTGAACGTGTTGACCTAATTCTTGTTTTGTTAAGTGCCAATTCAAAACCCTTGAAGATGTAAATTTGCATATGAAATAAAAGCACAGTCTGACTTCACCTGTGTCAGGAGAAAATATTTTACATCGCAGCAGACTCACTGGAACATAATGACTTGTTAAGGTGGATGTTTTTTGCAGTGTGTGGGGTTTGAGTTAAGATTGTAGGATATGAGTACGTCTGTCAGAGTTAGTTTGGTAAAGACAAGGACAGTTACTGTATATTGGAAAATAATGGGATGGATAAGGACTGCATAGCAAAATAATGGGAGTGTGTACTGAATGTGACGGGGCATCGAGGGTACAGTATGATGTCAGGGCACGATGTAGGACATTACTGAGGGGTTTTAAATCACAAAACAGGGACAAACTAAAGAGTGTCAGATTCAATGTTAGGATATCAAATTACAATGGGAACAAAAACAGACCATCTACCAGGAAAACACAACAGTTAGCCGGGAAAATGTTAATCATCAGCACAGGGGGAATATACGTTTACTAATGTTATATTAAGGAGATGAGAAGAAGTTAATATTTAGGGATTCAACTAGGCCTAAAGGTGGGTGGAACATCATGAGAATATGGGGACCAGGGGAAAAATGCACATTTTAAGGGAGTTAGTGGAACTTAACAAACTGATTTGTATCAACAAGCTTCCGAAAACAATTTTGGACGTTTTGTTACCTTCACCAAACTGTCAACCAAATTTCAACCAAAACAGAACCAAAGTGGTCAAGTCACATACCTGGCATTCTGGACAACCATGACCTGACTGAGAGGGTCCAGCATGCATTAAATATAGAGAACAACATACAGAAACAATCATCAGAGGGAGGGAGGGTGGTCAAAGAGTGTCTGTGGACTGTGAGTGTGTGTGTGTGGGAAGGGGAGATCACTGTAGATTTAGGTTCAGAGTGTGATTCATTAAGTGCGTGTTTAGGATAGGGGCAAGAGCGGGGGACTGTGGTGTGCTGGTGTCAGCGGTGGGTTGAATTTGTGCTTGAGTGTCTCATGAGTTGTGTTGAGAGGGCTTTCAGGTGATGTAACGCATCCATTGGCAACCGTAGTGGAGATCTGCTGCTCGTGGAACAGCTGTGGACAGCTGGTTGCATTTATAAATCTTCCTCGGTTTTCCAACTGGGGCTGCATCCTTTTGTGTGTAAACACAAAGTCTAATTTAATTTGTGTTTATATAGTCTGTTAGCTATAAAACATCATTACTTTACATAGCACTGCTGTGTAGAGCTGAAAGACTGTTTTCTCAAAATGTGAAAATCACAGCAATTAACACTTTACCTTGGCTGATATACCACATGTTATCGTGCGACAGATTCCTGCAGAACAACAACCCAAATTTGGACACCAATGTACAGTAATTCATAAAAAGTTTGCTCTTTCTGCAGGAGTTATGCTTCTGTAGAGACACGTGGAAATGTCTGTTATTGGTAAGTGAAGGTTGAAGAGGCTTGCAGAGAAGCAGGTGTAAAGCTGAGGTAGTTACGCTCCGATAAGAAGTGTAAGCCTCGCCATGGGAGCGTGCATGCATTCAGTGGAGGTGGACCTGCATTACCACGCTTAAGTTTCACCTAAGTAAATTAAAAATAGCAACATGTGGATTGTTTCATTTATCGTTTTAGGACTGTTGTTTTATCAACAAGGCTTTGTACAGTAACACGGCTCATCTATAAGAGTAGATGCTTTCATTCCTCTGTAGCTGTTTACGAACTTTGTCTATGAAAAACCAAGGCAATTATATATATTTCCTCATAAAGCAAACGTTTATGTCATAATCTTTTCAAAATGTTATGTTGTGAAAAAAGTGAAAGAATATAGCACAAGATTCAAAGCAGGCGTTGCATAAATGAGTTATCGCTGTGTTATTGTTGACACATGACGACCGTTATCGTGGCCAACCAGTATTGTTTTAATGTTTGTATTGAATATATGTCACCTCTGATCTGATCACATTTAGTAGAAACACTATGATTAAACATGAAAACAGAGTAGGATCAGGCCCGAACATATTGGAAGGATAGGTCAGACTGACTTTACCCGAACATATTGGAAGGACAAGTTGGAACATGACTTTGCATGTTCCAACTTGTCCAGGGCATTACACCATTATGTAGGGAGTCAATGTCCAAACATGCCTGGACAATACACCATTAGGTTCTGGGTTAGGAGGGAATGCTTAAGGAAAAGAGGTGGAGACTCAGTAGATTACTCGACAGTATCGTACACATTTAGAAACCTTGTATTTTTGAGACATGTATTTATACTTTTTTATAAATGTTATAATTTACCCATGGCGTTGATTACTTGGTTATCTTGTAACTGTTTGGGAGCCAGACCCAGACATGCTGTCATTGAACCTATTGAAAGGATTTCGTTCATTTAAACATGTGGTCGATTCTTCAAATTCAATGTCTTAAATTGGTTTAAGACATTACTCACCTCAATTACATCTACTTTACTCAAAAAAAAACCCATTAAACTGAATGCAGAATTATAAAGAAAATTTCTTCCTGTAATCCACATTACCATCACAAATGGTAGTCTACCTTTGGATATTTAAGTAAATTAAAGGACAAATATTATTGATAAATGATCATCATGTTAACAATGCATTGGATTTATATAGCCATTGAACATGGAAATGCAGTCTGCCAAAATATGCAGCCCCATCCTTATGCACAGTCTCTACCTTACGATCAAGTGTTTCATTTTGTATAAACTTCAGATCATGCCTAACAATCTTGATGAATATGGAGAAGTTTCTTCTGTCTTTGCAAAAGTTATAGGAGTACATAAATTATTTCAGACTGCATTTTCAGCCATCACAAACTGTATCCCCTCACTATAATGCACAAATAACACCCCATGATACGCTGTTTTATTTGACTTCAGATCATGGTCAATAACCCGAGAAGTTTCTGCTTTCCTATTGGGTGATACAGATTCTTTCATGTTTGTCTCACAGATAAAGATGTTTGTTTGCACTGTCTCCAAGGTGAAACTGATTTCCTGATTTCTCCTATGTTTTCTTCTATGTTGTTGTTTGCTAAACCTGATAATCCGTGCAGGTATGACAGAAACACACGCACAAACATGTCTGAATTAGACCTACGTGCAGTCTTGAGAAGCATAACTCCGCTTTATACATGCTGACATGTATTAATTTTGCCAAATCATGACTATTTCCCTTCTTTCCTGGTTGCTATGTATTAAATTATTATCAATAACCACCCGTTTCACTGCAGCAGCTCCATGTGGTTGCCAGGAGATCTGTGATGCAACTGAAAAGCCTCTGTATGGATTGCAGTCGGTGCTCTGACAGCTGTGAGCATGTCCATGTATACACACATGTAGCATATACACGGGTATTTGCACACATGTGCTTCTAAGTGTGCATGTTTCCGTAACCACTTCCACTATGGCGGCTGCGGGGCTTGTGGGTGCCACTCTCCCAAAACCTTCAGCATAACTCTACGCCTGTCTAAAAACCCACAGTGGTGTTTGCATCTGCACATGTCAAACTGAAGGCCTGTGAGAGTGGCGGCTGCAAAGCCCACAGACGTATATTACTGCTTTTATCTGAAACAATCCCTGGGAAAAAAAAACACACTCTCTCAAGGGACCTCAAACAGCAGAGGAGGTGGGAGTCAATTACATTACAGTGCTATCACAGTGGGAAAGGGAGCCCTGGACTTATGAGAGAGTGTGGATCGTATTGCAAGTAAATATGAGAGCTATTGATTTTGACTGCACTCACACCTACAGTACAGCTCCCATCAACGGGGGCAACATCAACACAAGTACATAAGCAACTTCATATCATTTACATAATGTTTATGTCATTCAAGGGTTGATGAGTCCCGTAACAGGAAGTTCATATCACATAGTACTGGAACTACATTATAAAACATATATGATGGACCTGATGTGCAGTGTATAGGTGCTATGGAACTGATACCAAAGAAAGGCCATGTGCTGCACATTGAAAGATGTCATGGTAAGCCAAAATCAATAGTAAATCGATTTTAAAATGAATGAAAATTAGGTTTGAGCTTAACGAACTGGCTATCTTTGTAGCCTGGATGTAAATGGGGATATCTAAGCAGGTGTATCACTCAAACTCCTTCTCTAAAAGTGGCTGAAAAAGACAGTAAACTATGACAAGTCACATTTTATACACTCTTTTCTAATTCTGTATCATGTATCCTAAACTGGCCTTGTTCCTGTTCTGAACTACTTAAGGTGTGCGTGCAGGCTCCAAGCCCTTGACTCACCCTCTCCCTGGCAGGAGATACACTTTAACAAACGGGTCAGAGTAGCCATTGTTGTCCCGCGGGGAGAGGTTTCTAGCCTGCAGGACGTGAACGATCAAGTTGCCAAGCTGCTTGTCGTAGTGGATTTGAAGCTGCAGAAAGAAACACATTGAATTACAATGGATTCCAATGCACTTGTGGAGAGGAACAGTGTGAGAAGACTGCGTGAAACTCACTTTACTCTCTACATTTATTTAATCTAACGTGTTTTGAAATGCTGAAAGACACAGTAAAACTAACAGTGATCACATTCTGTACTCCTACGTCCAAAATATCAACTAAATTTAAACGTGACAGAGCTCATCCTTTTGTTTCACAGACCTGTATCTCTCCCGAGATGGGGTGGGACTGGGTTTTCGTTCCCTCTGCAGTCTGTAAGAAATAAAAGCAACATGCTTAGATACCGCTGTAGGTGGATACTGGTGGGTGTTCATACTGTACACTGTGTACTATAGCTACTGTCTTGTGCTTTATGTAGTGCTTGAGGCTAATCAAGTTCAACTCTTGATGCATCGGTTTTACTTTTCATTTTAGACACATTAGAAGTGGTGAATTCAAACATTTTATTCCTTGCTGACATTGTGACAATTCTTCGCTGAATGTTATATTGATAATAAAAGAAGAGCTGTCCAATGTGGCAGATTTTAAAGGAGCTCTTTATGATTTTCAGAGTGTATTTATGATTCAGAGGTTGTCTGCACATAGCCGCTAGCAGCTAACAGTGCTAACACTAACAACAGCAACAGTGCTGACAGAGCTAATGGTGTTAACAGTTTGGGAACCAGAAGCCAATTTTTTCCCTGGATGGCGAAGGCATGACCCGCCCTACACTCCCTCTAATGGCCTAGTGCCTGTTGCCTTCGCCAGTTGGGATGGTTAGGTTTAGGCATGCGGAGTGAAGCAGGATTTATACTTCTGCATCGAATCGATGGCATACCTATGGCGCAGGCTCTACGTCAACATAGACTCTACACTGTACCCTACACTGTCGCCTGACGTGCACCTCCCCCTGTCACGGCATGCAGACCTTGTGTCTATTTTTGTAAGATGAAACCATTTCCCTCAGTGGAAACAAAGCTTTTATTTACTTTAATTTCACAGATAAGAAACAATAAATCGTGAAGACAATAAAACCCCCACAAAAATAGCATTTTAAGTCTTGTGTGTCATTTGACCTGGCTTCATATGAGCATATATTTGTTTGGAAAATGTGTTTAGTATAAGACAGTTGTTTTGTCAGTGAACCTTGTGAGCTGTAATGGAGCTGAATTTTGTAATGTTACTTTTGTTAAATGTTGTTGTCCCTGGCTTCATATGAGTAAAGGAAAAGTCCGCTAGCCACCAGGCTAAATTATACAATGTAAAATACCATAGGCTTGTGCTAATAACATTAGCATGTTGTATTTGTGGGGAAAATGTGTCCAGTCTGTGAATGCTGCGAGTTATAGTGAAGCTGATTTGTGTACTTGTGTTTGAAATTGTCTGTATTAAGCCATGTTTAATGTGTGTTTAATGTGTGTTTAATGTGTGTTTTGAATCAACAAACTTTACAGCACTTCACAGAAACCCCACCACCTACTAGTGTTTTGGAGGTGTAACTGCAGAGTGACAGACACACCACCGCACCAGTATAAATGCTCACAACAGCGTAGGCCATGTGTGTAGGCTATGGCGTAGGCTCTGCATAGAGCTTATGCACAAGTATAAATCCTGCTTAAAGGGACAAACATTTGTGGGTTGTGTTTCCATCAAATACCTGTAACTACTGCAGAGTCATCTGACCCAGGTATGAATGTTGATTATAACCTTTCCCATAACATTAAAGAGCCAGATGTTAGCGGGCGTTAGCAGGTTTTTGTGTAGAGGAAAGGGGCTGTATTGTTAAAACGCACATATTTTTCTTAGGACATCTCAGGCTGTTTATCATCTGTTTTGTGAATGGATGAACATTTTCATATGTACTTCTTTACACTAAAAGAAAGGGAGGTGTTGCTATTTATAGGTCATTATGCAGTGGTTTTACTAGTCCGGCCCACTTGAGATCAAATTGGGCTGAATGTGGCCCATTCACTAAATGAGTCCAAAACTCCTGGTACAAAGCTCCTTTAATTAAACTTGGTATAAACAAAATATGTTCCCCAGATTTTATGTTTGAACTGGGAAAACAGGAAACTATAAATAGGAAATTATTTTTAAGAGTGATAATGCCTGCCAAAACTCCCTGGGAACTGGGAAGTTAACAATGTTGTAAGGGAAAAATAGAGACTGCAGATGAATGAATAATGAGAGAGCAATTTGTCCAGCAATTCATATTGATACTGCACTTCAGGGATGAACTGCATTGTGTGACAAAGACTGTTAATTCTTAAAAATCTATTCTCAGCTGAACATGACAAACAGACTCGCCTTGCTGCTGTGGCGTTTCTTGCTTACGGACGGTGATCCTGGCTGACCGGGGCTGGAGGTCGCTGAGGTGGTGGGGGGCAGACCGGAGGATGAGGTGGAGGTGGGAGCCTGCTGCTGGGACACCTTCTGCAGCTCAGCCGCCAGCTGCTTGGGGTCAACACCTGGAGACCTGGGAGGTCTGTCACCTGGAGGGAGTCACACCAGACACACGAGATCATCATTACGCACCCACAGGGAGAGGGCGACAGCAAACCTTTACAGGGTGGGAGCTCTTTTAAAAACAATCTAATACTCTTAGTGTAATGCAGACAGAAAGAGGAAATAGGCCACCAGTAATACATGGCTGAGCTTGAGAAAAAAGAGAATTGTAGATGAAAGCATTATGACAAGAGAGTCTAAAAATTGCAAGAGACAAAAGTTAATTGGGAAATACTGAGAAGGCAGAGACGGTGGTGGGGAGAAAGTGAGAGGCAGCGATCGCATGCTGGAATTGGAGTTATAAAAATACTTTAGCTTACTTTTGCTGTGCTCCTGGAAGTCTAGGTGCTCAGAACCATCAGACTCAGCCAGCATGTTGAGATCACTGAAACACAGGAAATGATTGTGACATATAATTCTGAGATTAAAACTCAAATACGAAGGAGAAAAAAGAAAGTAGAGGGAAAACTGAGGAACAACATACAGTAGATAAACAGGCTGTTCTCATGTCGTATATTACCCAGGTAAGCATGAGCCAGTAATTTGTGTACAACCCATGTTATCAGGAAGGCTGCAATCATGTAAACCTCTGCCCCCCAGGACTTTCCCCCGGGAGACTGGTGTTCGGGATTGTGCTTCAGTCTGAAATGAGGACTCATTTTGTCACAAAGCTGCCTGGAGTTGGTTCGTGTTCTCACGGCAGCATTTACAAGAGGACCAGATAAAACACCTTGCACGAGAAAGCTGCTCTTGATTGGTCAGAATTTCCATGTAGGAAAAATCCAGGAAGTAAACAAAACGTTGAAGAAGAGT
>JAPZEB010000015.1:16497414-16509175 GCA_029783705.1 Chaetodon striatus | reverse complement strand
AGTTCACCATAGTCCACATGCTTGGCACACAGGAGAAGTTTCAGTTGGTTGTAATGTGAAACCTCACCACTAGATGCCACTAAATCCTACATACTAGACCTTTAAACTATTATCTTTTAGTAACGTCATTTTGCCTATCACTTAGTATCATAATAGTTTAACTCCAAAATATATTGATACACTTTAATATTATGATGAAGTAAAGCAACACTACCCACATTACACAACTCCAAAAATAAAATTCATATAATATTGGCTTTGTTATTACAATATATTGTTATTTTGAAGAGTAATTGAAAAAGGACTGGTTCAAGTGAGAGATATCAGTACCAATTATGTAAATTTTGTAACTGGGGGAGGCACTTTTTTAGTTTATCATTTGTGTGGGGGAAAAGTTTCCAAAACCTGACCTAAACTGTGAAGGATTTTTTTTAAAGCCTTATATGCTTAACAAGCAGAAAATGAAAGACTGTGAAAATCTTTAAGTGTTAAAACAGCTTCAAATGACAGCATGCAGACTACCACAAGTGAGCAATTGCTATTTGAGGAGGGGAACCTCCCACACAATGTAGCCGTAACAGAAAGTTAGACTGTGCGGTGTCATGCAGTGCACTAATATAGGAAAGTGTTACACAATATCTGGAATGCAGATGGAAACACAATACATGCATTAAGATACATTCAAGCAAACCCTATAAGACATAGAGCAAAGTGTACAAAGGCATGCATGCACACCAAATCTCAAGTAATTGACCACAAGTACTGACACCAGAAAACAAAAAGAGGATACTTTCACCAAAGTTAAGGTTAGACACATGCAGACTTTCAATAAACACAAAAAGCCTAAGTATTATACACATTAGTACTGAATGCAAGCAAGACAAACCATAACCAGACACTCTCAAGGATGAAATATTAAAAAGGAAAAGAGCGACAGAGTGACAAGTCTGTTTTTTACCTTCACTGTCTGACATGGTGCCCTGAAGGTCATCCAGTAGCACATAACCCCTACCCCTGGTTGGCTCTTCCCTGATATGTTGCTGCTGGGAGTCCTGCAACGATAAGCAGGAACCAAACTGGTCCCTTGAATCAGCTGAGATGGGCGGCAGAGGTCCTGCAGATGCACGGGCCATGCCCATAGGCTGCCCAACAGGGCTCAATGGACTCTCCTCCTCCGAGTTTTGGGCCACTATGGGTATTCGGCCACGACCACTTTGCACAATGGGAAGGCTGGTGGGTTTGGTGCGACCAGATGGGGTTTGATAGCTGGGTACGTCTCCAGATGTTTCGCCGTCCCCTTTAAGCCTCAGTGAAGAGCTTGAGGGGTCTCTTTTGATAGACAAGTCCAAGCCATAGCAGGATGTGGGCCTGGATGAGGGTCTTGAGCGACTACCGCTAGGATAGGCAGAGTCCAAACCTAAGCTCTGGCCCAAGTTCAGTGACCCAGCCAAGTTGGCACCCAAGGTGGAGCCTAGGTATTTTTGTTGCTCAGTGATATTCTTCCGAAGGCCGAAGGTAATCTCATCTTGCGAGAGACGGCTAGATCTTGCCGATGCACTGGTAGACCCAAGATAGCTGGTATAGTCTGTCTCCAAAGCTCTACTGTCTGTCATTGAGGAATACTTTGAAGAGATCTTAGGATCTAACAATGGAGTCTTGTGTTTTTGGTACAACATAGATGCTGGGAGTTGTTTAGCCGCCTGTTTCTCTAGAGTAAGTCGACTGATGCTGTACTTGTCTGACTTTGGATAGTGTCTTTGGGAGTAACTTGACAAGCTCGAGCTTGGGGTATAGTAGTGTTGGGAGAGGCCTGTCAGTTGTTCTAAGTTTTCTGTCCCACCTGTACTTCTCCTAAACTCTTGCTTGAGCTGCTGCTTCAGGAGTTTCAGCTCATAAGGTTCCTCCATTGTATCCTCTTCATCAGGGGTCTTTCCAAAAGTATGGAGTCTAGAGGTGGATCCCAGATAGTCAGTAGACCCCAGATCTGCAGCACTCCTGCGCAGCAGCTTCTCTGCCTTGGCCAGCTCCCTCTCAGCCAGACTGTAAGATGAGGACAGACCTGTGGAGCCCTTAGCCAGTTCTGCAGCATCTTCCAGCAGCATGTAACTCCGGGGTGTATGGTGATCTACATCTGTGTAATAGGAATCAGAGACAGCTGATATGGGGCTACGTGCTATACTGCCCACTTCCAAGGCTCTGAGGTCAAGGTGGTTGCCATATTTGTCATACTTGACTCCCAGGTAAGCTGATGATGTTGGATCAGGCTGGCGGCTAATGACATCATACTTTGTTGCATCCAGCTCTGAGAGGAGGGCGGCTTGTCTGGCGGCTTTCTGCTGCAACAGGAGCATCTGGTGGTAACTCTGCTGCTGGGAGCTAGTGAGCGACGGGACAGAGGAGTAAAGGGAATGAGATTGGTAGGACTGGGTAGGTTGGTAGAGAGACTGCTGATATTGGCTTTGATTGTATTGGTACTGGGAGTATTTTCCATACTCATGCTTGGTTTGAGGTGGGACAAAGTCATCCAGTTCTGACTGTGGAGCTGTCCTGGGACGTTCAAGACCATGACTTTCAATCTCCTCATCTTCACCACCTCCAAGCCCACCTCTCGTCTCTCGGATGTTACTAACCTCACTGTCCGACATGTAGTCTCTATCCTCAGCGACACTCTGTAAATAGGCCCTTTCCCTCTTCTCTCTCTCCTTCAGCAGCACATCTTTTCTACGATTGATACCCATCTCCAAGTACCTAAGCTTGGCATCAATCTCTTTCTCCTCCTCATCTAACTCTGCTTGTCTTTTGCGGAGCTTGGAAGACTCACGCTCCACCAGATCTAGCTCACGATCAATGTCTTGCAGGATCTTGGCACGTGCCATGTTGGAGTTGCGGCACATTCTTCTGCGGGCTGAACCAGTGCTGTACGCCGTCTGGCCACTCGTTGTTGACTCATCCTCTGATGGTGGATTGGGGAGAGTCCTCTTCACCTTCTTTTGAGTGCCTGTTGGTGTGCCACCTGAGCTTTTCCCCTGTAGAAGGAGTAAACACAAAACTGATTAGAACTGCAGGAATTCAAACAGTTTGCTTAATCCCCAAATTAAATGAGGCAGCTGGTTTTGTATTCCTCAGAATTTGAAAAATGACTTCCTCTGAACCATATTACACAGAAAAAATTAACCTGAAATAACTGCTAAGGGCATCAACAAAAGTCACGACTTTAAATTAGGATATGACCATGGTGTTTTTGAGTGTATGAAAGGTTATTGCAAAACACACCTTTTGTGCATACCAGTAGAATATGTATTCTTGTCCCTAAAAGCTACCCACTACTCACTAAATTGCACATGCCTAAGTTTGGTTTTAAAAAAGTAATTTATTCACATTAAGCCTCCATGGATCTCTGACAGCTCAGTATTTTTCCTGCAAGCTCAGCTCATTTCCCATCCTTTTATGTATGAGATTCTCAACAGTGAATTGCCCAGGCAGAAAACTGACTTCCATATTCCATGAGGGCCAGGAGCAACATGGATGCCTAAGTGGGTATATGTAACCTATTCAGTTGTTTCTTATACTTCTCTTTGTGTATATGTTTTCTTATGTATGCCCATAAACCAAAATTAAATAACAGCTTGCTTTGATTTCATAACACACAATAAAGTAAGAATGCATACTGGAATATACTACTTCTAAAGCTTGCTGTGTGAGGAAGAAAATGGCAGCTGTATTACCAGTGACTGTGTGGTGTGAAAGCTTCCTCATGCAAACATGAAGAGAACATGCAAACTCTTGCTGTGGGGCAGGATAACTAACCACTGAGACATCATGTCACTTGCGCTACATGAGCATGACATGACAAAGAATGGTTTCCTTTGTGTTGCAAGACGCTTGACTCACAGTTAGTTTTACACGGAGCTTTAATTCTTGGTATGAATTATTTCACAGGGAAATCATCCCAAAACTGAATACATATGGAGGTATAAGGTGATTTTGTCTTGTTTCTTGTTTGAAACAGACAAATATTTACTCATTTTTGAGCAAAACAGTCAAATTCTGTAGCTGTGCTGTACGTGGATCTTGTCAATTTTAATGAAAACAGCTGAGTAAAAACTGTGTAAAACCTAATGACATAACTACGGAAGCCAAGATTGGCTGTGCTTAGAATGATCATTTTTCATTGCGGTTATCTCAAGATTACAGGTCATTAATTTATTATCTTGAGAAAACAAGCTTTGTTATCCTGTTATCCCAAGAAAACAGAAGGTTGTTTATTTTGTCATCTCAATAAAACAAGCTTTGTTATCACAAGATAATGAGGTAATTACAAAAATCGAATTTCTTCTTATTAGGCGTCTTAAAATGTTTATCACAGATCCAGGGTGCCATGCCAGCATGCAGAGGTGGTGTTTTGACAACTGTAGCAACTGATTTAAGCTCACACGGTAAGATTAAGGAGTACCCATTATTGATAATACCGATCGCATTAGATGGTATTGGTAATAAAGACCATCTAATGCAAAATAAAATAAATACAAATAATAAATAACCTTTTGTTTTCTCATGATAATGGCTTGATTATCTCATTTTCTTTAAATAATGAAATAATTATCTCATAATCTCGAGATAACTGCATGAAAAATGGCATTGTAATTCTTGGCTTCCATACAAAACAAACCAAAACTGAGAAAAACTGCCATCGTTAGAGCTGTTACCGTGGTATTTTATGAAAAACTGGAATAAAGATGGAAATACGTCTCTAGAAACATCTAAATTAGTTTTGCGCGTTATTAACCAAAAGAATAGTTTAAATGCGAATAACATCCTCATCTTCTTCCAGTTAAAATAATATATATTTGTGCATATTTGTGTTTTTCTGTCAGCCAGCACCTAAGCTATTTCATGTATTTATGTCATGTAAAGTGATACATGTAGTACTCACGGTATAGCTATCACCACACTGGGTGCCAGATGTCGCCCTTTCTTCGCCTGTTGGACTCATGGGCTTAGGGTCAGACATGGATCTCTGCATGGCTTTTGGTCCCCTTGGACTTGCTGGAGAGGCTTTTGATGGATCCGTACCTCCTCTGAGCTTCTGTGGGCTTGTATCACCCAGCGATTTGTCATAGGACACAAACTCAAGGGATTTGCTAGGGGATATGCAGGGGGATATGGGGGAATAGAGCACTTTGGGAGATTTAGGAGGGGCTTGAAGCATTGAGGACTCAACTTTGAGGTTAGGAGACTGACCTATTTCTAAGGGGGTAGGTCGTTTCTTTGGTGAAGTCCTCTCAGAGTCAGACAGCTCCATCCTGGTGTCCATTCTAATGTTCCCCTCTGTGTCAGTTTGTATTGAAATCTCAGTGTGGGCTTGAAGAGACATTTCTGACTGCCCACCCCTGTCACCCCTGGCAGTGCGTGGCCGGCTTTGTCGGCTTCTGGTCTGAGCCTCCCATTCATCTTGGTCCTCATCGTCAGTCTGCACACAGCTGTCAACGCTCTTTTTAGCACTCCTCTTTTTTCGTCCTGCTGTGTAAGCTTTGCTGACCGCCTCATCCTCTTCGTCTGTCTGGCACCCACTATCCGTGATCTTTCGGGACAGCACTGTGCCATCAGGTCCTAAGACAACTGCTTCCTGCACGCCATGCCCTGGCATGTCCCCACTTGGGTACATTTGACGAAGCTTCTGCTCTTCCAGTTGCATGCGCAGCTGCTCTTGGAGTCTCTGAATCTGCTCAAGCTGCTGTTGTTGCTGGGCATACGTTTCTTTCTGCATCATAAGGTGAGCCTGTCTTTCTTCTTCTTGCTGGGACAGGATCTGCTGCTTCATGGCCTGCAGCTCCTCCAGTTCTTTCTGCACCAAGAGCTGTTCTTGCTCTCGGAACCGCTGAATCTCTTGCCGCTCCCACTCTAATTCCTCAGCTAGGCGCTGTTGCTTGAGCTTCTCCATCTCTAGCCTCTCACGCTCTGCCTGATACTGGCCATCCCCAGGAACCATGGGTGAAGACAAAGCCTCTAGTGATGCAGCTATAGCCTCCAGGGATGCATCAGTGTAGGTGTCAAGGGATAAAGAGGTTGTTGCTGTAGCAGCACCAGCAGTAGTAGTACCCCCTCTAGAGATCTCCAGATTGAGTGGGGCATCTCCTTGTTCTTCTGGTTCGGTAGTGGAGATGGTGGACAGGAAACTGTGGGACCGTGTTAGTGGCAAATTCTGGAGGTTGGACAGGGAAGGCATGGTGTCGCTAGTATGCATACCTGACAGAGTGTTGTATGTTGTACTAAAGATGGATCCAGGTTGGGTGGTAATGGCATATGTAGATGGGATTGGTGCTGCAACAGAGGAATAGACCACCCCATTTGATGACCTCAAGACGCTGCTTGTACCAAAGAGTGTACCAACAGCACTTGTGACTCTGGATTGGGAATAGGGTGGAATTGTCATTCCTGCGTAAGTCCCTTTCTTGGAGTAGTCAACAGCTTCACCTGTCAAAGTCAAAAAATATCAGTTGAGTCCAAATAATGCAGACTTATTCAATGTTGAAGCAAGCCATGCTTTATCCAAATAATGAAAAAGGGTGGAAAAGGAGAAAAAAAAACTCCAATGTTGATAAGTGCAACAAGTATAAACAAGATGTGCAGTAACAGCATGCAGGCACATGCAAAAATATTATGATGAAAGGGCAAAAAAAAAGAACAAAAAATAAATTGTCCATGCAAAACAAAAAGAAAAGCAAAAACAAACAAAAAATGCCACGTTAGCCAAGAATGAGTTGAGGCAGTTCAAAGTGACATTTAAGTGACAGGTCTGCAATGTCATTCCACTGACCTGCATCAGAAATCTTTGCTGAGGTAAGATCTACTGCACCCTCTGTGGTGCCACTGAAATTATAGCTGTTCTTACTCTTGTAAAATAACAGGCCAGCTTCTGCTAGGTTAGTGTCTGACATCGACGGCTTAATTCCACCAAACCCTCTCATGCCGTAAGGTGATCGGTCATACTGGTAATGGTCATCACGATATCCAAAGCGGTCTTCAGGCAGGGGTGTGGTAGGTTGCTGAGTAGTGCAGACTCCTGCAAATGGGAGCTTGTACACAACATCACAGCACACAGCTCTTTTTCCTGCAGTCAGATCAACTGGTTTGCCATCATCATCTGTGATGACAGCTGTGACCACTTCTGCAGACGCAGCATCCACTGATACCACAGTGTTGAATGGTTTTGTTGTGCTAAGGTAAACAGCTCCTGCCACTGTGGTTGTACCCGTAGTTAATCCATTGGCAACACAATTTGCAACAGAAGTGGGTGCAATAGTGACAGGGGTAGTCTGGAAAGTTCCTCCACCTGTGCATGATCCAACTGAGAGGTTAATGGGAATCTCTGTACCAGCATTAGTGGAGGGCTGAGAGTCTATGGGCCGATATATAATTTGAGAAACAGGCTCAAATGCTTTGTTTTTCGTTAGCTGAAGGGGCACTGAGGATACTTGAGTGGTGTCTAAATTGTCACATTGCTGGATTGTGGCAGAACAGGTCACAATGGTGATACTATCAGTCATTATAGACACAGTAGATGATTCAGCACTGAGATTGACCACAGGTGACTGCACTGCACTGTTCTGACGACTGACATCAATTGCAAAAGACTGACGTCTTGAGTCTGGGCCGGCAGACAGATCCACACCATTCATGTCTGATCCGGGGTCCACCTTCATAGTCCTAAGATCAACCACCTCAGAAGGTTGAATGGTCTGTCCATTCTGTGCTGGCAAATGGGGCTTAGGTTTCTCCATCGAAATTGGGACACCATTTGCCCTTGGAGCTGGCACTGGTGGTGGTGTCCTTTCATGAACAACAGAGACAGTGGTCCTTTGGACTTCAGTGGTGACCACCTGAGAGATCAGGTTAGGCATAACAACAGGTGGCTGTGCTGAGGCAGATACAGCCTCAATTATGTGACAAGAACTAGATACATGTTTTTCTGGGCCACAAATCTCTTGACTCTCAATGGATTCTGTGACTCGTGTGTATGCCAGAGGCACCCTGGTTGTTGTAGGAGGGGTTGGTTGTGGATGCTGCTGTGGATAGGATTGAGGTTGAGGCTGTGGTTGGTGATAACTTTGGGGCTGAGCTTGACGTGAAGGAGATGCTGGGCCAGGGCTGGAGGGAGCTTGAGTTGAGACAGTGTCTACTGGAGAGCTGGGCTGAGATGGCAGTGTGATGACGACATAGGTGTCACGAAGATTGCTGGCATATCTTGGAGAAGAAGGAGACTTTGGTGATGGTTGAAACGCCTTGCTCTCAGAAGACGGGCTCAGATTCAGGACATTGTCACTAGGACCAGTGGGAAGTACAGTGGGTCTTGGTGGATGTGGGGCATGGGCAGGTGAGGAAGGCTGCGAGCCAGGCTTTGGTGCAATTGGTGGTTTGACACCATGTCCTGGTCGGTGACCATCTCCAATCCCTGCATGAATGGTTGGCTTTGGGGCAACAGGAGGGGGAACATGAGGCTTGTACATTGGTGTAACTGTTTGTCTTGTAGGTGGTCCCTGGGCTGCAGTCATAGCTGCTGTCTCTGGCCTGATTGGAGTTGCTGAGGCCTGAGGTGGAAGTGGAACTGGAGCTTTCCTGGGGAAAACGGTAGGTTTTGGTGGGGTGGGAGGAGGCAGTGGTGGTGCAACAGGTACTTCTGTTTTTTCCTGAGAATTAGCCCTACGCAGGACACTTGGCTTGGGGGGTATAGGTGGGGCAGTTGACACCACGCTTGAAATACTGGGTGTGTACTGAGGGACTGTGGGCAAGGGTGATACACTGGCAATCACAGGGGCTGATGTTCTTGGGAGAGCACTAGATAAGTCCACAATATCAGCCTGGGATTCTGCGACTGTTGTGTGAGGTTGCTGATCAGATGTGGATGATGGAGGGGACTCGGAAACCACTGTCACAGGCTCGATTTCCATAGATGATGGTGTGTCTGATACTACAGCTGTATCCTCTTCCTTTTTTATCACACTCTCATCATCAGAAGATAGTTCTCCTGAAGAGCACTGTGTCACCTTTAAGTCGGGGATGGGGTGGAGTGCCCTTCTAGAAGCAGTGGCTTCCACTTCTGGCTCCGACTGTGTTGGACTTGTTCCAGGAGTGAGCACTCTTTTAATTAGCTCTTCATAGGCAGTTTCAGCATCCAACAATGGCTTCCCATCTTTGCCTAATGTTACTGTGCTGCTTTTCGAGATAATATTTTCAGCAGGTTGCAACACAATTTTTGGGGCAGCAATTTCCTTCGTTGGCTGCATATTTTGATATTCCTGCTCTAGCTGCATGAATTCCTTCCTCTTCTTTATCATGTCTTCATAAACTTCGTCTGGTGATCTTAATTTTTTGGGCTGAGCAGGAACAACAATCTTCTCTGGTTCCGCCTGATCTACTGTTGTATTGTCAATAAGAGATGCATAGGCATAGTCTTCAATGAGCATGCCTCCATAAAGAGACTCTTTGCCTGGCTGAATCTCACCTTTGTCAAGTGTTGGAGACTTAACCTTCAGCATTATTTCCTCATAAGCCTCATCAGCCGATTTGAGAGGTTTCTTCTGTGGTTTATCAGTATTTTGATCATCTGTTGGGGAGTGAAGAGACACTGATACAGGCAGTTGATATGTTTTCTGCACTGCTGCAATTTTTGAGGCATGGATTTCAAATCCCTCAGGATCTGATTCAATACTAGGGGAGAAATCAGAGCAGGATGATCTTCTGATTTCCTCCATCTCAGCTTCTTGCCTCAATTCCTCAGTTGGTGAGGCATCTTCGATGGGGGATAGGTTGCTTGGTGGTGTCTTTGGATGCTCTCGCCTCCTCTGGGCTCGAATCTCTTCTTTGTCTTTCTTGGATTTTTTCCCAGAGCCCTTTTGTTTTTCTTGTTCCTTGAGCAGCTCCTCTTCTTCCCGTAACTCTTCTTCCTCTGAAGAGTCTTCAATAGTTGGCAGCATTTGACCAGGTTGTCTGTGTTTGGCTTTCCTGTGTTGTTTACCCTCGCCAGAGCGAATATGGCTGGGACTACTACTGTCACTGTCTTCATCCAGTGATGAGAGAGATGTTGGGGATGTACCAGGGGTGAAGCTGGATGCATGCAGACTGGATGATCCCTCGCCCCTGGAACGATCATCTGGAGAATCTGTAAGGCTTTCCATTTCTGGCTCTCCATCATCATTAGGTATGCGCATAGGGCTGCTAGTTGAATTTAGCTCCATAGTTTGGAATTTGCGAACTCCAGTACCACTTTGATGCTCCTCTTCTTTTGGTTCTTGTCCCTCCTCTTTCTGTAAATCAGGTTTATCCTGTGAGCCATGGATTTGCTTATCTTCTTCATCATCTGGACTTATAGTGCTTTTCTTGGTAAGTCGCCTGCCTTTTCCTGATGTACTCCTCTCTACAGCCTCTGTTGTCTTCTGCTCCATTTGCTTTTTCTCATTCTCTCTGATCTTGCGCCGGACTAGGTTTTCCTCATCGGAAGGGGATGCATCCTCATTCTCACTCATTTCCATGATCTGTTTTCGGATAAATTCCTCATCATCCCCAGACATTGGGCTCTCTTTTCCAAAGCTTTCACTGCTGTCATCCAGAGAATCTGCCCTGACATCCATGGGTACAAGGAGCTTTTTCTTTGTGGTACCTTTGGCATTTTTCTCAGTAAGTTCTCTGTCATCTTCTGAGCTTGGTGAGTCAGGTTAGAGAGGAAGCACCTCTAATTTACGTCTCTTCTTTAGAGTGTCTGTTAGTTTCTCCTCTTCATCCTTTGGTTGCGTGCTTGCCTGGGCCTCAAGAATGGGGAGGACTGTGCTTTCCAGCTTGGCTAGGTCTGATGGGCTGGTGGGACTGCCGTCCTTGGCAGCTGTTTCTTTCTCTCCAGGTTCTTTCAAGGTCTCCACTGTTTTCACCTGTTGGATTGAAATAAGGAACAATTATTATTTTTCCTCAGACACTACAATAAAAAAATAAAATATATAAACTGGGATTTTTGAGCTTGTTATATATGAAGCATGTAGGTGCATATGAATTCTTGAGAAATGAAAATATGCTTTCTAGAACTCCATTACTTAATTGTAAAAACTGAAAACTAAACTAAAAACTGAAATAAAATGTAATGACAACAAAACCAAATGAATCTGGTTTAGACTGAATCACAATGTTTGTTTACAATAACCGGGTAGAAAATCCCTGCGTCACATACATAAAATGAAATGACACTGCCTACGTCTGTTAGTTTTTAGCAATCTAAAAAATCACTATCAGTTGAAGTGTACACTATATTTTTTTTTTGGAGGAATTTTTTTCCAAATATAGTGATGTTGTTGGCGCGCCATTATGGTGTTTCAGTGTGTGGAGTATAGACCAGAATCACCTGGAAATTATTGTAAACAAACATTGTGATTCGGTCTATAGATTGCTTTATTGCTACTTTGTTACTATGGAAACAGCTTTGGTCCCTGTTTACTTTCTGTAAGCTACTGCATTAACAAACACTCCAGCAGGAAATAGCAGCCCTCCTGGAATGTTTATGTTGTCAAGTTTGAGATGGTCTTTAATTTTCTAAATTTCTTTTTTGGACTGAGTTCAAGAACTAAGTATTTACCTCGGCATGGAAGGTGGGCATCTTCTGTATTTTCACATGCTTTTTAGATAATCACTGGAGTTCCCAGAGTGTACAGAATCATAATTTAAATTATTTAGCCAGCCACTACACAAGTTCCACTCTTCAAGAATGTGATGCATACAG